>CM044440.1:21522516-21544947 GCA_024363595.1 Xenopus borealis | reverse complement strand
TATAGGCCAAGTTTTGCTTTCAGTGCTTCTAGAAAGTTAGCTAAAGTTTAGAACATACCCTGTTATAAAGCCAGACAGATCCAAGCAATTCCCCTGCGAGTCAAGCCATGCAGATTTAATATTATGGATATTCTTCGGACAACTGGTATAGAACCAGTTATCCAGAATGATAGGGACCTGGGGTATTACTCAGCAAGTCTAGATTTACTTGTACTAGGTCAAATGTTCCCAACTTTTTTTTACCCAAGAGCCCAATCTGAATGTAAAAAAATTTGGAGAGCAACACAATCATGTAAAAGTTTCCCAGGGGTGCCAAATACGGGCTGTGACTGGTTATTGGTAGCCCCTATGTGGACTGGCAGCCTAAAGGAGGCTTGGTTTGGCAATACACATTTTAGCACCTAAAGCTTGCCTTCAAGCCAGGACTTTAAAAATAAGCACCTGCTTTTAGGTCACCGGGAGCAATATCCAGTGGGTTGGAGAGGAACATGTTGCTTACAAGCCACTGGTTGGGGATCACTGTACTAGATATACCATGACCTGGATCAATGAAAACCTTCATATACATATTTAAAATACAAATTGAAAAACAAATCACAACATATTTTCCAGGACAACTCCAATGGACTTTTTACATTTGAGCTTCATATGATATTAAAAGGTTTAAATAGATTTTCTTTCAAAAGTCTCCAAAGTATATTCTATAAGCCTATGCAAGTATATACAGTTTTATACAGGTTTACAATATTTTTATTTTATACTTTTCACCCCTTGACAACAGCTTGAAGAAAAGGGTCAAGATGTTAATGGAGTTGCAAAAGAAGTTGTATACAAAATATTATAAAAAGAGTTCATGTGCCTAAATAGAACTCCCACCTACCAATAAAAAAAGCCAATATTAATGTCGGTATTACCATTGTTGCTGTTTTCAGCTCTCCTAACAACCCACTAACCATGAAGATGCAATTTATCCATTTACAAGATTTCACCGTGTCAGGGACACTCTGTTCTTGCCCAAATTTTCACTTTCGTATTTGACAAGAACGCGTAATCTGATTTTGCAGAAACTTGGCAGGGAGCTCCTCACAAATTGGTGCCAAGTTTAGAAAGGCTATTTATACTGAGAGTTATGAGGAAATAATAGTTAACCATAGTCCCAATAACATTACGCTGATAATTTCCTAGAGAACAAATGTTCTCTAGGAGCCAATACATTGTGGTAGAGATTATTTATTGGGGATAATGTATCATAACCAAGGATGATTTATATCTGCGGTTGGGAGTGAAAAGTAGTTCCATCACTTTGTTATAAAAAGTAAATACTGTGCAAGAGATAAGAGAAAAAAATTGGGTTCAGTAATGGGACTGGCACCACTTTACTCTATACTCTGTGTATGCTTCCAGTGGGATTCCACAATATTGAAGTCCCACAAAAATCTAAAAAAAATCAGTTTGGTCACACCTGGTTCAACCGAATATGGTTATTTTCTATTACCTGAACCCTAATACTTACAGGACCCTGTACAGGTCTCATGACTTTCAGGGCTCTGTAAAACAATAACCTTTACACTTTGAAGGATACACTTGCTATAAAGTAAACATGATTACACTTTACAAGTACATTAAAAGACATTATAGAAAAATTGCAGGGAACCTTTTTACCCATAAAGAGGATCACCAGAGGCCACCCCTTCAGACTAGAAGAAAAGGACTTTCATTTGAAGCAGCGTAGGTGGTTCTTCACAGTGAGGACAGTGAGGTTGTGGAATGCACTGCCGGGTGATGTTGTGATGGCTGATTCTGTTGATGCTTTTAAGAGGGGCTTGGATGACTTTTTGGGAAAAGCATAATATCAAAGGCTATTGAAACACTAAGGAGCAAATTCACTAAAGCGCGAAGCGTCTAACGCTAGTGCTAATTCGCCAGGGTGACGTCAAGACGTTAGACTCTGGCGTTAGACTAGCGCAACTTCGCACCCTTACGCCAGGTGCAGTTGCACACTGACGAAGGGACATAACTACGCTGATTCACTAAGATGAACATTTTACTGAACGTTACCTCTTGCGCTAGACTTTACTTCGCCAGGTCAGACCTGGCGAAGTTCAATGCAATTGATAGGAGTTTGAAAAAAAAATAGCGTCTTTTACCTTTTGTAGGGTGATAGACATACAGTATGTCTACTCAACTATACAGTGGGCACATGTTTAGGGCAATAGGACAACTTTATTGTATTTAATAAAGGTTTCCTGGGTTTGTGTAGTGTAATGTAGTGGCTGTTACATATACTTCCATATACTGTGCAATGCCAGTGCATGGGTGCAAAATAGAGGCAGAAATTCCTATTTTTTCTTCTCTAATTTTCCCTGTTCCCACACTCTCTTCCATGGACAGAGGGCCAATATTTTCTTGACAAAAGTGATAAAGCATACTAATGCACTGAGTAAAGATACAGTAGATATTGTCCATATGAAATATAAATAGCTCACAAGCATATAGAGTAGTGCTACAAAAACTCTCACCGATTTTTATAGCATTGGGTGCCGTATGTAACTCTGTCTGCCCAGAGAAGATTTAGGCCCTGAGAAATATATATTTCATGAAATATAAATAGCTGTTATCTTACCTTACACACATTCATAATGTAATGATCACCAAGAGAAAGAGAAAGTCAGGCCCCAGAAGAAGAATTTTCCTCCCTCCAGCTTTAGTAATGGCATCTCAAGTATATTCTTGGGGGAAGACTACATATCAGTAATGAAGCAATGAAGGAAATTACTCTAGTGCAATGTTCCCAGGAATTATTATACATGAAATAATATAGATAGTCCTACATTTTTTTAATTGAGACTGTTATGAACTATGAATACGCTCTTAAATCACAAATTCTAGTGTCCACGACCAATACACCAATTTAAAAATGATTTCATACTGTTTCAAATACTTAAGGCCTGGGCATTTCTTGGCTTTTAGATCTCAAGTGGGCATTGATACTGACTGTATAATCAGTTATCATACCAGACATATGATACATAGTTAAGGATAAACTCCTTTTCTTATACTAAAAGACAACAAAAACCTATTGAAACAATTACTTGGAATCAGAGCTGTATGGGTATCAAACTCAAGGCCGTGATCATCCTTTCCTAAAATGCTTTTCACGGCACCAGAGGCCACCCCTTCAGACTAGAAGAAAAGGACTTTCATTTGAAGCAGTGTAGGTGGTTCTTCACAGAGAGGACAGTGAGGTTGTGGAATGCACTGCCGGGTGATGGCTGATTCTGTTGATGCTTTTAAAAGGGCCTTGGATGATTTTTTGGACAGACATAATATCAAAGGCTATTTTGATACTAAACTCTACAGTTAGTATAGCTATGGGCATATATGGTTTGTGTGAAAGAGTGAAGGGGTGTGTGTTTGTGTGTATATATATATGCTGGGTTTTAATTTTGAGGGGTTGAACTTGATGGACTTTGTCTGTTTTCAACCCATTTTAACCATGTAACTAATTATGTAACTATGAAACCAATTTATTTGTTAAGTTAACAGAAATACATGATACCGTCACTGAGTGATACAAGGTAATTCCCATTATACAATGGGATGAATTTCCAAACACAGTCATACATTTTATGATAATGTTTTCTTTTGCATAAGAATACTTTTACCTCTGGTGATTTATTTTGCCTCAAGAAAAGTGCATTGATTTTTGTATCCCCTGGTTCATAAATCTAAAAAAAAGGCAAGGCACGTTGTTTTTTTTTTTTGGCTGTGTCAATCAGAGAACCCATATTCAAGGTTAGTGTTGCACGGCTACTTCAAGGTTGGATTTTGCATTTGGAGTAAATTACTAGATTAAACCTTTCAAAAAACATTAGAATTATTCTGTTAAGGAGAGTCAATGATATTGACTGTTGACATTTCCAAACAATTTGACAGTCTATTGCCCTTTGTATGTAGCCAAAACAATATCTTTCCCAGTCAGTATCTGAGTGAGGTTCTGCCAAATATCGGGAAGGCTGGAACATTCACAGAGTATCACTTTAAGCAGAGGATGCGATCTACAGCTGGGCAGAAGCACAGTCCTTCATAGGATCCTTGGCTTGGGATGGAGAATCAGCTCAACTGGTCCTGGATTACTACTTGGGCAGCAGGTCTTTCACAAGTGATGAGAAGATTGGGAATTCCTGCACCCCCCCCCAACATCATGACCTAACCCAATGCTTTCCCTGGCTTTATATACCCAAACCTGCCCACCTCTAGTGTCTTCTAGGATAGGTGTGATTCACACAAAGAATTCAGTGGAGGGGACAGGATATAACAAGTGATAGGGCTGGGATATGTTTAATTACATCTGCAGAGAGCAAATAATACTACCATCTGGACTTGTCCACAATTGTCCTCCTAAATCTAACCTGCTTGTGGGTAAACCCACCGATCCCAAAGATTTTGGAATGACCCACATAATAGATACTAGTAATGTTTATGGTAAAACCAACTTTTTCCTCATTTTAATGGCGCCTGTTGAAAAATAATATTAAAAGTAACTTAAAAAGTATTACTTTCATTATTCCCACAATTCTAGTCCTGTCTGGATTCATAATGGAAATTCAAATGCAACTCCATAATTGCCTTCCAATGCGTTCATTTTAGTAGCTCTTCAGTATAAGCAGCTGAGCATGAACTCTGTCTTGACCCAAGTTATTATAATGCATGAAATTACAATGCATTTAAAATGGACATTGGGATCTAATTAAATCTACACGTTCTCATTGCCTTAATGGAGGGTGTAGGAAGAAAACTCTCCACAATGGCAGCTTCAAAGAGAGAAGCTTGTAAAATGTATTTCAGATCTAATGTAGTTTCAGTAATTACAGTAATTGAAGCATCAGGGGGAAGAATCAGTGAGCACATTTTAGCATGGCAGATTGGTAAAATAAATGCACATTTCTATGAAACCAACCTTCCTTCCCCCCAGCAGCTTGACCAGGGAATTGTCATGGCATCAATGCTTGGGGCACATTTTGATGGATCATATTGTTGCTGCTGTATTTGTATATTCCCTACATATTTAATGCTGATTATTAGAGAGTGCAAAGTCAGCTAGATTAAATTTAACTTTATTGTGGCATCTGTGGTTAATGGGAAAATATAACCCATTTATAACTAGCATTTATTTTCTGTGTATTTCCCTTAAATGGGATGTAAAAGATGATGGCATAGCTTACTGTGTGCAGATAACATTTATTCCAGCACCATTCAGGAAACAATAGGAGTGTCCCCGTTCGATTTTCAAATATAAAAGGAAATACAGTGAGAACACAATAAGGTAATGTAATATTCTCAATTGCCCTAAGTTTGGAAAAGTTTACATTGAATATCAAATGAGGTTGGTTCATCTCTATCATTTTGTTGATTCAACTCAGATTGGGGCCCCCCGGGGCTGCAACACCAGGGCCCTCCTCCTCCCAACCTCCACCCTCCCTGCAAACCACTTTACATCAAAGTTGCATCATATCCTATACTGTCATCCACCTTTACCTTGGGTGGCCGATGAGGTGAACAGGTCTGGAGCCCACGAGGACCAGGGACCACTGGGTTTTTTCACGAGTATCTCGCCGGCTTAGTTTGACCCTGCATTGACTGACAGAATAGAATAGAATGCAAATATACAGTAAGGGCGAAGGTCCATGGGCTGCTTTGTAGCCTGCAGGACATCTTGCTCCCTCATTGATTACAGAGTGCAAATATTTATTTGTTCATTGGTGATTTATTGGTGTCAAGGCCACAGAGCCTTCAGAGTGGAAGTCAAACAAAAGTTTGACCCAGCAGAACAGGCAAAAGTCCAACTGTGCAGAATCTAAGGGGTTAATGAGAAACAAAGTTGGTGAGCAGGCAAAAGTCAAAGCTGGCAGTGAATAGAATGGCCAGGATAAGACTAGGAAGTCAGAAACTGGTAAATCAGAAATATTAGATGAAAATGGCACACTCATAATGTAGGAATGTTGGGCATTAAACCCACATATTTGGCATCCTTTTATTTTATATCTGGTGTCAAGCAGCATAACGAATAGGTCTTGTTCCAGTGTATCATTATATCTACAATGACACATACTTTGTTGTCATGGTTACAAAGTTGGAGTGGGCCAAAGGGACACCATCCCGCCAATGCAGGCCTGATCCTAGCCAGTAATTGTGTGTGGTCTCCTCTCAAAAGGTTAAAAGGTACAAGAGGGACTGGAAGCTGGCAAATGGGGCAGGGGGGCATGAGAGGAGGATAGAGGAAGGCCATGCCAGGGATGGAGGGGCCTGCGACTGGCGAGAGGAGGGCCATGACTAGAGTGGAAGGCCCTTGCATTTGCAGCCCATATGTGTCCTGAACACTTCCTAGACATTGCATGGGAATCATCATTTTGGATCAGATGCACCTGCCACCCAGAGTGCCAGACTGTGCTGATGACCATTTGGCTGATAGGGCATCACCTTGGCTAAAAAATCTAAATTGTTACTTGCATGAAATTGCAACACATTTTCTTTGATTATACAATTCATTTTGTATCCACATAAATCAATTCATGCTCTTCCCAGTGAAAAGGTATGTTTGGGTGCTTAATTGTCCACATGAGAGGTGACTTCCTATGTCAGACAAAGCTTGGTTGCTGTTATTCCTGTAGGTAACTTGGAGAATGCCTTCTCTTTTGTTACACTGACAAATGCTGGAAGCTGCCAGCTAAAGTGGCTAATGGTAAAAAAAAAATAAGGAAAAGTTAAAATGGAGTGTGCCAGGTATTAATTGAGAACATTATCTTAAAGCAATTTAAGCCAATGATAAGTGGTAGGTAAGTTGTTACATGACTGATTACAGTTTATAGCAGCCTGTTCATAGAGTGATTACAGAACATGAGGTCACTTGCATGATTTGAAGTAATTTACAGCTGAGAAATATGATCCTCGTTTTCCTTATCCGTATGCAGTGTGGAATGTCCCCTAGCAATACAGATATTTAGGTGTAATATTAACCTGAGGATTCCTTTCATTGTTGCTAAATGTCTTCTCAACCGCCTTTTAGCCTCATTAGCAACCCACACTAATGATTTGTGTCCTTCTCAGACAGTCTCAAGTCCTGATTACATTGATTCTAATGAACTTCCTTATCAGGTAATTGACCCGTCTTAAATCATTTGAAACAGGCCTCCCTTTCCCATGCCCATGTAGATACACAAGGTGAAGGGGCAGGTATTATTTGTCTAAAACTGTGGGAAGATATTTAACCTCTCTGCCCAGGGAGCCAGAGTATAATTACTGGTACACACCAGGGGTTTTAGCTTCACAGAAAACCATCTATATCTTTCTCTCTTGACATTATTTTCTTTTCTGGCCAAATCAATGAATGCTTGAGATTTTATGATCTTTCCAGCACGTGATCTTTATGATCTTTCCATAGACACCATAAAATGTATTTACAAAGCAAGTGCAAAGTGCAGCATTTCTCCCCAGCATTCCAGTGCAATAAGAGCCACTGTTAAGTGCCCTTTTGTCCCAATATGGCCACAATTTAGCAGCTATTTTCATGATTTTTTGTGAACATTGTGTCTAGGGATAAACTGAACCCTGGTTTTACAGTGTTCAGACGACTACGCAAGTCATATCCCAGAGTATGGATTTGGCTGAATACCAAACTGAATCCAAACCTATAGATGGAAATTACCGGAAACACCCAGTGAGCGAGCATACAGTAGCATGCACACAAATCGTTTTTAGATTATATACTGTTTGGATTTGATAGGCCAGGCTCTTGGATTCCACTGAAGTTTGTTAAAAATAGCTCTTATTTGGCCAAATAGCAAACCAAATCCAGGATGTGGCCAAATCCCTAGCTCTGGTCAATGGTCTCCGAGTGGGGATGGCATCTAATTAGTGATGAGCGACTCTGTCCCGTTTCGCTTCGCTGAAAAATTTGCAAATTTCCGGCGAAAAATTAGCAAAACAAGTCGCGGCATGTTTTTGAGTCTTTTTTTTATGCGAATCGTGGGAATTCGAGGTAAATTTGCGCCTGGCGAATAAATTCGCCAATCACTACATCTAATTAACTTGATGGAAATCACTTCCATCACAATCAGAAAATCTGTATTCAAGGTTAGTGTTGCACGGCTACTTCAAGGATGGATTTCTTTCAACATTCTTTTTATTTGGTTTAAAATACTTGATTATACCTTTCTAAACCAGTTAATGCATGTCTGATGTTTCTAGATATAAAAAATAAGTAAAGAACACCTTTAAAATAATTCTGTTTACTTTAGGAGGGAACTGCTTTCTGGCAGGCTGATGCTTTTCCTTCTCGATGTAACTGAATAGAACACAGTGGAACATGGGTTTTTACTATTGAGTGCTGTTCTTAGATCTACTAGGCAGCTGTTATCTTATGTTAGGGAGCTGTTATCTCGTTACCTTCCCATTGTTCTGTTGTTAGGCTGCTGGGGGGTGGAAATGGCAGGGTGATATCACTCCAACTTGCAGTACAGCAGTAAAGAGTGTTTGAAGTTTATCAGAGCACAAGTCACATGACTTGGGGCAGCTGGAAAATTGACAAAATGTCTAGCCCCATGTCAGATTTCAAAGTGAAATATATAAAAATCTGTTTGCTCTTTTGAGACATGGATTTCAATGCAGAATTCAGCTGGAGCATCACCATTAACTGATGCATTTTGAAAAAATCCCTTTAAGGAAATACACTGTACTAATGACTGTTCTTCAACATCTGGATTGGCCATGAATGTCTGCCTCCTAATATGAGCTGACGTAGCCCAGTTGAGTCCTATATTACTCATGCAATTCATTAGCATTATACTATGATTGAAGCTTGTTGCTGCTAAAAGGTCCAAGCCCAGGTCACAGTTGAGGCCAGGCATTAGATATAAATTAAAACACATAAGACTTGCTGGAGCTAATTAGGCCACAGCTTTACTGAATAATTAAATGTAACCAACATAACTGTCATACCATCTCTTGAGCAAGTCGGCATGAACAAAAAAATTCACAGAAACCAGGATACTCCACCTGCCAAGCTGATGAAGCTGTAGGCTTCCAACCTCTGAAAGGCTTAGCTCACCAAATCTACATCAGATAAATACTACTGGTAGTGTAGTAAGTCTACAACACTAAATTAAGTAAAATAAATAACAGTGAAGTGGATATGTACAGGTATGGGACCTGCTATCCAGAATGCTCTGAAACAGTGTTTTCAAGATCAGGAATCTTTCCATAATTTGGACCTCCATACCTTAAAAATAATTTAAACAATAAATAGACCCAGTAGGATTGTTTTGCCTCAAATCAGGATTAATTATATCTGCGTTGGGATCAAGTACATGGTATTAGTGTGTTATCACAGAGAAATTGTTTTTAAAAATTTTGAATTATTTGATTAAAATGGAAGTGGGGAAATAGCTTTCTGAATAATGAAGTCAAAACAGAAGGATGACTGCTCTAGACTCCCCACACCACGATATTCTAAAAGAACAATAATTTAGTTGTGCCATCCTGAAAGGAGGAAGATGTTGTTTTCTCCAACCTCAGCCAAGGGCACAGCCAACGCCAAGAAATAGGAAAGCTAATGGGATGAAACCAAAATAGTCCATTGCCAAGGCATAGGAAAGGCAGACCTTCCTGCCATTGGGATGAAATAAAAATGGCCTGGTTCCGTTGGCAAAATTTCTGTTGGATCAACCCTGGACTACATGCTAACCGTAGGCCCATCTGATGAGATCTAATTGACTAATCTTTTTTTTCCGGTATTACCAGGCACAATAAAAGTGTTGATAGATAAGGCTGAAAGCCCACTTACAGTTGCTAAAAAGCAAAATGCAGTATCTAGTTTCAAACATCTGTTTTACTCTTAACACAAATGCACAGCAACAGACCTGTACTTATCATAAGTGCTTTTATGCATTTTTCATTCCATAGCACAGATCTTCACTTTTATGTGCAGCAACCCATTAGCTTCTGCACTGATTCTGCCTGCATGTGCCCTCTCGTGAATCGTACTGGTTACAACAATAAATTAGATATAAACAGGTTTTCATGTCAGCACTTCAATAGGTTTGCCATTCCTCTTCAAAAATAAGAATGTTTCCTTGCCGCATGGAAACGAGTTTCATTCACTGTATGTCAACAGCCACAAGTCGAGCAATTCCTCAGTAGATGGCATCTCTCAATAAGTCAAAAATGAACAGTTAGAACGATCTTGAATCATTGTTAACTAGAAGGATCAGCATGTTTATGGGATCTCTTTGATCCTTGTATGTCTGTTCCAGACTTTAGAGCCAAGCACCTTCTTCTGAATTATATTAATCAAAGCTTTTGTTAATTAGATCCTGAATTACAACCATAAATTGTTATAAAACACCTTTATACTACATAATGGATTTACTGTAGATATTCTAAGCTGACATTGGAGTCAATGGCATGGCGATCAACCAGTCGCTGATCACCATTTTGCCATGCCCATAATTCACCAGTTCCACCCATGATGTCACCCGACTCCCGCCTGGAGCTAATTTAGAAGAAAGGTGGCAACCCTATTCATGGGGTGGTTTCTGGAGGAAAAAAAACAAAGAAGCAATTGTGGAGAACATAAAAACATACAATATTCATAGATCTGCCATTGAATGACTGTATAAGCATTTTCACATATAGGCCCATATACATAAGAACAAATCGCTAAAAGTAATATGTATATGAATACGCCAAACATGGGCTTGTAGTCACTATAATGGAGTGCTCACCTCACAAGAAATCCACTGTTGTAGTGTCAGGTGCTGAACTGAAAGACCCGCTCCTGCCACCGGGCCATAACGTACATGCAAAAAATTCAGCAGTACACTGTTTCAATTTGCCAAAGTGCAAAAAAGTGTTTTATTCAGCCGAAAAATACAAAGCGGCAACGTTTCGGGCCTACCAAGCCCTTTATCAAGCCATGTGTTACCCCTACCACCACCCTTTTTAAAGTGGAGAAAGCATTGCCGCTTTGTATTTTTTGGCTGAATAAAACACTTTTTTGCACTTTGGCAAATTGAAACAGTGTGCTGCTGAATTTTTTGCATAAACATGGGCTTGTAAACTGAGTATTCTAAGATGGCTGTTCATACATCACAAAATACTTAGTGGCTCCATTACTGGCTTAAATGAATATTAAGTGCAACAGTGTTATAACAGCATTACTCAGTATCAGACTGGGGTGTCCAGGGCCCACTGGAGCTGCCCCCCACCGAGTCGCAAGCTCCAGCACCTCCAAAGTCAACCCCTAGCAGCTCATTGTGTACCGCATGCCAAACTTCCTCCTTGCAGATTGATTGTAAAGGGCAGCAGAGCCGGATTTACATAGCGAGTGCCCCTAGGCCCACTGCCATTTGTCGCCCCCATACTCTGCCCTTTATTCGCAAATTTTCATAATCAGGACTGGAGCAATGTAGATTGGTGCATGGGAAATTTAAAAAACTATCACATCTCCTGCAAATCCCTAGTGTTTTTGAACCATTGTGGGTGTGGCTGGGCAGCATGCCGCCCCCTAAAATCCTGTCACCCTAGGCCCAAGCCTAGGTGGCCTTTCCACAAATCTAGGCCTGAGGGGGAGAAAGCCAGAAGCCAGAACCTGCAGTTTCAATCAGGGGGGGTGGAGAGCCTTTGTCAGCAGGTGTTGAGGGGCTCACAAGGGCAGGGTTCATTGTGTTTTTTTCATTAGCATTATTACATGAGCCTTATCAAACACAAGGTAGTGGTCATGTCATATCAGAGTGGCTGGTGGGAACCAGTGCTTGGCTGAACCACTAGGTTCCCTAGGCAACCCGGTAGGATAAACCCACCCCCCACGTGCATGGAAGCACGAATGCATCATAATGGAGGGGGAGGACAATGAAGGGGAGGGATGGCAACAAAGAAGAGGCCAGAGCAGCAGAGTGGAGCAAATCTGGACTAGGATTAGGCAGAAGGCACATGCCCAGTGCCCCAACATCGTTGCCCCCTAGGCAGGTGTATATTCTGCCTACCCATAGTTCCGGCACTGGTGGGAAGCAGGAAGTGATGCAAAATATATGGAACAGCAGAACTCACGGATAGTTTGAAATATGCCTGGCCAAATTCACAAAAAAAAAAAAACACCTGATATTCTCACTGCTGTCTTTACAACATGTCAGGGATGTGTAAAATGGTGGCAGACACTTATAGATTGGACTTATTACCTTAAACCCATACAAGCACATTGGGCAATGTCAAAAGTCAGGTGCCCATCTACATACAATGAACCCTTTGGTAGAGGCATCAGCACTGAAGCTGATTGGCTGGGGCAAAAAAAGTAACACAAGAGAGTGTCCCTTTTAAATTATAGCCCTAAAATAGCCATTTCGCCAGATCTCAGTAATATGGTCAAAACCAGTAAAGCCCCTTCCCTGAACATTACTAACACTGGGAGATACTTTTAAAGATTAGGCTTGACGCAAGTACAAGTTTGTTCCAAAAAGAAGGCAGAAGATTTTACTTGATTTTTGAAACTTGTATAATTTATACGGTCAAAGTTAAATGCAAAGAGCAGGATAAATTCTCCATTCACCATTTTTCAGGAGCAGAACTTTTGCCTTTATCTAATACAGGTTTTATTAAGCCCTCAGGTAACCTCATGAACAAGCTTCCTACAAACCACCTTTATTATATGCAGTTCAAGACCATTTCTTAAATGGCCATAATTGTATTCAAATTAATTATGAACCAAGTAAAGGGGCCATAAAACTTTTCTCAGCACCTAAAAAAGTTCAATAAAAAGATTTCACAAAAATTGCATGATTTCTACTGACAACTTTTCTTATCAGAAAATTAGCTTTCCCTTCTCAGCTACCTTTGCTTGCTCTAATAAATAAAGACATTTCCCAAATTTGGAATTTCATGCTATGAGAAGAATAAAGCTAGGTGTTTACCACTATACATCATGTTAACTAAACTAAATTTCCCCCAGGTAAGTAGCTTTCCAATAACATACCAAAGCAGCTGATTAGACTGGGTATGGGGCTCTCTGATGGGCTATCTGGTTGAAAATAGGCCAGATATTGATTGGACAGGTTTAAAAATCCAGTTGGAGTTAGAACCAGTTCATCAATGCAGCTCTTGTTCTGATGACCTGTATTCCTGTACTTGGGTCAACCATCAGATCAATCTGATATCATCCACCAAAAGGTGAGAATATTGAGCAAAAAACCTGCTTGTTTGGCAACCTTGCCAAATGAGCAGATCTTCAAGTGTATGGCCAGCTTAAAAGATCATCTGAGACTTTGTTTGGCAAAGCAATCACTAAAAAAGCATCTGTTCAATATGGCAGCATCCTGGTGCTAATAGGACAGTATGGCACTGGTGTGTTTCTGGGATTTTTACTTATGTCTGCTGCACCTATTGACACAGCTTGCTCTGGGAAACCTGGAATTGCCTCTGTTCAGGGTTGTGGTAGCTCCAGGATTCCCCAATGCAACATTAGTACTGTAGAAATAATTTCATTAGCACAATGATATAGAAGTGCAGGGAGTGTGTTAGGACGCAAGTACGTTTTATGAATGAAGTCAATAAGCCCTACATGTGTGATCATGTAGCACATGCAACTGCATTCATAAATGGCCCTTTACATTGTCACTGAGTATGGCTTTTTCTGAGATCCTTTCTGCTTTATTTATTTTACTTCCCTTTATTTGGAAAATGAGCATTACCATTAGGTTTAAAAGGAATACAAAAGGTTGAGAATCATACATCAAGGTTCTCAGTCAAAGAATGTATCATATGTAAAAAATTTTAGTGCTTTAATTTGGACAGAGAGACTGTTATCTTCTGTAAACTGCTAGAGAGGCCTTGGACGTTTGTGCTAATGTGGGTTTCTGTGGCGGCTTCTGGTGGTTTTCATTAGAGTTCAAAGGGATGCTGTCAGTAATGCTTCTGCCTCACAAGACTTTAACTGGATTGACACAATTGTGTTCTGCACATTCTATGTGTGGCTTTGATTTTGCACACATCTGTGCCTGTATAGATGACTAATATATATGTATAAAAAGTGGCATATGGAACTGATCATCAGGGATGTGCATTCCAGGCCACACAGACAGAGCGAGGCCCAATTTCTACAAGGGAGACAAATACGATGTGTAATATTCTTTGCATTCGTCCTGCGGTTACACTACTCTCCTTGTGCGCTAGTTACCCTGCAGAATGTGCAAGGGGCTATTAACTATGCCCAGGCATAGAAAAGGTTTTAATCATGGGAAAACATAAGCAAGACGCATTTAGAAAGGTTAGTAGTGAACTGAAATGTTTAAAGTTTCAGAGTTTGAGAAAACTCAAGTCTTCTAAAAAACTAGATATTAGTGTTACTAGAAGTAACACTTATATTACATTATTATTATTATTATTATTGATATTACAGTTACTACAAGTTAAAAGCACATTTTGAGGAATCACACAGTTGTAGTATTTGAAATGGGGACGATTCTGAGCATTTTGGTTTAGATTATTTATCTGTGTTAAAGGGATTCTGTTGTGGTAAAGCATGTTTTTTTTTCAAAAACACATTCGTTAATAGTGCTGCTCCAGCAGAATTGCACTGAAATCAATTTTTCCAAATAGAAAAAAAAAATGTTATATCTAATTTTGAAATCTGACATGGAGCCAGGCATATTGTTAGTTTTCACAGGTGTCCCCAGCTGTGTGACTTGTGTTCTGCTTAACTTCAGTAATTCTTTACTGCTGCACTGCAAGTTGAAGTGATATCTACCCCTCCCATTCCCTCCAGCAGCCTAACAACACAACAATTGGAAAGTGACAAGGTAGCAGCTCCCTGACTTATGATAACAGCTCCCTGGGAGATAGATGAAAAGCTCTCAGTAGTAAAAATCCAAGTCCATTTGTGACTCCTTCAGTTACAACTGAGTATGAGAAACAATTGCTTATCTAAAAAGCAGATCCATTGTGAAGTGCTGGATAATTTTTGAAAGCTCAGGATCAGACAGAATACAACAAAATTACAGCCAACAGGAAAACGATTTTATATAGAGTACTGAATTATTTGTAATGTAAACAGTGTAATTTAGAACTAAAAACTACACCATCAAGGCAGAATCCCTTTACTATATGCATATATTTATATATCATGTCATGCTTGTTCTTTTGAAAAAGTTCTACTGTTTTTTTCTATAAGCCGTGCTTTTATTGTTTGTTATAATATGATCTTACATGGGGTGTAACTAGCTGGTACTTAATTATTATGATCAAAAATTTAGAGAATATGGTGGGCAAATTACAACAAAATATCAGAATGGGGTTCTGACTGTGAAATGTAAGGGAAATAGATTTGACTGGCAGTGGCGTAACTACCAGGGGTGCAGAGGGTGCAATTGCACCAGGGCCCCCACCCCCTTGGGACCCATCGGAGCCACGAAAATGGTTATGGCAGGAGGTTATCTAGGGGGAGATCTTACAGAACACATGCCATCAACACTCCAGCATGTGATTCATAGAGGTAAGGGCCCCTACAGGGGGGCCCAGGAGCCCATCCTGTACCGGGGCCCATCAGGGAGTAGTTACGCCACTGTTGACTGGGTTAGGAATTAACAGGGTTGGCAGAAGTTCTCCTGGCATTAGGAGGAATGGCCAAGGAGTTAGGTAAGAAATCAAGCAGTCAAAGGTAGATTCCAAGGTACAGCTGAAAATACTTTCAAGTTCTTAGGGGTCATTGACCCTGGCAACCAAACAACAGAATGACTGTGCTATTCTTATTAATTCAATTATTATTCTTATTTTGTTTTCTTTATCCTTCATTTTGACTTTAACATTTATGTAATCATCCCTAATTTTAAATAAAGGGGCTACAGGGCAAATACAGGTATGGAACCTGTTATCCGGAATGCTCAGGACCTAGAGCTTTCCAGATAATGGATATTTCAGCATTTTGGATCTCCATACCTTCAGTCATTTTTAAAAACTAAAATAATTTGATTAAATAGAGTCTATGGGAGATGGACGTCCCATAATGCAGGTTTCTGGAAAATGAGTTTCTGGAAGACAGATCATGTATCTTTATTGCAATTACCAAAACCAGGAAGCAATTATCAGATAAACAATTGTCACATTCTGATATTTACAACATACAAAATTATTTGAATGACTTTAAGAAAGTTTAAATCTGCACTGATTTTTGTTTTAGGAAAATCATCCTGTCTCTGCGTCTCCTTTCCTCAAACCATGTCTGATCGGACGGACAGCCGTGTCCCACTTTACACAGAAAGGCTGATGTCTTTGAGCAAAAATGGAGACGGAAAGATGAATAAAGGGTTATAAATTATTTAAAAGGGCCATAGAGCAAAGGATTGTTGAAGCCTCATTCTTCTGAGCACAATTCTGCAGATCTGCAGCAAAGTCATGAGCTTGTGGGTGAGCGTATTTTCTCTTAATGTGCAGATGTCAATGGTCATACCAAGAGCTTTTAAACTTTCATATGCAACTTTACCTATTAGGCAAATTGAAGGTGCACTCAAATACAGTGGGAAGCGGTTATTAAATGAGCAGAATATCCATAATTATAAAACACTTTTCTAAAAAGGTTCTGCAACATCTTGCTAAGAGGGAATAGAATCTCCAAATGTATCATGTCAAAGGGAAAGCATATTTCTAGATATGAAAGGAGCACAAAGTTGAAAGGGCTTAAAGCCCCAATAATAGGTAGGTAGTCTTTTTTTTAAATCGACCTTCTTAGGTCATTAGCACATGGGCTGAATTTGAGCATTTGTCATGGTTTCCAAAAGTGCGTTATGTATTTCCAACTAAGATTTCTCTCTCTATGTGTTGATGGCAAGATTGAATTCTGCTACAATATTGAGCTGTTTAGAAGGCCAGTATTGCTGATGAAGTGACTCCACAGGTGTGTGGTATGAGATTTTTTATTGTCATGCCAAAAAACATTATTTCAGTCTTTTATTCAACGTATAGTCTGTCCCGCCAATACGTTGCTCCCCCAACAGAAGGTACAGCTTTATATAGAGGTAGTGGCTGTCCTGATAATCAGTGTACTGATGATTTCAAAGTTAAGCCTGTTACTATGTGCGCACTTAGTTGGGAATTAGATCAAACCCCAGTTTCCTTTGTCAGCCAAGCTTTAGCAAAGTCTATTTCAGCCTTTCCCTGTTTATATGATTCCTTTTGGAGGTGTTCTAGACACCTAAGTGCGTGAGTTATATCTTAGCCTTAGTCTCTTTGTCGGCCCAGCCACCTGTACTGTATAGGTTGAACAGTCTCAAGATATATGGCCAGTACCCAGTAGCTGCTTTGTCTTTTTGCTAATCGGCCCAACGGTAAAGCCAGAGTAACGGTGTCTCTATTTGGTAGGCCTTTGGGCCCAAATTCACTAAAGCGTGAAACGTCTGACGCTAGTGCTAATTCGCCAGCGTGACATCATTTTGTAACTTCGCAAATTCACTCACACCAACTCTGGCAACTTTTCCCTAGCGATGTAGATAGACTTGCGCAACTTCGCATCCTTACGCCAGGCGAAGTTGCGCACTGACGAAGGATCGTAATAACGCAAATTCACTAAGATCAAAATTTTACTGAACGTTACCACTTACATTAGACTTTGGAGGGTGAAAGTCTGAAAAATCTCTTGGGCCCGCCCCCTGGAAGTCCAGAAAACCTTTTTTAAGGCTCCAAAGGGGGTAATGTAATAAAAGACACTAAATTTAGCCAGGAGCAATAACCCATAGCAACCAATGAGCAGGTATGATTTACTGGTCACCTGTTTAAAAGCAAACATCTTATTGGTTGCTATAGATTACTGCTCCTGGGCAAACTTAGTGACTTGTATTACATATGGGGGCAAATGTGGAAACTTGTCACTTAAAGGTACACAGGATACTTTTCACACTGCTGAAAGCTGGCTGAAATCACTCCAGTTATCTACCATTATATGTGACTTGGAAATGCCCAATTATTATTAACATGTATTTCTATAGCGCCAACTTATTGCGTAGCGTTTTGTGCCAGTACTGTTTTTTCTCAGTCTCAAAAATGGTCTAGTGATTTCAGATAAAAAGCATCCATGGTAGAACCTCCAGCAGAACCTCTAACTGTAAGGATTTCTAAATATCATGTACCTGTATATGTTTAACAAGCGTAAACTAAATTAATTTCAACTTAAAAGTGATCCATTGTCCCAGACTACCCTTCAATAGTCTATATTCGTGGACTACATTGGGGTTAATGGAAATTCTTCTGTTGATATTTTTACCCAAAGCGTAAAGGGGAATCCTATACAAAGACAATGTTTAGCCAACAGCTGAGCCCACCTTGATAGAGAACCAAGGAGAGAGTTAATCTAAAAAAAACAACAAGAAGGGATTATTGTCTTTTCTATTTTTTCATGACCTTCAGGTGAATGGCTTTCCTGCTACATGTGGTGCTGTGCCTTCCTCTTCAGAAGAATGTCCTTTAGACGGCACACTGCCAAAGTGCTGTCCTTCATGTTGGCTGCCAACAGCCCTTTTTAACAAGGAACTCATATCAAATATTTCCCAAGGTAGGGTTCCATACATTTCAAAGCAGCCATGCAAACAATATTTTTATGGTATTTTTTATTCAAGGTAGTTGTGGGTAATTCTAACCTCATGCCACCAGTGAAATGTGTAAAGTATGTGTTTCTAAGTGATAACTTTCCTTTCATCCATTACATTCCCTGCAGGTGAAAAGACAATAGCGAAGTATTGTACAGCTTTGATTTAACATACTACACTAAGAGTTCTAGAAAGCCCATAGCAAAGAAATATTGTGGCTTTCTCAGATGGTTTACTGTATCCAGCCTATCCGAGAGATCTGGAATTGGTTTTTATTTTTCTCTCTTTTTTTTTTTTATTTATTTAGCTACTACAGAAAAGTGTGATTGTTTCCATTACTTTCACAGTTGTGTGAAACTCAGGAAAAGGTCATAAAAGACATCAGCTAAAATCATTGCTCCAATGCATTTCTGCAAGTCTCCCTCCCCTTTCATGAGCTATCTGGTAAAGGTTAAATCAATGCACATTGAATGCAATATTTAAATATTAGTCTCTGTTATTCATCCTTCTGGTATGAATACTATTGCTCTAAGGGCCATCATGTGAAAAACTGCCAATTGAGCTTAGCATTACACTGTTAAATTAACATTATTACTTCTATTTTCTGACCGATATTTTTCCCTCCAGCTACTAGCAAGCTCTGTTTCTTAGTAAGATGTGATGGTGCATGGAAACCGATCATTAGGGGCACAGGGGAAACCCTTGAGGTATTCAATGGATTGGAATTTTTAAAGAACAAAATGCATACATAACATGGACTATGTAACATTAAACATAATTTATGTAGCAGAATGTTGAAAGCCCCTGCACCAATACAAATTGCAAGCATGATGGAAAGTAGAAATCACATAATATTCAGCCATAAAGGGGCTAATACCATGCAACTTAAGCCCTGTGGGAGGGATGTATTCCTACTGGCAAAGGGGTATTATAATAATTCTCGGCATAAAAGGGGAGGAATAGCCATATTCGTCCCTTCTTGATTACACTCTATGAATCTTGCTGGAGATCCTGGGGCAGAAGGTCTCGAGTGAAGGAGAAGCATAGACCCCAAGATATGGAGAATACTTATTATAGTGAGAGATAGGATGGTACCTAGTATATCATGCTCAAGGAGTGCATCAGGAAAGATGAGAACTGTGTGGGGCTAGTGCTCTAGACAACAACTGCCAGAGAAGGGACTTCAGAGTGTAGGTATCATGGCAAGGTTGGAGTCACCATCAAATATTTAGTATGAACTGAAGCCAACAGTTGCGGTGACATTAACCTGTCTGAAAACCTGAAGGAGATGTCATAAACTTCAATTGTATGTGATTAAGAAGAGTAAGCTCTGTGTTTGATACACTTGGGGAATATTTTGAAGCCATGCCGGTGCACTAAGTGAAGTATCCTTCAAAAGTTTTTGTTTTTCAAGAAATATGTTATTTTTTAAGTATCACTGGAACCAAGTTATTTTTCAGCTTTTGTCCCTCCAAGGGTCAATCTGAAAAAGCAGCAGTGATCTACCTGGAGAGCAGCAGGAGGTGACATACCCATATCTCCATAGTGCTACTATATTATATATATATTTTCCAATATAAATAATGCAGCCATTTGCCCAATGGAGCAGCTGTTGCTCAATGTACCTACGTCAAGAACTTCCATGCAGGATTAACTCTCCCTTAAATCTCTCTCTTCCCATGGGTGCCCCATTTTTCTTTGTACCTGTCTAACTACCAGTACAAAGTACTTCTTGTATAGTCAAGTTTATAATAATCTCAGAAATAAAGGAAACATGTTAAAAGATTGTTATCAATGAGTAAAAAGGACATCAAATAATGTTCACTGGTAGTTGGTGAACAAAGTTTAACATGAAGTGGCTACATCTATCTACATTATATCACATATCTACATTAAAATTTGTAGGATTCAAGTGTTTTGCACTATGACTCACAAATTTAATTGAGTTTTCAAAATTTTACTTTTAGAGATCCAGTGCAAAACACTTTGCTATATAAAAGTTTGACGGCAATGGGAGTTCAGCGATTTGTTTCCATTTTTAAATTTTTCAAATTTTATTGGCATTTATTGGTAGACCCATTGAATATGATGAGTAGAACATAAATGTGCTGCATTGGAGGGTTTTTTCACATTTTTATTCATTTATTATATTTTTTTGTTTTTTTTATAAGTAAGAACATTGTCCAGTTTGGTAAGTTTTTGAGTTTATTCAAATAAAAAAATTGAAAAACAAATATAATTTTTGATAAAAATGCCTCCAAAACTCTTCAATGAAATGTATATTATATTGTATTGACATCCCTTTATTCAAATATGCAATTCTCCATTATCCATTCGACCATTCTCTCAGATCTCGCTACTGTACTGTGCTACTGTTGGTTTTGACCCCAGCCTTGACTACATTCCTATCTTCTGATTTTGAACTGCCATCCTAGATTTGAATTGAACTAAACCTGTCACTCGACTACGCTTCCTATTCTCTGTCCTTCCAGTACTTGTTCAGTTCCATTGTGTGCCCAGATCTCGTCTCTTGATCCTCTCACTAGAAGACCTGGTGGCATCCAAGAGGGATCTTCCAGAAGCAAAAGGAAGCTGTAATAGAAGCATGAACTGTAACCAGGACCTTGGAGTTCATTCTGGGTTTTGGGAGATACTACACACACGTGCTCTAGTAGGGGAGCTGCTAAGGATTAGTTTATGGAGAATAATACAGCTTATAATAAACACTGTTCCTCCTTATATTTATAAATGTAGGTCTAGACTACACCCTCGTATCACATTACACTGTACTTTCAAATGACTGAATCATATACGTACTCTACAATCTGCCCACAAACAGAAGCATTTGGATGACCTTAGATCTTGGCTGACTCACATGTAGCAATAAAGGTCAGTGGCCAAAGATTTCTGATTTGCAGCCATGGAGTCTAACGAGACAAACCAGTAAAGAGTATCTCTTTGTTTGCCGTGTAAAAAAAAGTTGGCTGACAAAATGTAATTTGCTAATGTAATTACTTTCATGTTCTGCATAATTTAATGTTAATCTACTGTTAAATATAAAGAAGCCTCGGAGGAGTTTCTTTGACACATAAAGGCAGAATGTTTTGGGGTGAGTACCTTTATATAGCTCACAGGTGTCAGAGGTAAGTAATAGACATGTTTTGTGGGAGTAGGGATCACATTATTCCATATAATACAGTACAATACTAACAAAAACAATCAATAAATTATTAAAGGCTGAAGATAAATATGAAGAAAATCTTAATATGACATTTGCACAGTATTTTCCCCAAAGTCACACAACAGAGTTTAAAAGAGAAATTGTTCAAGTTCTAGTTCTGACTCCTGCCAGTAACACGTCAACTGATCCAGACATATGGGACAATAAATATAAAAAATAAGAATAAACTGTGTTAGAAACAGTATAGCTGTAAGGATTAATTACTGGCATTCCAGTCCACTCCGACGTCATAAGCAAGATGGAGGTGCCCAGGGCTCCCATGTGGCATGTTCTGACATCGATTCATCAAAACGGACGAAGCATCGTTAAAAAAACGGATGAAGCAAGTGTTAATGCACAACGTCTTTGCATGATGTACAACATCATCGTGCTCGTTTGGCGTGAAAATCTGCCTATGAAGGATGCCAGATCCTTGTAGACCTTGTTCAATTGTAGGTTCTACTTACTGTGTTCCTGGGTGTGATTTGCTTATACTGATCTCGATTCGTGTTATTCACCTTGGCCTGATATTTTGACTAAGAACCTTTCTTCCTGACTACTTGACTACTCTTCTTCTTCAACCCTTTGAAT
>CM044440.1:21493121-21519274 GCA_024363595.1 Xenopus borealis | reverse complement strand
ATCCCTTTCCCTCCATGTCAGGAATCAGTTGCTGCTAATGGAAGCTTTGTTTTACAGAAAATGAAAACAAATGAGCAAATAACAGAAAAGGCTATTTGGCAAATCATGGAAACGTAGATAAAGATATGTTAGCAATGCATAATGTCTCCAGCCAACAGTTGTATGGTTTGGCAAGATTACAGCTTTTATTTCCCCTTTGTTGAACAGACACAATAATTATCAGGGAAGAATGTGCTTTTCTGGCAGAAGGGTGAGGAATGTGATGATTTATTAGGTGAGAATTAAACATTTCTTTTCATGTACCTGCTCAGTGAAGAAGTAATACAGCAGATACCTTCCTAGCCTCAAATATTGTTCTGTACAAGACCCAACAACAAGGGGGACAGCCAGGAGACTTGTCAGGGGTCCAGTTCAAGGTCACAAGGTTTCCTATTAAACAGGGACATGGTCAGGGGGTGTATGGTAGTGATGTGCAGGTGGCGGGTCCCGGTTGCACTCTTATTCTTGTTCTCCCCGCCTGCCACCTTGAACTGCCGGCTTCCAGCTTCATTTTTTAAAGATGCAAACCTCCTGCCCCGCCTCTTTTGTGACGTCATCAGTGGGTGGCGCGGGCCTTAAAACGGAAGCCGGGCTCGGGCAGGGGCAGGTTGAGGGTGGATGGGTTAGGGTCTGCCTTTCCCATACACTATCACTAGTGTATGGGGAAGGCAGAATTATTGTTTTTACCATTTACAGGTAACAGGAAACCCATTATCCAAAAAACTCCTTATTGTGGAAAGACAGTCTCCAATAGACTCAATTTTATCCAAACTTTTAAAAATGATTTCCTTTGTTGATGTAATAACAGAGATAACGGTACAGGTATTTGATCCGTTATCCGGAAACTCATTATCCAGAAAGCTCCAAATTACGGAATGGCCGTCTCCCATAGACTCCATTACAATGAAATAGTCCAAATTTGTAAAAGTGATTTCCTTTTTCTCTGTAATAATAAAACAGTAGCTTGTACTTGATCCCAACTGAGATATAATTAATCCTTATTGCAGGCAAAACCAGCCTATTGGGTTTATTTAATGTTTATATGATTTTCTAGTAGACTGAAGATCCAAATTACGGAAAGATCCATTATCCAGCAAACCCCAGGTCCCAAGCATTCTGGGTAACAGGTCCCATACCTGTATTTGTAAATTTAATCATGAAAAAAAAAATCACTAATAAACTCGATAGCATGAGTTTCACAAGCGCTAGTATATTAAGTATACTTGCATGGTAAAAACTTGATTGAGTTCATTTGTGGGACAATAACTAAATGACAATTAAAGTTGTTTTGTTCCATTCATTTTCACAAATCGTTGTTAAAAAAAAATGAAACATTAAAATAGCTAAAATGTTGAGCATACACCTCTTACTGACTTCTTCGGAAGCTCCCCTGGATTTACCTGCTGAATTGATTCATTCAAAGTTTCTAAATTTTTTTGATAGAGACATCTCAAAAGAGTTAAGTTCAGAAAACTCAAATTCAGCAACATTCAAAGCTGGGATTTTTGAAGCAAAAACAAAACTATAATGGAGCTATTTATCAAAGGTCAAATTTGGAATTTATGTGATTTTTTTTTTTTGGCTCGAATAAATTCAAAGTACTCACAACTCAAATGGGAGGTTATTTAAGAAAAAAGTTGAAAATCCTAATAAAAAAAAAACTTGAATGTCAGGAAGGCTATTAGCATCTTAAAATGTGTCAACGGACCTCTGCCATTGACTTGTACATGAATTGGGCAGGTTTTGGGTGGCAAATATTCGAATTAGAGCTGTTTCTATGGTCGAGGTGTGATAAATCTCACATTCAAATTTACATTTGAGTTGATGCTTTTTTGAATTTGTGAGTTTTGATAAACATTCTTTTTCGAAAATTCTAAATCGACTATTTCAACCTTTATTAATCTGCCCCTAAGTGCCAGTAAATCCCCTGAGTTTTGTCTTTGCACCAACAATAATTAGGATCAGGGCTGCATTTATATTAAGGAGCCCAAGGGTCCATGCCTAGGGCAGCAGGTTTTGGGGGGGCGGCCCTCGTGCCTATAAAGAAATTTTTTATAATTTAAAAAAAAATTGCCCAGCCTTTTCCACAGATTTCCATTGGAAATCCAGTGAAAGAGTTGGTGGGGAGGGGTAGGGGGCCGGGCTGATTTACGGAAGTGAAGTAATGCATCATGTGACTTTACTTCCATAACGTCACTGGGTGTGACATCATGTGCATGATGTGCCAATGTCACACGTGGGGTGTAGGGGACGTACTGTATTTAGGTAAAATTCCTAGGGCAGCATCGATCATACAGTCCTGATTGGGATTACCACCCTTTGGCTCCTTTGGGAATTGTGTGCCAGGGTGGAGTCATGTGATATTGAGGCCATATTGAAGGGAACTAAGTGAGTAGCTTGTGATAGAGGGGCTGGGAGAAGGGATGGGAGCATTGGTGTAGCTATAGCAGAAGCAGACTCTACAGTCACAGGGGGCCTGGGCACAGGGTCGGGACTTAGAAAAATTTTACATTTTTTTTCAAACTCCTATCTATTGTATTGAACTTCGTCTGGTCTGACCAGGCGAAGTAAAGTCTAGCTTAAGTGGTAATGTTCAGGAAAAAGTTGATCTTAGTGAATTTGCGTAATTACGATCCTTCATCAGTGGGCAACTTCGCCTGGCGTAAAGGTGCAAAGTTGCGCAAGTATATCTACTTCACTAGTTAAAATTCACCAGTTAGTGAATTTCCGAAGTTATGAAATGACGCTGGTGAATTAGTGCTAGACGCTTCGCGCTTTAGTGAATTTGGGCCTGAGTGTCTCTTGAATCTCCTGCACTGAAGCAGGAAATTAAAGAAAGCGATACAAAGTTTCTGACACTTAATTAAAATAAAATTCTGACAGAGAGCCCAGAACGCTGAGCAGCTGCACTTAGATACATTTGTAACAATTTAAGATAAGCAGGTCTCTTGGGCAAACTGTGACGCATAGCTTAAAAGGCAATTTTAACAAACTCAAACTGTTATACACTGTAAACCATTGCCTTAAACTCCCAGAAATGTGTTCATTTAAAGGGATTTAAAGGGCACCTATTGGCAAAAAATGTTATCCCCAACCAAAGGTGCGGGCTGATAGAGCCCACATTCCGGTTGGAGATAACAGTAGTTAATTTGATACCAAGCTTATCTTTAATTAACTTTTTAAAGTACAAATATCACCCTCCAATTATACAAATAATACAGTCCTGTAACTGTTGCTGAACTATACCTTTCATCATCCTGCCAGTAGCCAAAACTGGACAAAATCTCAAAATATATTTCCTGGCCGTGAACCTTCTCTAACGATTAAAACAAACCTGATTCCATCTACCTGTACACAAAAGTCAAACATCAGTGGGAAAGGCATCTATAATTCAAAGACTATTACTCCCAAATTCTCGCAAATTAATATTTAAAGGAAATACATCTGTTACCCAGCGATTCCAGATTGTGGTGATGTGCTTATTGCAAACAATTTCATAGTGATATATTTTATTCTCGCAGTAAATCGTCTCAATGGCTTTTCTGAAGGCAGCCTACAAAGAAGATAATGTAGCAATGGCATTTTCTCAGCAAGGCAGGCAGCGAGCAAGTCCAAAATAAAGAATGAACTCTGGCAATGTTCATTATTTAAAGGCCCGATGGAATTACCAATTGCTTATTTTTTTCCCCGAAGCAGCGAGTCTATGTAGGTCTCTAAATAAGCGCGGATTTGTATAAATAAATCCGGGGAATCGTTTACAGATGTTTAATGCGACCTGAGTTTTGGATCACATATTGCAGTAATGCATTGTTGAGAAAAATGGTATTTATTCAGATTATTGTACTATAACCACACTCACATATTTCATGTGCAATATTTCCATTGTTCAAGCAAAGTGATGATCCAGGCGAAAGGCGAGGCATTTACTGCTTATTTTCCTCTTGTCGGCATTTGCTCAGGTCGGCGCTCACAGAACGCAAAAAAAAAAATTAAATAAAAAAGCACATTTATTCCTTCAACAGAGGCAATATAAAACCTGCTTTTTATCTTAGCAGCCCGCATTCAGGGAACTATATATTCTTTATCTGGCTTTCTCCTGCTTCTACACCCATGCTATTCTCCAGTAAGAACAATGCTTTCATCTATAAACACCTCATTTATTATATATTAGCTTTTTAATTCTGTTTATTATTATTATTACAAAATGTGTCTATTTGCAGGGAAAGTTGATTAAAGGGAAGGTATCACTACAAACTACATTAGTGCCTAAGGCAGTAAAGTTTGCAATGCCGCCGCATGATGAAGCCCTCTGTGTGCATTATGGAGGTTTCCTAGCGCATACAAACGAATAAGCATTTATGGGTTTAAATTAGATATTTTATGTGCAACCAATTACATTGCTAAGAATCAAATTGAAACAGAAACCATGCATTGCAGCTAAAGCCTTTGGTTTCCAGAGACTGTGACTTAATTTATCTATAAACAGATATAGACTATTCTCTTTGAGAGACCCACCACCAGGTTGAACCTTTTAAATATACAGTAGTATAGAGGCCCTACATCCATAAATGGGCTCAGCTCAGCAAGGTCATTACTTTTCATTTGTGACTCATTGGAAATCAAACAATGCCTCACCTTAAAGGAGAATTAAACCCTAAAGTAAAATAAACCCTACCCCCCTACCCAAAATAGACCGCCCTCCCACCTCCCTCCCCCCAGCCTAGCCACTCCCCAGCAAATGCCCCTAAGTCTTTACTTTACCCCTTGGTGCAGATTCAGGGATTGGAGTTCACAGCAACCATCTTCTGGGTCATCCGAAAACTGAGAATGCGAGCAGCGTATTGGCGCATGCACAGTTGGAGCAATTTCTTGGTTCGCGACAACTGCGCATGTGCTGAAATTGACTGAAATTGCCAGAAGGAGACACGAAGATTACCGAAGACCCGGAAGATGGCTGCCGTGAACTCCGATCCCTGAATCTGCAACGAGGTAAAGACTTAGGGGCATTTGCCTGGGGTAGCAGCTAGGCTGGGGAGGGGGTTTACTTTAGGGTTTTGTTTTCCATTAAGTTGGCCAATACCTTTTCTAGTTCAGGATAGGCATGAGGACAGGTCAGAGAAGCCTTCCAGTGAGACAACTGACAGTTATATTGTGATTGAACAGTAGCTAAACCATACAGACAGCCAATGACCCCCAACCAAAGCCACTGATCTCCAACCAGCAGCTCCTGAGTAACATGTTCCTCAACTACCCCTTGGCTGTTGCTCCCAGTTAAATAACAAGCAGGGAACATCCAAGCACTCTAAAAACTCCACATGGGTCACCAAAAATAATATAAAAAAAAATGTTTATCTTATATTCATTTAAAAAAGAATCAGTATCTCCATTGACCCAACATGTTTCATACTTCCCAGAGCAGTTGGACTCATGCTTGTTCTATTATTGGTTTATCCGCTCCCTAAGTCGTGAGTGGTCCACATATTGAGTCCTATGCCACTATTTGCTGTTTCATTGTTGTTCCCAGTGGCCTCAAATCAGCTTATTTTTTAATTCTTGGCTAGCTGGCCATAGACGCAACGATCCGATCGTACGAATCCTCGATTCGTACGATTTTCGGATCGTGTGTGGAGTGTTCTGACTTTTGTCGTGCCATGCCGATCGGTCGTTTGGTCGATCGGCCAGGTTAGAAAATTTCTGTCGGCTGGCAATAATATCTTTGCGTCTATTGCAGATCGTACGATTTTCAGTGGGAGACCGTCACTAGGTTTTTAATCGTACAACTTTTGTACGATCCTTGTCAGGGGCAGAACGTCAGTGCTTTTTACTACTTTAGTTGATCTGAAGGTTAGTGACAGGTCGGGAGATGCAAAGATCCGATCGTTGGAATCATCTTACGATCAGATCTTTGCGTCTATGGCCAGCTTTAGAGGCAGGTTTTGGTTGCATAAAAAACATATGCACTGTAAACTAGGGCCTTTATTAGACTATCAATTTATCTAGGGGCTACAGAAAACCAATCACAGCCCTTATTTGGCTTATTATAACTTTTTTCATGCTTTAGTTGCTCCCTTGAAAAATATTGGGAACTCAAATATTGGAGACATCCAGTCAATTAGGGTTTGATTATAATATCTGGCCAAGGGGCCTATTTATTATGCTGTGTAAACTAAATTTGGCATAAAAACAGTGTAAAATGTTGTGTAAAATACAGTAAATGGTGAATATATCAAAGTGTGTTTTATTTTAACTTTTTTTTGCCGCCGCTATTTTACACATTGTAAATAAGTTCCAGAAGAAGTTGTTCAAATGAAAAGTGTGTATAAAAAGTATGCCATGTTGATGCTGATGGTGGTATTTTTTCACCACATAATAAATCTGCCTCCAAGTGTTGAATGAATATTATGTATTAAAGTGAACGATCAACCTGTGAAGATCTGATGGAGCTTGTAAATATGCTGGTAATGCAGGGGGACGATCACATAAATAGGCCAGGACCTGAGCTAATTGTCTAATGTTGGTCAAAAAAGAAAATACTGTATGCAATGAATAAGGGTAAGGGACCTGTTATCCAGAATGCTGAGGACCTGGGGCTTTCGGAATAATGGTCATACCTTAAGTCTTCTAGAAAATCTTGTAAATATTAAATAAAGCCAATAGGCTGGTTTTGCCTCCAATAAGGATTAATTATATCTTAGTTGCGATCAAGTACAAGATACTGTTTTATTATTACAGAGAAAAAGAAAGTACATTTTTTTTTTAAATTTGGATTATTTGGATAAAATGGATCCTATGGGAGATGGTCTTTCTGTACTTTGAAGATAACAGGTTTCTGGATAATGAATCCCATACCTGTACAATGTGAAGAAGTGGTCAGCTTTAGACAATACAAACAATTTATTCAAGTCATGTGATGTAATGTTTTGGGGGCATGCCTGTGTCTGAAGAAGGGGCACATCCCCGAAATGTTACATCATGTGACTTGAATAAACCGCAGGTGATTTTCCCCGCTTAACTTGCCTAAAGTGTTTGGTAATTCTTTACTAGCAGCTTTAGACAATGACAGTGGTGGTCTAGTTGCCAGTAAAGCATACTGTACACACTAAATTATTCCATACTGTATATTTCTGTGTTTTTCTTTTCCTGGATAGGGTCTATTTTCTACATACCAATTACCTTTCGGTTGGCTTGTGACCTTGGGGAAATTATTTTGTTTCCCAAAGCTTCCAATACCAACACTGAAACATCCTCTTAGTGTCCTGAATAACCAAACAAATGAAACTAGCAGACTTATTCTACAAATCCAAAGAATTATTGTCAGAAAATTCCATACGGATAAACAAAACAATTCCCCTAACAAAGATCTGTTCCCAAACCAGTCCTAAGAAACAACATGGGAGGTGAGATGAGCAATAAGAGTGGAGCAGTAATGATAGCGTAACCTGGTACAAGTTGCTGTATAAATAGAGTGGGTTGCTTAAATTAAAACCGCTGACCTCCTCCCAACTCCACCAGGCCTGTCTGCATCCTGCATCTCTTGCAGTTAATAGGTAAACATACCAAAAATGTGACAAACAGTGAGAACCTCATTTAAATTCCCATCCAGGGAGATGTTTAGATCATCATTATTCAATCTATCAGTCTGGGGCATGGCGTTTGTCATCACTTCACAAGAAATTTCACCCAAGCTCCATCTCAGGTTTCCTACAGCTGTTAAGGCTTTTCTAAACAACAGTTGCTCGGGCATTTCTGCCGCTTTTGTCAAGATGAATAAAAAGAACAAAAATAAAATCAATGTGAATCCAATGTCACCTTGAAATTAGACTTCTGTGTAAAAAAAAACAACAGACACTCATGGGTATAATACCTCTCCATGTTTCATACATTCTCCCACTGCTTAAACTAAGGCCATTTAGGGTTGCGCACAGTATGGATTTTTATGTCCCTGTAATTGTCTGCGATTATTTATTTTCAACTTTTTTGAATGATACTTTTGGACGGAATCGATAGCTAGGATTGCCAGAAGCAGAAATGCTGAACCGAAATGAAAGAAGGTCCAACATAAGTACATATGATTTCTGAAGTCTGAGGAGTGGAATTATTTGGGGATAATTTCACCTCCAAAATAATTGGAAAGTCTTGGGGGGGTTCATGTAATAAAGAAGGTAAGTTTGCTTTAGTTCTACTAACCCAGAGCAGTAAAAAATTAGGTTGCATAGTTTTAGCAGTGTTTGAAAGTCAAATCAGATGATATGCAGATACTATAAAAAAAATTTCTCTACTTTTTTTAGCCATTAATTCTTTTTTTTTTTATTTAATTTTGGTCAGTATTAACTATGTGAGTAGCAATTCGTCAATGTAGCATGTAAAGTGACTCACTTCAAACAGCAATTCATTTCAAATCATGAAGATCAATGTAAAGGCATTACGTTATCCAGAAAGCTCTGAATTACAGAAAGGCCATATTCCATAGACTCCATTATAATAAAATAATCCAAATTTTTTTTAAATTATCTCTTTTTTCTCTGTAATAATAAAACAGTACATTGTACTTGATTCAAAGCAAGTTAGAATTATTCCTTATTGGAAGAAATAGCAGCATATTGGGTTTACATGATTTTCTAGTAGACTTTTCTAGCAGACGTTTCTAGTATACATCATCTGGAAAACCCTAGGTTGGAATCATTCTGGATTATAGGCCGCATACCTGTATCTGTAAACTTGGTATGAGATAAGAAGGGCCCTCATCCAATGTTGAACATCAAAAGGGCCCACATCCAATGTTGGTCATCAAAAGGGCCCTCGTCCATTCAGTCCCGGATTGGTGGAAAGGCCACCAAGGCCCAGGCCTAGGGTGGCAGGATTACAGGGGACGGCATGCTACCCAACCACACCCACATTGGTTCAGAAACACTGGGGATGCACAGGAGATACGATAGGTTTTTAAATTTCCTGTGCACAAATCCCCATGACTCCTGTTCTGATCAGGAAAATTTGCACAAATAAAGGGGAGGGGACAGGGAAGATGAACGGCAGCGGGCCTAGGGGCTTCTGTGATGTAAATCCGGCCCTGCATCCATTGTTGGACCTCCAACGGGGGGGAGGTGAACTGCTAAATCAAAAAAACACTAATAAAAACCAAATGAAAGTAATAACATTGAGTATGTATATGCAGACAAAGTTGCATAGTTGAATATATTGCCATGCAGGTTGGTGATCAGTAATTGCCTTATGTGTTCGGGATTAAAATTCAGTTTGGAGCAGTAACTTGATCAAACAACATGATCATTTTTTATATGGTTTAGGAAAAGGGGATTTGATGTTACTGGTGTGGAATGCAATTTAGTTGGTGTGACCTTAATGATCAGAGGTCATATTACCGGTAAGGTAGCAAATTGTTTATTAAGTTGTAGGGGTAGCAATGCAATGTTGACATAAAACTAGATGCCCACCCTTGCAGAAAGTTGTTTAGAGTAATTAGCAAATCAGCAGGCTAATTCAAGAGGAGCATAGCAGAAATTCATTACACAATCAAGAATTCTTATAATGAGACATTGACCTCACAGTGCACATATGACCGGCTTAACAAGAATGTTTTTTTATTTATATTAAGTTAATTGTTTTACAAAATGTATACCACATTCCACTCTCAAGGTCATGACTGATGCAGATCCATTGACTATTAAAAGAGAATTAAAACCTCTCTAAACTTTCTGGCATTGCCCTCTTCCCCTCTCGCTCCCCGCGATGTGCATTAGTTAAAAAAAACCTTTAAAAATATCTGACCCTTAAATGCAAAGAAATGTAGTGGAGCTCGCGGTCGCCATTTTCCAGCTCTTCATATTGTCTTCAGGTCTCAACCAGGATTTGCACATGCTCATTTGATGCCGATTTATGACGTAGCCCAAATGCTCAGGTAGAATTTGTGTCGGTAAAGAGACCTGAAGACAATACGAAGAGCCAGAAGATGGTGACTGGGAAGTCCACGTTCCTTCCAAAAGGAGTTTTGGAGGGATGCCGGATCCTCTATGCTGAGCACCGGGCTGATTTTTATTTACTCTTTGGCTGGGTGAGTGCAGAGCTACATCTATTTCTATTGACTGGGAAGTCCACTACACTTCTCTCCATTTCAGGGTCAGAGATTTTTTTTAACTAATGCACATAATGGTGAGGGAGAGAGGAGGGGGAAATGCCAGAAAGTTTAGGGGTGGGCTTTTGGTAGTAGGGTTTAGTTCTCCTTAAAGTAGACCCATTAAGTAATACTGTCCCATTGGATCACTGGGCCCCATTTCCAATTAATGGGAACTTTTACTACAGTGCAGTATGCCACAGCAATCAATCTAAATTGGAGTGCACTGTACCAGGTCAACCTATGTATGGCAACCTTAGCCTTGCAGTAGCCTACAGCAACTAATAAGACATTTATCTTCTGTAGGCCAAAGTCAAACAAAGCTAATTCCTGATTGTTTCTCTGGCTTACTGTAATAAGGAACTTTCATCTAATGCTATTACATTACCCAGGAAAGTATTTTTGGTGAGATATCAGTAGTGATGTCTATAGTCATGTCAACTGGCCCATTTTCTGCATAGAGCCATCTTTGTAAACGTGAACAGCAGGATACTAGGTAAATGCCAAAATATCACCGTCTGACATTACCTTTTAAGTTCAGCAGATTATACTGACTGCATTTCATATCCCATCCCCTGGTATGAAATTCCATAAGTGGAGGAGAAAGACTTCATTGCAGCTGAAGGCAGTCATACTAAACTGATATTTTCCAGCAGTATTAGAAATCATTATTTTAAAGCTTAGCTCCCATCAGCCACAGCTTTTGACATTTTTGGGCTCTTTCTAACATTTTATAAGACACTAAAATTTCAACAACATTTTTACAAGGTGTTTAATTCATAGGCGCCATTTGATTTTAAGTGACGTGTCATTTTACGGTTCATGTTTTTCTCACCTTCAGATTGGATGTAGGCTTCAACATTTTTATATTCAGACCCAAGAAGAAGATGTAATTAGAATTCTCCATCTAACATCATTTAAACGGCTGGACTAATCTCTTTGTTTAATTAAAGAGAAATGCAACAGTTAGGGTTCTATCTTGAACTAAGACGCTTGACAATTTCTTTCACACATTGGGGTCTATGGGCATCTTTTTCTATATGCCTTCATAAGTGTTGCTAACCTCCTGGTTTCTAGTGAGTTTGTTTTGTCCTATTCACATTTAAATTAAATTGGCAGCCTTAAACTATGAGATACAGTATCTGCCTGGGCGAACTGGATAGAAGTTATGGGCTTTATATAAGTTATGTTCCTGCACACAGTGCTTAGGACTGACTATTAGTGATGGGCGAATCTACCCAGTTTCGCTTCGCGGAAAAATTTGCCAATTTCTAGCGAAATTTGCGAATTGGCGAAAAAATTAGTGAAACGAGTCGCGGCACGCTTTTGACTCGTTGCGTTGTTTTTGACGCGCGTAGCGTTGTTTTCGACACGCGTCGCGTCGTTTTCGTCGTGTTTTTGACGCGCGACTCTTTTTTTTTGACGAATTTTCACCAGGTGAATTTTCGCTTGGGTTTCGCGAATTTATTCGCCAGCGGCCAATCTCGGGAATTCGCCGCGAATTCGCCCCTGGCGAATAAATTCGCCCAGCACTACTGACTATACCAGAGGCCAGCCTATCTTAAGTATGAGTATAAAATTTCTATTTACCTCTAGCATTGGCTATATCAAATATGTACACGGACATACAGCTTGAATATTCAATTTTTTTAAAAATTTAAATAAATGTAAGACGGGTGCCAGGTCAAAAAGTAAGCATATATAGTAGTAATTGTTGGTTCAGAGAACATCACATTTTGGTCTTTGTTAAGGGCTTTCATCAAGGATAAATGACTCCTACATAATGTGTCTACAATAAAACACTAGATCACAAAGTGAGTGTTGGTCCTGGACAGGGTCAGACTGGGCTGGCAGGACACCGGGAAAAAACCAGGTGGTCCTTTGAGTCTTGTGGGCCCTGCAGGCCCACACCCAGTCCCTGCCACAATCAGTCTCCCAACCTCTTTCCCCTGCTCCAATAAAGGTATATGCAGGGAGTCGAGTGGAGGAGGATTGAAGTATTGGAGGGGGGCCCATAGGGGGTTCGGCACCAGAAGAGGGGGGCCTAAAGCAACAGTCCCCCGGTGGGCCCAGGGCCCCCAGTCCGACCCTGATCCTGGAACCAATATTTACTACATTATATGAAAGTCTTGGTGGATATTGCACAGACTGGTCTTTTATTCTACATAGATCAGTTAATATTTAACTTAAAAAAATATCAGCTATAAGTGATGTAGGTATGGGACCTATTATCCAGAATGCTCGGGAGCTGGGGTCCAAACATTATTAACATTAAATAAACCCAATATGATTGTTTTTCCACCAATAAGGATTAATTATATCTTAGTTGGGATCAAGTACAAGCTACTGTGAAAAAGAAAACCATTTTTAAAAATATCAATTATTTGAGTAAAATGGAGTCTATGGGGTATAGTCTTTCTGTAACTTGAAGTTTTCTAGATAAAGGGTTTCCACATAATGGATTCTGTAGTACAACAAGCAACAGAAGCAGTAGTGTGCCAGCATTGGGATTGGATGGGTCCTTGCATTTTAAGCCATTTTCAATAAGTCAGAAGTAGTGATGGGCAAAACTCCCGCGTTTTGCTTCGCCGAAAAATTCGTGAATTTCCAGAGAAATTCGCGAATTGGCGAAAAATTCGCGAAACGAGTCGAATTTTTTGGCGGCAAAATTTTGCTGCCGTTTCGCGAATTTATTCGCCAGCGGCGAATCGCTGGAATTCGCCGCGAATTCGCCCCTGGCGAATAAATTCGCCCATCACTGGTCAGAAGGCCTTAATGTCAACATTGTTTATGCCAAAGCAATAAACACACTTAGATGATATGTTAATACCTGTGTGCTGCAGCATGCATTATTTCTTGCTAAGAAAACCATTCAGCGTTAGCATAATACTGAAATAATATGCCAAATATATATATATGACATATTTATCCGCAAATTGTCAAAGACAGTGAATTTAAAAAACAAAAGCCCCGTGCATGGCAGCGTTATATTCTGAAATGTTTTATATCCATTTGATTATCCTGGATGTGTAGCTCGGCAAAAGCGTTTCTACAGTTGTTTAAATCTGAGGTTAGACAGTTGCTTTATTAATGTGTTACAAATGTACAGCTAGCAAAAAAAAAAAGAAGAATGAAGAATTTTTCTTAGGGATTTTCTAAGGAGTTGTTGAATAAGCCTTCAAGAGCCTTTAATATCAGGCATAAGAAAAATGCAATTCAGACAGTTTGACATTGACAGTGAACTTGGAGAGGCTCATACAAGCAAGAGTATAATGGGGCGGCAATTTCACTGTTTATATTGATTCCATATCAAACAGCTGTTGGCAGAACCTACAAATGTTTGTGCACAATAGCAGACAACAACTTTATTTCCTGCAGTAGCTTCATTACAAACATACTGTCCCCATATCGGCCTGGGTAGACATGTTGCCATTAGCCTCCCTTGGACTGGTGGAGAACACTTGGGAGACCGATTTCTTCTTCCAACATTATTAATAGGCTCTACATCAAAGTTGTTTTTTTTTTTTTCTCCCAACAAAGCCGTCAGCTTAAAAAACAAAACCGAACGAGTGTCACAAGCAGGTGGCTCAAAATGAATCAGCAACATAATTGTTCTCTAATTTTGCAAATACCGCCACACATTTCTGCTGAAAGCGGCAGGTTGAATGCAAAAGGAAGAAATAATTACGCTCGCTAGGGTCTAATTAGTCGCGTGGCCTCATTTTAGACAATAGCAATATGACAAAAAAGTCATCGGAGTGCGCTTAGCATTTTCAATCTTTCACTTGTTCACAGAAGAGACTGAAGGAGATGTTTTGATTCCATTTTCTCAGCACAATGCTGATAGGAAAAATACCTTTACTGTTCTTCTATGGCAGCTTCTAACACTAGGGTTCCTATGTATCTTGAACACTTGCAGGAATGAGCTACATCCAATCTCTCTCTCTCTCTCTCTCTCTCTCTCTCTCTCTCTCTCTCTCTCTCTCTCTCTCTCTATATATATATATATATATATACAGGTGTTGTAACTGTTATCCAGAATGCTTGGGACCTGGTTTTTTTCTTGATAACAAATGTTTCCATAATTTAGATTTTCATACCTTAAGTCTACTAGAAAATCATGTAAACATTAAGTACACCCAATAGGCTGGGTTTACTTCCAATAAGGATTAATAATATCTTAATTTGGATAAAGTACAAGGTGCTGTTTTATTATTACAGAGAAAAAGGAAACACTTTTTAAAAAATTTGGATTATTTGGATAAAATTAAGTCTATGGGAGACGGGCATATCATTATTCGGAGCTTTCTGGATAACGGGTTTCCGAAAAATGGATTCCATACCTGTACAATAAAATTGTGTCTGTATTATATATAGGTATGGGATCCCTTACCAAGAAAACCATTAACCAGAAGGCTCCAAATAACAAGAAGGCCATTTCCCATAAAGTCCATTTCCTGCATCATTAAAGGGGTGGTTCACCTTCAAGTTAACTTTTAGTATATTGTAGAAGGCACAATTCTAAGAAACTTTTCAATTGGTCTCCATTATTTGTTTTTCATAGTTTTTTAATGATTTGCAATTTTCTTTAGTTTCTTTGCAGCTTTCAAATGGAGGTCACTGACACCATCTAAAAACAAATGAAATGTATTGTTATTGCCACTTTTTATTACTTATCATTCTATTCAGTCCCTCTCCTATTCATATACCAGTCTCTTATTCAAATCAATGCAGGGTTGCTAGGGTAATTTGTACCCTAGAAACCAAATTGCTGACACTGCAAAATAGAGAGCTGCTGAATAAAAAGCGAAATAACTATTAAACTACAAACAATAAAAAATGAAAACCAATTGCAAATTGTCTAAGAATATCACTCTCTACGTTATACTAAAAGTTAACTCAAGGGTGAACAACCCCTTTAAATCTCAGTTATTAGATGGACAGAATACATTCCGGACAAGGAAGAGAGTTGGGTAAGTTTGTCACATCCATTGAGGTCCATTGTAACTAAACAAAAGCCCCAATGTCAATTAAATGAAAATTGATAGATAAAAAAGAACCAAGACCAATACAATTCATAATGCTGCTTTTGTGTTTTTTTGTGTTTTTTTATTATACAGAGTGCGGTTTGGGGTATAAATTAGCCTAGCATGATGCACAACAAGTCAATAATGTACTACAGTTGATGGGGATAATGTACCATTGGCTGATATAAGAGTGGAAATACTTAAAATTTGGGCCCAGAACTCTAATAGTTCCTTGAAGTTCAGCCTAAAATTTACAGGAAAATAATCGTCCATTAACAGCTCTTATTTCTCTTCAGCCAGGCTAATGGAAAAAATATGTCTTAATGAATGTTGAAAAAGCTGCTCTGTATGTATCAGTGGGCATGCTGGAGCTATTTCCGTTACACTTTTTTTTTTGTTACTAATTTGGTGCTTTACTTATATTTTCCAGTAAGTAACACATATTTGACATGTCTGGAAATCATTTAGTTTTGCACAGTCATGGTTTTAACACTGTAGGAAAACATTGCATTACATAATAACATAAGCAAACCTAAGCTTAATCCTCACAAGAACTAACAGAAGTTCATTTTTAGTGGTCTAGTAGAATTAGAACAGAACTGTTAATATACCAATAAACACTTGCTGATCAGTCCATATGGCTAGTTGTAGTGGTGGTTGTAGCCACTAGTAGACTTCATACGTTCCCTTGTGCTTATAGGAACCGCGCCTGTACAAGTACAGGATCTGGGAAGGACATCTCTTAGAATATGTACATGGTGATATTTACCTCTAGCCTGCGTGTCAGATATATAATAAGCACCTGTACGTATATTCAGATTTCCTGACTTAATATGCTAATTAGATGGAGCCAGAAGGTAGGGGATGATGGGAGCATTGTGCCCCTGGCAGACAGCTGCAGCCAATCATGGGATGGATATTGAGCGGCGCATGATTGGGAATAATCGGAGGTTAAAGCAGCAACAATGGAACAAGGCAAATGAGAATATTCTGCTGGCTAGCATGGGGTTTTTTAACATGAATTTATACTGACAGTAATGTCAGGCTTGTACCCTTAAGCACTAATATTGACTAATAGTAACCTGGATAGTTTCCCTTCAGGTGTGCACTTCTTGTTGCCCTACAGTTGCATATTATTCCTACCATTGTATGTTCTACTCCAGCTCAAAAGAGCTGCATTGACATTTAATTCAAGTGCATGTTTAGGGGGTTAACAAAATCCAATTTTCTCTCACTATTTTTTGAAAGCCAATCTGACCAAATCACCACCGTTTATCATTAAATTTTCACAAAAAATTATTGTGCGGGAAAAGCCTTGATAAGATTGTAAAAAAAAAAAAATCAGAATTTGCCACTTTCAGATTTGACGCCCGAATACCACAACTGTTTTGCAAACCCAGCGCAAATCTTCAAAACATCTGCCATTGACTTCTACATGAATTCGGCAAGTCTGAGTTGGAGTACTTTTTTATTCAGACTCAATACCGTCTGGGCTTAATAAATGACAAAAATATTGAGAGTTTTTTTTATATGAAAAAATGGGTGTTTTGCAGTTTAAAAGGCCAAAAATCAGGTTTTGATAATAATCCCCCTTAAAGGGCAAGGAAAGGCAAAGAAATAAAATCCCATTTTTACTTTCTTTAATGAAAAAGAATTCAATCTCCAATATACTTTAATTTTAAAATGTGTACCGTTTTTATAAGAAACCTGACTGTATGCAGTGAAATTCTCCCTTCATTTAGTGCTTCTGGCAGGGAAACAATCACTTATGAACAGCAGGGGGAGCCCCTGCCTTACTTACCAGCCATGCAAAACTCAAGCAGACCATACTGAGCATGTGCAGTGCCAGTGTCAGACAAAGATGTATAACAAAGTTACAAGATGACAGCCGCCTGTGGCCAACTTTGAAAGCATAAATCATTTGTTTGATTAGGCTTGTGGTGCAGTAAGTTCATGTTTATGTTTAGTATACAAAATACAGCAATTCTAGCCTTATTCTATTTTACACTTTCCTTGCCCTTTAATATAGTTGCAGTCTCTGCAGTCAGTACAGCCCAATAACTTGCATTTATTAGAATCAATACCTATTTTCAATAAACGTAAGAGCCCTTATACACAGGTGTTTTCTCATGCATTGTGAGGAACTGACACAGGTATATCCAAGCCCTGAAAGCAGGTGAAACACAACATGAATATTGGGGTGAACATGGAAAAAATAAGTGTAGGGGGACACAGGGTTAAACACCCATGTGTAAGGGCCCAACTCTAGATGCAAGTTGCCTTTAGGTGCGTATTTCCCGTTTCCCCCAGGTTGCATAGATTGATTTGCCCTACAGCTGTGCATCGTCCATTTCCTTCCAGGTAAGCACTGCCACTTCCATTTTGGAGCCTATTTGTTATAGTGTGAAAGATGGATTTTCCATGTAGAAAGTGGTGTAAAATAAAATGTGCCTATTGTCGCTTTCCCTTTGTCCATTGTTAGCATCTGTGCAATCCATTTTCACACTAAGAGGCCTGTATATGCTGTGTAAACTTATTTGTGCTGTGTAATTGGGGAAAAGGTCCATTTCAAGTTAAACATTAAGGGGCTGATTTACTAAGTGTCGAACTAAAATTTAAATGACAAAAATTTGAATTTCGAAGTAATTTTGGGCTATTCTATAGTCGAAGTAGCCCAAAATTACTTTGAAATTCAAATTTTTGTCATTTGAATTTTAGTTTGACCCTTAGTAAATCAGCCCCTTAATGTTTTGAAAAGAAAAAATACGATTATTCGAATTTTCTATTTGCTAAGTACTGGCCCTTTAAAAATCCCTCGAATTCGACTATTCACCAGCTTAAAGCTGCCGAATTGCCATTTTAGCCTATGGGGGACCTCACAGAATTTGGCCAGAAAATTTTACAAAGTTCTGAGAATTCGAAGGATTTTGGTGAAAATTGTTCAAATGGTTCAATCGAATCAAATGATTTGAACTATTTTCATTCGATCGAATACGGCCATTTTTCGATCGAAAATGGGCATATTCGATCGAAAATGACCCCAGCAAAAAAATTGAGGGTCAAATTTCAGTAGTATTTTTCGTAGTATTTTCCACTTCAAAATTCGACCCTTAGTAAATCAGCCCCTAAACCCAATTTTTTTTTTATTAAAACATCCATAGCTTTTATAAATTTATTTAAAAATCTCAGCTGTCAGTCATATATTTCCTGCCCCATATTTATTCTTCAGGCATAGAGGCAGGCACAGCAATGACTTTCCCAATCCATTCTGCACTTCTTAGATGTGAATCTTACATTTCACATTCCTCCTTAATGTGTATATTTGTGTAGCTTGTGCACAGCATTCTGGTTCTTAAACAAGATTTTGGAAGGATGCACAGCTTGCCTTAATAATAATTTTCACAAAATTAAAACTTCACTCTTGTTGTGAATTCCAAGACTAAGGGCACTTACACAAGGGCACTTTTTTGTGCGCTCCGCTGTGTTGCGCTTTCTTCCATTCAGCCGCAAGGGAGAGCAGGAGAAGACACACTCAATTATTTTGAAGGAGGCTCTACTCATACAGATGCCTGTAAGCGCCAAACGCAGGTGAAATGCAACATGCTGCATCACAACTGCGTTTGTTGTTTATATGTGTCTGTGTGAGTACAGCCCCCTACACAATAATTGAGTGCATCTACTCCTGTGCTCTTCCCCTAAACAAGATTTAAATAATTTATGCAGTGCAAGTAGTGTTTATAATTTTACCTATAAATTTGACTTCATAGAAAACAATTTAAAAGTATTTCTTAGGGTGACAGGTCCCCTTTAATCTGTTCAAGATAATGGGAAACTATTGTAAACTTGACAGTGATGTTTGGTGTATTTGGTTGCCATTTTCATAATAAACAGACCCTCCAGATGAGAATTGCCACCAAAAAAAACCACAAAATCAGCGCAGATCTTCTGGATTTCTCCCATTGACTTATATACAATCTCGGCAGGTCTGAGATGCTGTTTTTTTTGGATTCTGATTTTTTGCAGCCTCTGGGTATAATAAATCCCAAAAAATTTTGTTTTTTTTCCACTAAAAATGTGGGTTTTAATAAATAACCCCTAGGTGTGCATTGACATCTCAGTATCTCTCTAGTTAAGCATTACTTTCTCACACTTCCCCATTTCTATTACCATTGTCCCTCTAGGTCAGTGATACCCAACCAGTAGCTCGCGAGTAACAACTTACTCACCAACCCTTTGGATGTTGCTCCCAGTGGCCTCAAAGAAGGTGCTTATTTTTGAATCCCAGGTTTGAAGGCAAGTTTTAGTTGTATAAAAAACAGGTGCATTGCCAAACAGAACCTCCTGTAGGCTGCCATTCAACATAGGGACCACCAAATAGCAATTACAGCCCTTATTTGGCACCCCAGGAAGTTTTTGCATGCTTGTGTTGCTCCCCAACTCTTTTTATTTTTTAATGTGGCTCACAGGTAAAAAAAAAGTTTGGGGTAAACACTCTCCAAGTGCAGCTTACAGTCACTGCTTCATTATAGGAGAATTTAATCCCCTAATAAGAAAAGCTGCATCTACTACCCTAGATAGTCCTCCTTCTGCTTCCTCTCCGCTTAATACATTATTCGAAAAAGTGTGCCTAAATAACATTCTCACTTATTTATGCAGAGTAGTACAGCAGAGCACAAATACAAACACTGGACTGCTCCAACTGTGCATGAGCCAAATACCTCAGTGTCAGCAGTCCCTTACAGAAGAAGACAAAGATCCAGAAGATGGCAACTATGTGCTCTGCTGAGCTACTCTGCATAAATAAGTGAGCATGTTAATCAGGGAAACTTTTTGGAATAATGTACTACGCAGGGAGGAAGCAGGAAGGGTGACTATTTAGGATAGTAGATAGGTTCTTATTGGGGATTGCTCCTTAAAAGTGATTTTGCTTTTTTTTTTACCATAAATATCCACATCCAAGATCCATTTTATATGACAGAATAATACAAATAGAACATTTGTACAGCCCAAGCCAAATCAAACATGTCAGCAGCTCGAGCTTCACAATATCCAAACCTTTCCATGGCACTGGATCTTATTTTCTACAGGCTATTATACTTGTTCCTTACCCAAAATGATGCAAAGCTCTAGAGACTTTAGGATGGAGAATGTTTCAGCTTCTTTTGACACAAACCAATAACAAAATTTCCCCTGGTTCTATACGGTCACTCTAACTCTACACAGAAAAACAAGTTTGTTAAGCTTTACTGTTTCCCATAAAATTCCTCTCTAATCTTAGGCTCAGACATCAATATTTCCCTCTATATTTCCTTCTATATTTATAAGTATGTACAGCTGCTAGCAGTTAGGGTTGGTGATTGTTATTCATGCAGCCTACAACTGCTTAATAGCAAAGTGCCTTCCTGTTGGGATAAATCTTACTGCGTTCTCACAAAGGGGCTAATTCACCAAATAGGATGGTAAACCTGTTGATATAACAGGAGCAATAATTGTGCATTTATATATCTCATGAACTATCTAGGGAACAATACTTGGATTACGATGAGTTCTTTAATTTTCAATTACCCCCTAAGTTACAGATTTGGATAACATTTCCATTTCTAGACATTAAATTCTGTTTCCCGAGACATAAAATTCACGAGTCTCCAAACAATCAGTACATATGTTCTTCACAAAAATTGGTTTCCCCTTTAACTAACTCTGGATTGTTCCACACTACACACAGCGTGTATTTGTCAACGTAACTATGGTCCTGGCATTAGCAAATGACAACAACCTTCCACAATGCACACTGTTCAGAAGGGCAAAATGGTTCTTAGAAGAAGTCTAAACATGTTCTCCATCAGAATTACATGATGTTGTTGAGATACACTCATTATCTCCTGTTACCCTATGTATCATTAGAAAAGCTATTTCTTCTATAAATAAAGATAAGGAAAATTGAGATCAATAAAGAAGGGATGAGAACTTAAAGGAAAACTATACCCCGAAAATGAATTTTTGAGCAACAGATAGTATATATCAAATCAAGTGACATATTAAATAATCTTACCTACCTGGTATATATATTTAAGTAAATATTGCCCTTTTACAGATAGAGTCACTTGGATTTGTAAGTTAAATGCGTCATGACTCAGGGCTAATTGAAGAAACTGTGTTATCTAAAGTTATCTTAACTCATTTAATGCATTTAACCTTTTCATTAGCATACCAAAGCACCATTGTTTTCAATGGTGAACTCTTTAATTGGATGGGATGCTGTGACACAATATTCTGTGCTAAGTGGGATAAATGAGATAGATGAGTTAAGTCACGACGCATTTAACTTACAATCCAAAGTGACTGCATCTGTACATCTCTTGCCTTGAACCACCATTTTGTGATGGTCTGTGTGCTGCCTCAGAGATCACCTGACCAGAAATACTGCAGCTCTAACTATAACAGGAAGTGTGGAAGCAAAAGACCGAACTCTGTCTGTTAATTGGCTCCTGTGACCTAACTTTATAGTTTGTTTGGTATGTTTGTGTGCACCGTTGGATCCTAGGATCCCAGAAGGCTGTCCTTATTTTTTTAAATGGCTATTTTCTATTTATGATTACCCAATGGCACATGCTACTGAAAAACTATATTATTATGAAAATGGTTTATTTACATGAAGCAGGGTTTTACATATTTGTTGTTTTATGCAATATCTGTTTATAGAGACCTACATTGTTCGGGGGGTATATTTTTCCTTTAAGCCAGAAATATGGATTCTGTTATAAGAACAAAGATAATTTGGAGGGTCAATCAAGCAAGTTTTGACCAATCACACATGAATAGCTGTGTAAGATCCATAGGTGTTAAATTGGCTTGGTCATTTTACAAACAATTTTCTAAATCCCATACCTGCATCCATAGTTGCCTGTGTGGGATAGTTATTCCCCTGCTTTAATATAGTAAATGGAAACACAGGTCTCTATATATTTGGCCTCAATCATCTCACTAGGATGTATGCCTGCTGGGAAGATTGGGACAATGAGGCCCCAGTTAAAAGTGTACCCTAAACAGACGACCCCTTTAGTGAAGTCAACTCGTGAACGCATTAAATCTAGCTGTAAGTTATACAGAAATAGTTATAAAGGGCAGCCTTTTACTCCACCATAGGAACGATGGCTGGAAGTAGCACCCCATGCAATAATGTGCTTGAAGTGAAGAGATCACAGTAGGAAAGGGAATTAGGCTAGTATTTAATCCTTTAACATTTCTACTGAAGGGGGTCTGGACCAATAGCTGGTTACCCTAAAGGTCCATCTTAAGCCTGCCTTGCTGATGCCACAAAGGTTCAATTGCTGTGTTGTGATACCACATAAGCTTATTTGGGATGTTTAAAGGACAAGGGAATTTTAAAATAAAATAAAGCTACAAATGCTGTATTTTTTTTTACTAAACATGAACCTACTGCACCACAAGCCTAATCAAACAAATGATTTATGCTTTTTGCAAGACCAAGACTGTGCACATGCTCAGTGTGACCTGGGCCGGTAAAGGATTTCCAGGGAAACAAAGGTGCTGGAGTTCTGAAAGGCTGGTAATTAAGGTGGGGGCTCCCCCTAGTGTTCATAGGTATGATTGTTTCCCTACATAGCAGATAGGGACCGTCTGAAAATTCATATCCACAGCAGTAAATGAAAGGGGAATTTCACTGCATACATTCAGGTTTCTTATAAAAAATGGTACACTTTTTTTATTAAAGTTTATCGGTCATAGATTCCTTTTTCATTAAAGGAAGTAAAAATGGGACTTTATTTTTTTGTCTTCCCATGCCCTTTAAGAACCTCTGGCTTCCTAACTATTTCAGTTGTACAGCTGAGAGGTGTAGTTAAACAATGCCATTCCCTGCCACCACATAACATCTCAAGAGTCAGAGAGAGCTTTATTGAATCTTGGAGAATCCCAATAATAAGTGAATAATTAGATAATCTAATATTTCTATAAGTCATGTTAAACTTTAATAGAGTGAATGGAAATACAGGTCTCTTTATTGCTATAGGCAGGAGTCTCTTCATTTTGTTCCTAGTTCCAGCCCTGTGCTCCTTTAATCATGTGTGTTTTGAAGTGATTCCCTAGATATGAAGGTTCATTCATTAGAAGATAATCATCCCATAATATAATATGGCTTTTAGTAGTTTCCACTGGGGCCCAAACACAAAATGAAAACACAAAGATCCACAAACGAAGCATTTCTGCTATTTGAGTATGCAAGAGAACTACAATTCCCAGCATTCTTAGAAGGAAACTTGAAAGGACTTAGCAGGAGCTCTGGTCTGGGGATTTATAGCAGTGCAGTTCCCATTCTTGCATCTCACAGTCTCCAAATCCTCTAAAGCCCAAAATTTGTGAGCCGCTTAGAATGATATATTGTCTCTATAAACAGCAGCAAGCACTGCAACTGATTTACAGATATATAGATAAGCTCAGTTCACTTTTTCCTCCCCACACAGAGTTCCAAGTCCCACCCTGCACCAACGGATATCTCTGATTAAAGAGACCCAAAGGCTGATTACGCCCGCTGGGACTAATGCTGGTGTCTCTACCCACTGCTTATTTCCCAGCAGGTGTTGTCTCGGAGAGCCCATGTGCATTAGTCTTTTCACTGATTTACATTATTATTCTGGAACGGCGAGGAAGACAAATGTAACAACCTATAATATCCATTTTAGGCCAGCAAACTAAAAAAAAAAAAAAGTGTTGTATTGTTCAAAAGGCTACCCAACTATCTAAAGCTTAAATTAACTTGATACTCTAGGCTAAACACTAGCTTGAATGTAAAATATACTTTGTGGGGCAGGTTAAGCAATGCAAAAAGTAGGAAATTTCAATTCTGGAATTATGAATTTTTTGTTCCGTTATGCCTCCCTCTCTCTCTGGGGCAAATTCAATAAAGCGCGAAACACTAGCGCTAATTCGCTAGCGTGACGTGAATTCACAACTTTGCCAATTTACTAACAGTGTCCCTAGCGAAAATTCGCTAGCGAAGTAGATAGACTAGCGCAACTTTGCACTCTTACGCCAGGCAAAGTTTTGGACTGACGAAGGGACGTAACTAAGCTAATTCACTAAGATGACCATTTTACTGAACGTTACCTCTTGCGCTAGACTTTACTTCGTCAGGTCAGACCTGATGAAGTTCAATACAATAGATAGGAGTTTGAAATTTTATTTTTTTATTTTTTTTAAAATAAGTCCCAAAAAAAAGCTGGTGTCTTTTGTAGGGTGATAGTCTGAAAAATAGTGAAATTTCTTTGGGGGTTACCCTCCTTCTCCCCTACATTTTCCAGCGAAATTCGCGAATTGGCAAAAAAATTAGTTTCCGACGCGTCGCGTCATTTTCGGCGCGTGCCGCGTCGAAAATGACGCGCAACATATTTTTTTTTGGCGAATTTTTGCTGGTGTTTCGCGAATTAATTCGCCAGCGAATTCACCCCTGGCGAAAAAATTCGCCCATCACTAATGGCAACACAAATACAGGGGGCACATGTAGGGCAATAGGACAACTTTATTTTATTTATTAAAGGTTTCCTGGGCTTGTGTAGTGTAATGAAGTGGCTGTAACATATAATTCTATTATACGTTTAACTTTGCACCGTATGCAAATTAGGCATCGCTATCGTAAATTCGCTTTGCCTGGCGAAGTAACAGTAGCGGAAGTTCGCTAACGTTTGCCGCCCTGAGCGCAAGTTCACATCTTAGTGAATTTGTGTAGCGCTGGCGAAAATTCGCCTGGCAAAGCTGTCACTAGCCCATTTTTGCACTTTAGTGAATTTGCCTCTCTCTCTCTCTCTCTCTCTCTCTCTCTCTCTCTCTCTCTCTCTCTCTCTCTCTCTCTCTCTCTATATATATTCTTTATATTCCCATTTATATTCACATTGAGAATAAAGGCCAGAATAAAGGAGCATATGGAACATTGCTTGTCTGTATGCAGGTATAAAATAAAGACTTTGTTTGCTTTTCCAGTACTTTGGATCAACATGCTCAAAATAATCTAAACTGCATACCGGTTATCAAAACAGGTATGAGATGTGTTATCTTATTAGTATGGGACCTGTTATTTGCAATGCTGAAGACCTGGGGCTTTCTGCATACCGGGTTTTCGTATATGCCATGACTTTTAAAGGAACAGAGGGCCAGCTTTATCTATAGTAGCACTAACAGATGCTGGCTTAGCTCTCACAGTGCAAACATAGCAGTCCCTATCAATGCTATCGCTTTAAGGTATAAATGTCACCTTATGATGTCAGAATGTGCTTGTTATACGGATGTAATTGAAAAGATGATTCACTGCTATTAACAAATATGAATCCTATACTGTACTGAGTTACACTTTTCCATAAAATGACTAAAATGATGAGCAGAGATTAAAAACTAAAAGATGACAAACAGAAGACCATTGGGGGAATGTAATTAAAGTCGCTAAGAGCAAAACACTGCGCACCAATAAGAGTAAAAATCCACATCTCACAATGCAATATTGTTGCAATATTGTTACGAATCTTTATTGCGCAGTGCGAATTGTAATTGCGTACTCTTAAGAATGTGTCGTAATCTTTTGGAGCAAAAAGAGCGACTTTTTCAGTAAGAAGTTTCATTACATTGACAGTGCAGTTTCCAGGTTTCCGGGTTCGCAAAAGATATATTGCATTCGCGTAAGGCAGAATTTGTTCACGCAAAGGCTTAACTATTCGCATTGCAAATAGTTTTTTGCGTTACCGACTAGTATTACATTCCCCTACATGTGACTTTCAACCACTGGGTTTATTATTACATATATTTATTACTTTTGAGTTATCACAGGAAATCTGTGGAAAAAAAAAATATTCAAGAAGCCCTTGCCTTAAAGATTCTGCAGGGCTGGTGCCAGTATTAGGGGCAGGCAGATGAGGTGCCTACGGTGCAACAATTGGACAGGGCCGGTTAGGACC
>CM044440.1:21433026-21493111 GCA_024363595.1 Xenopus borealis | reverse complement strand
GGTGAGTGCCGTGGGTGGGGAAGAGGGCGGCAAAACAAACCTCAGTTGGCAAAATGGGCAAGATCGCACTTGCATACAGATCCAACTTTTTAAATTCCAGTCTAGTCCTACTGCAGCTACAAAATACATGTAAATGAAGTAGTAAATTATTACGTTGCGTTTTTAAAAATGCGCAGTCCAGCATAAATACACACAAAATTAAGCAATACTAAAATAATGGAATACGCACAATAGCAATTCTTACTTGGCGTTTGCAAGCCAACAACCGCCACAAGCTGCCAATATATGCGTTCTTCAGCGAAAACGCAGATACGCCAAAGAAATGCCATATTATTGAGATGGGATCCACAGGTTTGAAATACGCTGCGTATTTTCAATATGGTGGGCAAACACTCGAGAGATGGATTGCACATATATGCATTTGTCTGCTGGTGATGTCATTACGCGGAGTACTGATGATCAGTCCGGCTACATTTTCACACAAAAAGTTTAATAAAACGCTTCAAAGTGGAATAGTGGGGAAGGGAAAAAAAAAGTAATGCATGCTGGGAAAAGAAAACTACAGGCTGAAAAATATGTGGTTTGATTGGAGTATTTACACTCGATTGATTACAGCGTAAAAATTCTCACGTGACCCCGTCCTTTAGTATACAGGACAGATTGACCCTCTGACACCAAGTTCCCTTGTCAAGAAATGATTATTGATTTCACTGGAAACATATTTTACAGTATATGTATCACGTTGCGATCTTAATACGAGAAGGTACATCTTGACTATGACAGGTTATCTCCTCTAATGGTACAGCAGTGGGGTGCAGGGAATGAGTGTTTATTTATAATCAAACTTCTGCTTCAAGATGGAAAATACTGCACATAGGGAATATTTAGTGTGCTTCTTTAATATTATTTTATCCAGAGAATAATTTACATCCTGTATTGTGTACTCATAGCAATGTTTCTAAGCTAAGGGGGTTTGCCTTTAAGTTAACTTTTAGTATGCTATAAAATGGCCAATTCTAAGCAACTTTTCAATTGGTCTTCATTGAATTACCAAATAAAAAGCTAAATAACCCATAAACCACAAATAATAAAAAAATGAAAAACAATTGCAAATTGTCTCAGAATATCACTCTGTTACTCACATTAAAAGTTAACTCAAAGGTGAACAAGCCCTTTAAAGGCCAATCTGCAAGAAGAAGGCAGCGCACTCCTGGGTATTCACAATATTCACAAATAATCGCTCAGCTCCAGATTAGAATAAAATATAGTACTTTATTTAAACATAATGTTAATCAATACAAATTAGTGTCTGAGGTCTCATGAACATCTCATAAATAAGCACATATTTTTGTAAATGACTAACACATAACCAAAAAATAATATACACACACAAGAAAGGTGTTAATATATCTACAGTACAACACCCCCCTAATAACTGCTTAAAATCAGGTTAAAAACAAATACTGTGTAACAAGTGTAGTCATTACATTGTAAATTATCCATTGAACTGATTTGATGCATTTTGATGATGTCATTGCTACGTCAGCTGACTAACTATTCCCGCCACTTGAAGTATTTAAAGCATTTACCTTGTACCATCTAGTACTTTGAGAAAGGCCTCGGAGGAGGCCGAAACGTTAGTCTTGTATAATAAACACATTTTACTTTTTATATAAGACCTGAGAGTGCGGACCTTTTTCCTTGGATATATATATATATATATATATATATATATATATACACATGATCAGCTCTGTGTATTATAATTATTAATGTTTCATTATATACTGCATGTTCAGACCTCACTCTAATGACTTATTGCCTGATCTAAGTGCCAGTCAAACTGCAATTAATTTTTGTGTGTCCATCAGCCTAGTAACTCCTGTAGCTTTAACCTCCTCTCACTCTAAATTCTTACAGATAATCATATACAACATATTCATAATTACAATTTCAGTGATTGCTAGCAACACAGAGACTATATTAAACAGGTTTAACACATACAATTTCCATGAACAAATAGTTAATGAATCCTATATTCTTTATGGCAAAATAACAAGCTAAATCAATTAATCTCAAATTCCAATCATTTCAAAAATGAAAAAGAATAAAAAATAGAATTACTATACAACTGAACATGTTGAGTAGCTTTCTAATCATAGTCCTCACTCGAGTCTTCCTTCCTACTTCTAAAGCACAGCATGTAAGGGGCCAACACAATGGGAGAACCAATTTAATTGCTCATCATAGTCGGGCAGTTGCACTTGAAGTAGCCATGGAAATATAGGCATCCATTGCATTAGGCAATATTAACTGTACAACTCACTAGGGCTACTTCTCTCATCATCCCTAGAAAGTCAGTGGCTGGATGCATATGAGGGTTGTTGTCATTCTAGATCTAGATTCTAGATCTGCAGAAAACTTGATCAGGATTAAATAAGAATTAAGAATTGGATAGATCACCCCAGTAGAAAAAAACATTTCAGATTTCTCTCTCCAGGAAGGCAGGTATGGAGACTAGAGATAGTGGGGCTCATTTATAAACTTCCCGCAGTAGAGAGTGATTCACACACTGAAAATATTTGCCCTATGTATGATTATATTTAAAAAGATGGATACGAGTGGTGTATTTAAAGGAGAAGGAATACCATTTTACACTTGGGGTGCCAAAAGTGTGTTTTTTTTTATCCCAGGGTAGACACATGCACAGTAGAAATAGCTGGCTTTTTCATTAAAGTTCAGCTTTTCACTCTATTGTGCATAACATGTGGTTTTGCTTCTCCTTTAACGTGCAAACAAAATTGTGATTTTTTTTTTTCACACTGAGAATGTCCATAAGAGCTTTTTAAATATGGTATAATCACAAATTGCAAATATTTATGCTTATAATCTGTGTTTTAGTTATGCCACAACCTTGGTTGGCATACAAGTGCGAGTTTAAGTTATTGCTACCCCAGTACATACTACTAAAAAACATACTTTTATATTTTATAAAATGGTTTATTTACACGAAGCAGGGTTTTACATATGACCTGTTTTATGAAATATATTTTTATTGAGACCTACATTGTTTGGGGGGGTATAGTTTCCATTTAAAAGAAAAGAGCACAATTTATCAGATCATGGCTAAATGTACTTACTTCACTTTACAATTTATGTTTCTGTACTAAACTCAGATATTTGGGCTTTGACAAAAGGCTTCTTCCCTGGCACACTTCAGTAAATATTTGCAATGTTTAATACAGTGACTGGTGTCCACTGCTAACCAGACCATAAAACAATATCGGTTAGACACCAAACACACACAACTGTGATCATGAAGCATAAAACAATGACTCTCTATTTATGGTGCACAGTCACAATATATTAATTACACATCAAGCACCCACTTTCTTTTGGAGAAGGTGATTTTTTTCTCATTTAAAAGAAATAAATTGCAAGCCATATGCCTATTCTTATAAGACGGAAGATTTTTGATCAGACTGTATTACAATGGCTCATACATTGCGGCGCTTACAGCTGCATTCCACTAGCTGTTACTGAAAGCTAAAGTGTGACAGATGCCTTCACAGTAATTGCCAATCAGCCTTTGCACAGCAGCTGAAAACACAATATATCACTTTGATCTGTTGGAGTATGAAAGTATTCACTACACCCAAATTTGCATAAAGAAAAGAGAAAAAAAATATTTTTTTTACAAATGCAAGGAGATTGTAGAGAGTGCTCACATTACCTTCCTTTGCCCAAAAATGAAGCCAGTTCATTCTAATTTAAAATTTTGAATATATTCCAGCTACAGTAGATGCCAGTTCAAAAGTGCGAAGTGTCCATTGCAATATACATTGCCAGTTTACTAACAGGAGTAGAGGCTAATTTGCTGGTGAAAGAGCTCAGTGCTAATGAAGTTTTGTGCCCTTTCACCAAGATAATTTTCATTCTGGTGAATGATCGGTACTCCGCAAATTCATCAGAATGCAAATTTATCACTACATTACCCTTTTTCGCCAGAGTCTGCTTCACCAGGTTATACCTGATAGATGAGGCTACATCCTCTTCAATCTTATGTTAGTGATATCATATCCTGTATGCCGAAAAGTGATTAAAAAAGACATTCATATTTTAAAGTGGGATTATGCTTAAAAGTTGTAATTGTTAAACATTTTTTATAACCATTTGAAGGTCAAGCCACATTTGTTTTAGGGTGGGCTCATGTCTAGGACATTAGAGAATCTCTTTTGTCTTTATTTTGCTTTCTTGGACATTTGTAATAATAAGTGGCCAATTTAAGAAATTTCACCATCATCACTAAAGTATATATGGCCTATATGTACCCACAATATTCAAATTGACCTAAATGTAAGGGGCGCATTTACTAAGCTCGGGTGAAGGATTGCAAAAACGACATTTTTTTTTTTTTGGCTACTTCGACCATGGAATTTGCTAAATTCGCTTGAATCAAATGATTCGATCAGTTCGAATAAAAAAACGTTCAATCATTCGACCATTCGGTGGTCGAAGTACTTGCCCTTTAAAAAATCCTTTGATTGCCTACTTCGCCAGATTAAACCTACCGAGTTGCTATATTTGCCTATGGGAAGCTCCTATAGGCTTTTTCTACGTTTTTTTGATCGAATAGAAATTATTCGATCGAACGTTTAAAATCGTTCGAATCGTAAGACTTTTTCGAGAAATCAGATGATTTCTATTCGATCGTTCGATATATCGAATAGCGGTAAAATCCTACGAATTTGATATTCAGGTTTTTTACTTTCATCATAGTTTAATATTTTTTTTTGCAGAGGGGAGAGCTTTCTGTTACATTGCAATAAAACAAAAAAATTATCTCATTGTCTCGACGTGTTCACATTGTAAATCAAAGTATTTGAATGATACAAATTATATACCAATAAAAATGTAACTAATAAACGTAACTGTCTATTTCCGTGTTTTCTTTTTCTATTAATGTTTCAAATTACTTAAGATTCCAATTTAAGCTGTTTTTATTTCTTATTTTCCTTTTCTTTTAGGTTTCAGCTCTCTCTAACATTTCTATTTAGTTTACATTCTTATTTATATAGACAGCATTAATTCCCCACAAGATGCCTTTATTGTAACGAAGTGTATGTTAACCAAGGTGCCTAGATTTTGATAGATATTGTATTTATCAGCAGTTACTGTATACTCAACATTCTCTCATTTACCATTATCCAGTTCCAAGACAACTTCTTATAAGTTAATTCAGGTAAACATCAAATGCAAACATCACAGAGGCATTATTTGCAAATATCCACATACTTGACTGAAGTTCCAAAATAATTAAAAAAAAAGTTTATTTACTTACATTTTGCTGGTAATTCATAACCACAAGTGATTTTTGCTTGTCCTGTTTCACAGCCTCCCAACTCACGGCATTCAGCAAGCAGAGTAGGCCCTGAAGCTCTGTGTATACAGCCATCAACTGCAGGAGTACACAGAATAATATCAATGAGTGATATGTTTGGCATGATGAAGAAAGAATAATATTAAATACTGCAATACAACAGAATAGTATCTAAATTACCAATGGCATCAACTCGCTTCTCCTAATATTTATATCTATATAGTGTCCCCACAATTTATTCTCTGTTTCACATGCATTTAATCATATATAAACCTTGTTAATAATAGGAATCTTATAATAATAAATAATTTTTTATAGGAGCTGTTCACTTTTAAATTAACGTTTCGTATGATGTAGAGAGTGATATGCTGAGACAATTTGGAATTAGTTTTCATCATTATATTTGTGGTTTTTGAGTTATTAGCTTTTTATTCAGTGGCTATCCAGTTTGCAATGTCAGCAGTTGGGCTTCTAGGAGCCAAATTACCATATTATTATTATTATTATTATTATTAATAATAATAATATGTATTTATAGAGCATATTTCATAGGGCAACCATACCATTGCAACCAAGCATCACTTCGAAGAAGAGGCTAAATAGAAAGATGAGCAATAAAGAGTAGCAATAACAATACATTTGTAGCAGTTGTTTGTTTTTTTTTTTTTAAATGGGGTAAGAAGAAGAAAACAAATTTAAAAACTATAACAAAAAGAAAAAAATTAAATGAAAAAGTTGCTTACAATTACCAATTCAATAAATGATAAAAGTCATCTTAAAGATAAACGGCCTCTTTGAACACAGTCATTTAGAAGATACAATGGATTCACTGTTTCTAGATAATCAATTTACAGATGGAGCAAACTTTATCTAGAGATTTGACTTATATCACTCACATAACTTCTATTTCCTGGGCCCCCCTACGACAATTGTTTGCACCCCCATCCAAATGGAGGTGCAACCACTCCCTTCCACTTCCACAAGTTATTGGATCTGACAAAATGGTTGCAGGCAGAACCAAGGGCACCAGGAAAATGTGGGTGCATTCTGGGCTCCTCTGTGGTCATAGGATGTTCTGATATGCCACTGGTTCTAACATGTTACTCCCTTTAAACAACTCTATCACACCTTTTAGAACTAAGATGTATTTTGTAACTGTAACATATGGTTCCCCAAACCCAGAACAAATCCCAATTTCCTGGTCTCGGCTCATGTTTCTGCCTCTAACAACCATCTTTTGTTTTGGGAGGAGCTTCCACTACTCGGGTTCCACCAGGACTTAAGTTGACCAAGAGGGTTGTTCTGGGCAGGCAAGGGGACCACTACATATTCAGGAGGGATGGGGGAACAGAGGGTGTAGATATGGAGCAGGCTGTGACAATACTAATCAGATATAGTACAGAATCAGGAGCCAGGAGTGTAGTCAGAATAACCAGGTCGGGTATTAGTGAGACAGTGCAGTACAGAATCAAGAGCCAGGAGAGTAGTCATGACAAACAGGTCGGGTCATTACCAGTCAGACAATGCAGTACAGAATAAGGAGCCAGGAGTGTAAACAGAATAAAACAGACCGGGGTCAAAACAAATTAGCAACACTATATCAAGTCAAGATCCAGAAGGGTGGTCAGACAGGCAAGGGTCAGTTCAGGCAGCAATACAGCAAAAGGTCAACACAGGCAAAGGTTAGGAACAGAAAATCAGAATCACACCCAGGAACTATCAGGAAATAGACCTGCATTGGGCAATGAATGAGGGGGTTTTATAGCCTAATGGCATACACAATATAACCTGTGGCCAGATTGACAACAAGTGAAACAAGCCATGCTTACTTGCAGTTACAAAGAAGTGAAACAGGGCCTTCTGAGATCAGAGGTAATGCATAGAAACACCAGGCCCCTTGTTCAACTATATGCAGGATATTACAGTAACATTTTGTGTTGGGCCCATAGTATGCTGATTGAGGTTTTCTCCATCTGTACTTTAGCAATACTAACTTAAGATTAAGCCTCTTTATTCAACATTCTAATTATTTGTTTACTAGTCTGATCTGTCAAAAATGTTTACTAAGTTAACTAAGTTGCTATGTACAAGTTTACAAGACTTCATCTCATCTTAATATCTTGAAATATCACCCCTTTCTCTAGGAATGAGACTCATAATAAACCCTTTGCCATGCTCTTGCTGTAAACAATAACCAACCCATTCATCGAATAGGTTAAGCTAAAATCATGTGGTTGTTGGTGCAATGTCTAGCGTTACAAAAGTTCAACCAGATAACATGTGACCATTCATGTGCCAATAAATCAAGCAAAGAGTATTATGACAGCCTTTGTTAATCATGTGTCCACTTCTTTACAAATGCTGCCACATTAAACCTGAAAGGCAGCTAAATCTTCTCTGGTATTTGTGATGCTCCATTCCCAGGACTGTGTCCAATCGCATTAGTGTTTGTGACTAATGGCATCTTTTGAGGCCTAATCTGTCTGAGATATGATCTCACGCCGCCTGAACCTCCATGGAATGTCACCCCATATTACCAGGAATTGTCAGTCTATACATGAACCTTGGCAACTTATGATCTATGCTTCTTGATAGTCTACGGTAGGGAATCAGGCGCTATTATTAATTATATTTCTGGTGCATAACGTTTAGCAATGTTCTATGCAAACATGTGACTGTTTCAGCAGTGCCCTGAGTTATACACTGTAATACACTGCCTTCTCCTACTGAAACTCCATAGTCACAACACTGTATATAGCAGAATCATTCTCCAATAGAACTGCCAAAAAATTTACCCCTTCCATTGAATTGTCTAACCAGGGAAGGAACTACCTTGGGTGAAAAGGTTGCAATTGCACCAGGGCCCACACCCCTGCACGGCCTGCACACAGGCCTGGGAACTACTTGTTCTGTTATTGTGTTTAACTAATGTAGGGCACAAGAGAAATCCTTCCCCTGTTTTTCTGCCTCCATCATCCAGCCCAGTTACAGGCTAGAGAGCCATCTAATTGGCTGGGCATCCCAGTGCATCATTGGGAGCCAAATCTACGGGGTCTCCAAGAGAGCTGAAACGAGCCAGCACGAGTAGCTGTAAGACTGTCAGGTACAGAGAAGCTGTTAACTCTGTAGAGGTTCATAATGAGCCCAGCCTGTCCCCTGCCAAGCTGTTAGAAACTCAGAAGGTGCCACTTGTGAGATTGATCCTGCTGCAGAGCTGCCTGTAATCTCCAGTGTATCTGCCTCTGAGAGCACCCCGGTGAGTGAGCCACCCAAGGGAGGATACTGGCACGGATACAAATGTCGGGCACGAAACTGAAGACAGGTTTTGTGTATTTACCTGCTACGTGAAGGCTGCTGCTAAAGTCCAAAGGGGAGGTACTTTTGGGAAAGGTAGCGCTACCTGGGGATATGAGCTCTGGGGAAGGGACATTCCATTTGAACTGTTTGGTTATTTAACCCTTCCAGAGGATTGGGACTAATAGTGATTTATGTAGTGTCCCACGTGTCCCCAGTGCAGAAGTGCATGGTGTATTAGTTTGCCTAAGTTTTACTGCAGTTTATATAAAGTTTATATTTGTTTCATTTGCAAGCTATGTATGTTTTTTTATTCCTAGTGGAATCCCCCCTGAGGTGTGCTCCTCAGTGTTCCCTAGGTGGAGGCACTGCGCTGTAATTCCTAGTTTCTGGTACTTTTCATACACAAAAGGGACTCAGGGCCCCTGTATTGCCAAGGGTAAGTTGCTATTTAAAGAGACAGTAAACAAATTAGGCCACAAATCACAGCTGATATGTTAAACAGGTCCAACCAACCCACAAATATAACTATGGTTACTCCAAATGATTTAATGGATTATAAAATCCTAAATGCCAAAAAAGGGAGGATAGAGGAGGCCAGTAATGAAGAAATGTTCTATTATTCTTTGATTTCTCCTGGATGATCAACAGAGTGGCGGCAGCAGAGAGATCATGACTAAAGCTGAATTAATGGGCTAAATAAATAAATAAACAACAAGTGTTTGCATGGTAAAACTGTAGGGGTCATTTAAAAATGCCCCACACAGTTTGCAAAATGCCAAAAAAATGGCCACAATCAGGCTTTTTTCACATTATGCACTGCTTGGGGCATTTGAAAAATCATTGCAGGCTTCTGTGCTCCTTTTCAGAAGAATGCCCCTTGAATTGAGAACGTCCTGTGTCACTCAATTCAGCACCCAATCCAAGAGAGGTGGGCAAATTTAATGTTTTAGGGTATGCCCCTAAATAACACACAGGGACTTTGCCCCACTTGCCCCACTTGCTGGTATTTTTGTCCTTGTGCATTAATGATTGGAGGTTAATGATCCCTCACTACATACTGAGCACCAGGTAGATGCAGAAGGAAAGGCAAAGGTGTGCTGGTGAGCTTTTTTTTTTTTATATAAAAAATAATTTACAAAAAGCCATCCTAAAGAAATTCCTTATTCATAAACAATGCCAACACGAACTTATCTCCGTTAATAAGCAATATAGAGGCTTCCCCCTCTGCCATTAAATCCTTCATTGCCACTGCATCGATAAAATTAGTGCTAAGACTCACTTTTCAAATGTTCGCAAACTTCCACCCAGGGCTGCTGCTGTCAAGGCGGCAGAGAGCGACCAGTTACAAGGGGTGGCAAAAAGCCACCTCTTGTAACAATAAGAGCAGAATTTCCAGAAATTCGGCTGTGCTGGTGCAGAGAGTGATATTGCACTCTTTATGCTAGCAATGCTACCCCACTTCAAACCACCTAAACACCAATTATTAAGTGCAAAAAAGCAGCCCAAGTATCGCACCTGCATCACCAACCAATACAATAAAGAAATAGGATCCATTATCAGGAAACCTGTTATCCAGAAAGCTCAGAATTACAGAAAGGCCATCAATTGTAACCAAATAATCCAAATTAAAAAAAAAATTACTTCCCTTTTCTCTGTAATAATAAAACAGTACTTGATCCAAAGTAAGATATAATTAATCCTTATTGGGAGCAGAACCTGTCTATTAGGGTTATTTCATGTTTTTCATGTAGGCTTAAGGTATGAAGATCCAAATTATGGAAAGATTCATTATTCGGAAAGCTCGGTGTTTAGAGCATTTAGGCTAACAGGTCTCATGCCAGTATATGATCTAGTTATTCAGGAAACAAGTAAGCTCCTGCACACAAGAGTCTTTGAAGGCCTCTGAAATGGAAACAAGTTTTACAGTGGTAATAAAATGTTCAGCATAGCAATACAATGGCTTTAGATATATCACAGAGTTTACTTAACCAATATGTTTGTACTTATTTTAAACACTAATTAGTTTGAACACTAACTACAGGAAGAACTGTGCTCGGAATGTCACTACTGAACAATGGTTCAAGGCTTTAATATAGGAGGCATGACCTACAACTGAAACTCGAGCCAACAAAGATCATTCCCCTTTACCTCTGAGCCTTATTTTTGCCATAAATATGCAGGTGTATATGTGTTATTGTAATATTCAGTTGCATTAGAGGCAAATTAGTGGCCCTTTTACATGCTCGATATCCATAATCAATCTAATATAAGGCACAGGAGGTTAATGCACTGCATAATGTTTCCCTGGGCTTGTTTTCTGCTCCAAAGTGCTAGGTAATACATCCAAAAACATTAAGGCAAATATGTTGTGCCATGCGCAAGGTTAGCTCCAACTACATTTGCACAAAGTGTTTTTATCCAGTTTTTGTGGTCATTTCTTCCATCTGACTCGAATTCCCTATGGATTCCCAACCTAATTGCCAAGACTGCATAGATATTCATGCAGACAGCACTCCAGGCATTGTGTAGCTGCTAACCTGAGCTATAAAAGCTCTGTTGTCATAGTTGAATGTTGACATTTGCCTGTGATCTTTAAACCCTGCACTCCCCAAACAATGCCCAGGCTTCAATATAACAATACAATCTCAACATTTATCTCTTATACCTTAGGAAATGGCTTGTATTGCAGAGTAAATATCTTGTAAACTGCCACAACGTTTTAAGCACAACTGTGCTTCTTGTAATGATCTTCTTGGTTTAGGATATGCTACACAATCATTAATAAAATCAAGAGGTAAATGTCTATGAAGATTTTCGTTCATCCAGGTCGTGATATTTTCAAGAAAACTCAGAAAAGTCCAGTTGCTTTCGACTTAACTCTACAAGATACTGTACAATAGGTGAATGTGGGTTTGCATAATCCAATGTCTTTATTTATTTTGTAAAGGTTCATAGTGAAACCCCATTTGCAGATATTAAGGGGCAGATTTACTAAATTCGTGTGAATGATTCGAAATTTGATCGAATTTTTAAAACTTGGCCTTAAAGACTTTATATGCCCCAGCCATTGCTGGCAGAACTCTTGCCCTGTATCTCTCGTTTAAGTCCAGGTGGCATCTGAGTAGCTGAGGGCTACCCGAAGCCAAAGGCAGTCACACTACCGGTGAAGCACGAGCCGAGACCAGGGCATTTGTTCTGGTTTTGGGTGCTGACCATGACATTTGAAAGCTGGAAAAAAAAAAAAAAACAATCTAAATATGTATTTCATTCTTGTTATTTCCCTTATGAATATACCAGTTTGAATGTTCTGTAAAATACTGAGTCTGCTGTGTGCTCAATTTGGAACTTCCTCCCTTGTTTTTTTTAGAACTGGCCATACAAGTTCAGTTTCTGAATGTGGGTCTTTGCACTTTTGTCTACTGAAAACATACAAAGAAAGTAAGTAAGGAAAGTAAGAGTGATGGAGTCACCTTACCAACAAAATATTGCCTTAGGACCCTCATCTGACCCATACCCTACTATACACTACTTTTGTATGTGCCTTGGTTCTATGACAGGGAATCTTCAGGAGAAGTGGAGGAGTGTGCTTCCCCAATCTGACCCACTTCCACCACAAATCCACAATGGTTGGCCAAAAAAAAAACCCAAAAAAGATAATACTTTTTCTAAAAATGAATACAAAATAGGGATGCACCGAATCCACTATTTTGGATTCGGCCAAACCCCCGAATCCTTCCCAAAAGATTTGGCCGAATACCAAACCGAATCCGAGCCCTAATTTGCATATGCAATTATGGGTGAGAGGAAAACATTTTTTACTTCCTTGGTTTGTGCCAAAAAGTCACGTGATTTCCCTGCCTGGCCCTAATTTGCAGATGCAAATTAGGATTTGGATTTGGTTCGGCAGAAGGATTCGTCCGAATCTGAATCCTGATGAAAAAGGCCAAATCCTGGCCGAATCCTGAACAGAATCCTGGATTCGGTGCATCCCTAATACAAAAGAAGGAAACTGGTATGTTAACAAGAATGTATGGATAAATACAGTACATTCACTGCAATTGTATATACCGCTTGGAGAAATGGGCTTGTATATATATATTTCAAGATATGTAGGTTGCTCTGGAAAATAGTAATTTCCTTTTAAAATATTTCTCTTTAATTTTTTATGTACTTCTAATTGGCGCTGTTCAGTTTTTTTTTCATCCAGTTTTTTTTATAGAAGAAGCTTTTCATCTCAATTCCTCTACTAATTACTTGCTCTAAAGGGTCACTAAACCCTCAAACTTTCCTGCAGAATGGTGTTGCTAGCATACGCCAGTAAAGACTAATAGTATTTCTCAAAACATTTTATAAAAAAACCTAGGCAGTGGTCCCTGCTCTTCAAATTTCCATTTACTGCCCTGTTCAACTGGACCTCAGTGACAGATATCATGGCACTTTGACTATAAGCCAATGTACTTGCTAGATTCTTTAAATTAAAAACAAATAGTCTGAGGAAGATGATTATTGTGGTCAGTCTGCCAGGAAGCTAATAGTGGCTAAGGCAAGAATAAAGCTGTACTAATTAAAAATTTCAGGCTACCATTGCCCCGCTGCAAAGCACCGGGAGCAAACTTTATCTATACTGTATGATATGGTACTGTCCTCTAATACTAAGTTATGGAGAGACGTGATGGGTACTATAGCAACTTACTTGGGTACACCACTAGTGGTAAGCCCAGAGGTCTGCTTGTTGGGGGTCATAGATGACTTAATTCCCAGAATCTTTTTCCGCACCCTCATGTTCTATGCAAAAAAAAAACCATAATTATGCACTGGATGGGCCAAACCTCTCCAAATGTATCATTTTGGAAAAGGCTAGTAGATGGGGCCCTCCCACTAATTAAACTAACATATGAAACCAGAGGTGCTAATGATAAGTTTGGGAGGGTTTGGGGGGCTTGGTGTGAACAGAACTCCATAGACCTGTGAGATTAAGGCACAAATATTCATCCACTAACAAGTATTGCTATACTAACCTGATTATCTACTCCTCGAATGTATATGCTCTGTAAATAACACCAAACAACACTGTTTTTTATGTTAATTGTTGTTTATTGTTTATAAAACCAATAAAACATAAAAAAAAAAAATTCAGGCTAATACAAGGAGACCTGGCAACTTTGGATCTATTTGTGAGAAATCACAACAGCACACAGGGTCAGCCGTAGAAAATTACACACCCTGTGGTTAACTGTCCAAAAACCATCTTTTACATTTTTAAAAAACAGATTACCAAAGAGTAAGTAGGAAGAAAACCTTAAGTAGCAGAAGGAAAAGTATTCTTATATTGTATACTATTCAGGTAATGCTTCTTTGCCCTCTGTTTTGGATCAAACTATCATCTTTTGTAGGGAAGAAAGTATAACCAAACAGATAATGACAGATAATCTCGCCCAAAGATAAATGAAAGCAGCAGCCCTCCTGATTCAATACCAGCAAAAGGACAGCTACATTCCCTGTGGAACCAAGAATGAAATTAGATGGCAGGGACAGCGCTGAAAGAAACGCGTTGTCACTAGACAAAGATGCTCCACTGAATAAATAAGACAGGCAGCAAGTGAACATCTAAGACATGACACCCTTGGGAATAGGAAAGCCAGACAGGGGTTTGGACTGTTAAGAACATTGCACTGCTAGATGTGTAAGGGTCTTCCTTCTTCTGGGAGTTCTTTTATATTCACCAGAGTATAGAGTAAGCCATTTATTTACTTAGTTAAATGGTGTAACATATTTACTTTGCAATTCTTTGTGGTCTGACCTCACTTGACACCAGCTCCTTTGCACAGCACAATAAATGTTCTTAACTAAAGCCTTTATTCCTGTATAGGACAAACAAGGCTCCTCTCAACCCACACCAGTATGCAAGCTGCAAGGCAGATGTCTGGGGTTACTCCATTCTGAAACCTGGAAATTCCAATGTGCGTCCACCAAATGACTTGAACTTATAACTGAAATCAATTTGCCCAGACTTAATGTCCAGTATAAAGACAAACTACTTCTGATGGACAGCTAGGCAATGGGTAATAATCCTGTTTGCAACATTATTACACCATTGACCAGATAACAATGTGACATTATTTTAGTCCTGCAGCTTTTCAGTTGGATAGAGATCAGGGTTTTGAAGAAGCCACTGCAGAATATTCCCCTTCACCTTTTGTCTTGAGCCACTCCAATGTTACAATGAAATTCAGGAAAACATGAGAACTGACCAAGGAAATGAATACTTTGGCAAGGTAAAAAGTGAGAAAAAGAGCCCTTGTATAGCACATTGATGTTCCTACTTCCAGAGAAAATATTCCCTGACTATTTGCAATTATTCCTATGCATCTCAGAAGCTTTGTTCAAATAAACATAGAAGTACAAAATGGTACTGTTTTTAGAACAATCTAGAGATGACCAGTACTGTGCTGGATTACCAACACGAACCAATACAAGATACCAGAAAACTTTAAAACTAGGCTGGAGGGAAGCTCTCCTGAATCTCTAGCTGTCTGTGCTGTCCTATCATGACAATAGATAGAGAGCTTGATTTACTGTACCTTGGAGAGACTGGAAGCTATAAGAAGACCCTTGAAAGACCATGTGTTGCCCTTCGATAGCACATTGATATTCATTCCTCCTGAGAAAATATTCTCTGACTATATGCAATTATTCCCATGCATCTCAGAAGCTAAATGCAAAATTGTACTGTTTTAAAATGTAGACATTACCAGATCTGTGCTGGATTACAGCAAGAACCGATACAAGAAGTTAGGATGCTTAAAAACATGGCTGAAGTGAAGCTCCCCCAAAGCTCTAGCTGCCTATGCTGCACTCTCATTGCAATGCACAGAGAGCTGCATGGGTCTTGGAAAAATTAGAAGCTATAAGCACACTTGAAAGATCATGTGTTGCCTTTGGTACTTCAGTTGGACAGTGGAGAGCCCTGCCCTAATGCATTAGAGCCTCATGGTGGAGTTGCCATAGTCCTTCTAGTAGTACTAATAGTACTGTTTTTAGAAACATGTAGCGATGACCAGATCTGTGCTGAATTACCAATAAGAACCAATACAAGATTTCAGAAAACTTAAAACTAGGCTGGAGGGAAGCTCCCCTGAATCTATAGCTGTCTGTGCTGTCCTATCATGCCAACAGATTGATGATTGAGAGACAGATGTGCCATAGAGAGACTAGAAGCTATAATAAAACCCTTGAAAGACCATGTGTTGCCTGTGGGACTTCAGTTGGACAGTTCTGTTCTAATGTATTACAGCCTCATGATGGAAATATGGCTTAGTCCTGACAAATAATTTTTGTCAGGGCCAAACTTTGCAAACAAACGTAAATTCTTTATTAAATATACCTGATCCAGTCACTGCAAAGGGGGTGGTAGGAGTTCATTATGGAATGGGATGTTCACACTGTTCTTCTAGAAAAAGAAAAGCGATCCAACAGGGGTAATCTCTGCAGATTAATTCTCATCTATATAAATAAAGGATTTTTACCAGTGGGTCTTATGGTCTAAGCAATTTTACAACACACAATGGCTCATGTGATCTCTATACCACTAAGGCTCCTTATTGAATTTCTAAAGGGAAACTGGCACAGTGTAGCTGCATAATATGCCAATGACACCAGTGAGAATGGAGATTTCAATAGGGAGCAAGTGTTGAATTTTGTTCCATTTCTAGAGAATATCTTCGACTCAGCCTCTTTCCCCTGCACTTTTAAATTGCTTTGTTCTTACCTTCTTAATCCCCCATTTTTTTATTTACCTCCTTGCATTTTGCAAAGCATTTTATAACTGTATTTCCATTAAAATGCTGCATAATTGCAAAGATAAAATATGAATAAGTTTCAAAATGTCATTTATAGGGAGAATCTAGAATACTGTATTATTTGTGGGCTGCAGTATATTTTCCCCCAATTAACTTGTCTTTTTTAATGTGTTAAACAACATCTCTGAAACTCTTCACCCATGTGTCCTTGTTTCTGACACAAAGCTGTGAAAACAGAAAAAAGAAATCCATATATATCAGTGGCACTCGCTCCTGACCATACTTCAGCATTGCAACCTTGTGATTACGATAAAGCAAATCAGTAAGCTCTCTAGTTTTTCCAAGCCCAGACTTGACAAACAGTCATTGACCCGTAACTGTTCATTTTCTACAATTTTGTCATGTTTCTGTGACATGCTGAGGTCTTTTGTACTTAGAGTATTTATTTAGCTAAGTAACTGGGAGGAAAGAAGGAAATGATTTTGTGGCACTCAGAGGCCAATTGATATGTACGGAGTGTGTCAAAAAATAAGGAGATTTATGGGATCTGAGCCTGATTTTTAGGTTTACCTTTCTTTTAGGTTAATGCCACTGTCTACTGGCATTTATAAGGCCCTTTTTCAGTTGCTTAAGACCATCTTCTATAAAGCTAAAGTTTGAGAGGTTTATCAAAGTGACAATGCATGAGGAAAACAGAAAAAAGAAGTGGCTTTATATTGGAGAAAGCCCTCCAGTCAAAGCTATATCAGCAACATGTCAACTGCCAGACATGTGCTAGGACGCAGACTAAAAAAGCAGATTAGCTCTTCCACTAAATATGTTAACAAGACTCAGCAGCACTCAGGCCTACACAACTCTTAAATCTCAAAAGCCTGATTGAAAGGATGACAGACTCAACCGCATAACTGGTGTTCTTTTTCAACAGTGTTTACAGATCGACTTTCAATTTTACAAACAAAAGGGGCCCCCAATCTTGGCAAAGAGAGAGTCCAATTATCACTCAACTCAAACAATATATACATGTGTGTAATTGCATTACCCTACGAGTGGGACATGCTTAAATATATTGCCTCTGGCCAGACGGACCACAACATATTAAATAAATCCTTTGTAAACCATTTCAAAGGAAATTCATGAGAAATTGGTTTTATCTCTTGTTTTTTTTTTCATCTAGGGCACACTAGTTGGAAAATATGCTCTGCTAAACCATACAAAATATAGTGGAATAGCAGAGTAAATTGTAATGAAGTAAAGCATTTTGTACACATAATGAAAAGTGACCTTTATTATATATGTGGCCCACAGAATGACACAGATATAGAATTTGGAAATGTAACAATGAATTATAAAGAATAAAGAAAAGAATAATCCAAATGGAATACTAAGTTGGCCACACAAGCAGACCATTTCAAAGGAAATTTATGAGAAATTGGTTTTATCTCTTGTTTTTTTTTCATCTAGGGCACACTAGTTGGAAAATATGCTCTACTGAACCATACAAAATATAGTGGAATAGCAGAGTAAATTGTAATGAAATAAAGCATTTTGTACACATAATGAAAAGTGACCTTTATTATATATGTGGCACACAGAATGACACAGATATAGAATTTGGAAATGTAACAATGAATTATAAATAATAAAGAAAAGAATAATCCGAATGGAATGCTAAAGTTGGCCACACAAGTAACAATGGACACAGCAGAAGCAGTGTTGCTTGATAAAACTGACCGGTTGCCACTGTGTGGGACCCCAAAACTATTAAATCAATGACTGATTGGTTCTGAAAGTCCTATTGATCATGGTGTTTAGAAAATTCCAGGTTAGTCCAAGTACAGAACCACAACAACAAACAATCAATGCAGTCCTAAATGCCCCATGTTTGTTCAACATCTAGGCATGCCTTCAGTTAGTCATACATGGGCAAATCGATAGCTTATAGATCAAAACCATTACCTGCTCTATTGATATCTGATTAGATATTGATATGGAAAGGTGGTAAATCTTGGAGGCAAGCATCACAGTCGGTTGGGTATGAAGCCTTCTCCTAATACTGTAGGTCTGTAAGAAAGTCACACCAAAGGTACCCTCAATAATTGTAGATAGTTTTTACCCTATTGATTAATGCAGAGGTCTGACAATAGTCAGTATAATCAAATAAAGTACACAGAGAAATGTACCCAGCTCAATCAATAATGTATCAGTCAGAATCGAATAGTATTAGATTGTGACTGATTTATTTTTGATTAAGTGGGGTACTTTTCTATCTGAACCTAATACTGTAGGTCTGCCCTGATCCCCACCTGTGAAGTGCTCTTTGGACTAGAGGCAAAATGATAAGATTGGACCTACCACAATCTGGTGGTATGATTGTGTTGTGTGTGCACTTACTGTAGACCCCTTGAGGTACAAAGATAAAAAGTTAATTTGACATGAGCTCCATGGATTCTGAACTCACCAAGAGTCAGACTACCGAAAAAAAGGTATTACATGGTGTTTTCAAGCTTGTAAGAAACTGCTGTTACATTGTAGTTCTTAACTGAAGGACATGGTAAAACTGAACCATGAATGTCTTCAGAAAGGACTAACAACTTAACGGGGGCATGATGTGGTGGGTGAAATCTGCCTATTACAAATTCAGCCATTACAGTTGCTTGTCAGATTCAATTCAAACTTGTTTATCTGAAGATCTTCAAGTTCACTTTGGAGTAAAAATTATCATATTTTGATGATTTGTGGATCAAATCAAATTTGTGAGCCTTGAAGAGGACATACAACATGCTGGACAGGAGGTTGTTCATTATTGTCCTTTATATCAGTGTGTACACTAGTGTGTAAATTATCAGAGGCGCTGAAGGAACACATTGGCATTTGCCAATGAAATCCAACATGCAAAGTAATGATGTGTGTGTTGAAAAGAAAATGCAACCCGCATCCGACCCTAACCTGTCCTTCACTTCTGTTTATAGGCCAACCCTCCCATCTGTGACATCATGAAAGTGGGTGGGGCAGGCACACAACTATAAATAGAAGCATCTGGAACAGGAATCCGGCAGAGAAAGGTAATGGTCATGGAGAGTGGAAGGAAGAGCTCAGTATGATCGACACATAACCCTTCAGAAGATTTGCATGAGTCAGCCTAAATCCGCCCAACCTGCAGGTAAGCCCACAGATCATGCAAGTAATAGCCGGCTTGCACATCACTAATACACAGACATAAGTAACTTGAATAATATCTGAATAGAGTTGCCCTTGCCTTTGTAATGAGTAACTATTTCTCCTGCAAGATTATTCTGTTTAAGAATGCACTGAACCCAAGCTTTTCTCATTTGGATCAATGTGAATTCCTCTACAAAAGATTTGGCTAAATAGTGGACAGAATCCAAACCATTATTTGTACAATCATATAAGCAAAAAATATCCTAATTTGTAAAAATGTGTTGTCCGTGACTTTCATGTCACCTGGCATTAGAGGTTCAGATTCAGTTTGGACTGGTGGCAAAGATTAAGATGACAAAATGTACAACTAAATATAAAATTTCCCTTGTGTATCAATCCATAGCAACAAATCGGCATTGAGAAAATTACTACATTAGTAAATGAGCCCCATTGACAATAGTAAGTAACAAGTAAGTGCAGAGGTAAATTGGCGGGAGTTTGTGAAAACTTGGAATGACCAAAAAAAAAAAGTACAACATTTCCTAAACTTATGGATTTCTTGCCTTTTACTTCCAAACCTTGCTTCTTCTTGAAATCTTTTTACAAAAGAATCATTGATTCATATTGTTTTTCCTATGGCAATTAATACTTGCTACCTTGAAAAATGACATTATTAGTGGTGACAGGGTGTCTGCGTTTAATAGAGGACCGACAATCTCTAAAGCTTAAGTTGTGTAAGATCAGCATAAAGGAGGTTCTGATGGTATCCATGCACATTTGCCAAATGCATCATATGAGGTTGGCTTCTAAACGTTGTACAGCTGTGTCAAGAAAGATAGATATTGCATTTTTCATAAGATTGATATCCCCTGTGAACTAGCAGAGGAAATTAATAAAATAATATTGTTTTATCAGTCTGTGCTCAGATTTATACACGGCTCACAAGGTTAACAATATGATGATAGGACTCTGTTCCCCTTTTGGCCCTTTTGAAAATCGCCCATCTATTTCTCTTTATAGAGGCAGGAGATTCAGGAAACAAGTGAAATTAAATTCTACAGTGGAAACATGTTTTATTCCTGACTGGCTAACAGTGAAACGCTTGCTTTTTCCTTAGTTTTATTAATCAGTACAGCGTGACGTCTCTTTTTGAGCATGTTACCTCCCACACTTCAAGTATCATGTCCCAATCATGCAGGATCTTCCCATAGATATATCCCACTTTACTAACACATTCCCAAGTATCTTAATTGACCGAAGCATGTGACCAAGAATGAAAATTCCCACGGTTCTGTCAATTAGTTAGCTGGAGCATGATCGATCTGGCAAGTGAAAGAATGTGAGTGCTTCCTCTAACTCAAAAGTGGACTAGACACTTCTTCCTCTTAAACTTGCACCTTTTCACTCAATAAATGTTGAATTGTATTAAGGTTTTTCCACAAATGCATAGGCTCACCAGTGGTACACACAGAGGGTGGTTTGTGTGTTTTGGGGAGCTAATTAAAGACATTCTTTAGACAAATTCTTTTATAGTGTCTGTAGGCATTTTCATGTATAAAACACAACAAAATTTAGCACCAGTTTCATGTATAATACCCTAGAACAATATAATACCCCAGAATGCACAAAAACATTAAGGGGCAGATTTCTTTAAGGGTTGAAGTGAAAATTAAAATTTCAAATTCAAGAGTTTATTTTAGTGTGATGCAACCTGGGAATATTCCAAATTCGACTCGAGTTTTTAAAAATTCTAAATTTAAATTTCAAAATGTATCATGTACTGTCACTTTAAGAATTCAAATTTTACTATTCTCCATCTAAAACCTGTCCAATTGGTGTTTTTAGTCTATGGGCGACATCCTACAATCAATTTGGAGTAGTTTGGTCTACTTTTGAATTTTTTTTTTCTTTTTTTGAATTCGATGTGAGTTTGTGGTTTGATCCTATTCACCAGCATTTTTAAAATTTGATTTTATAAATAAATTTGGATTGGTCGTTTTTACCTTGAAATTCGAGTTTATACAAGTTTATGGGTGTTTTGTAACTCTATATACGACCCTTCGCTGAAAATTTGCAAATTTCCATGGAAATTCGCGAATTGGCGAAAAATTTGCAAAACGAGTCACGGCACGTTTTCTGACGTGCGCCGCATCGTTTTTCACGCGTTGCGTCTTTTTTGACGCATGTTGCGGCAATGTGACACATCGCTTCATTTAGAAACTCAGTGGCTAAAACCATTTTGAAGCTCATTGATTTTAACACTCATTGATTTTAACACGTTTCGCAAATTTTTCTCCATTTCATGGTAAATTCACAAATTTTTCAGCGAAGTCAAACTGGACAAATTCGTCCATCACTAGTCCTTGGTACTGTCAGTGAGCTCTAGGTAATCTTTGGAGATAAAACTGGCTACTGTTGGATGGATCCCACAAGAAACACAAGGACAATTGTTTCCTTGACTTCTTGGAAGATCTAAGTACAAGGCAAAAGGTCAACGTAAGGAGCAACGAGGAGAAATGTTCTTAGGCCTTTTTCCCAGAATATATCCTAGAAAAATCATGAGAGAAAACAATTTTATTGAAAATATTTGTACTACTTCCAAATCAAAGAAGGCTTTGAAAAGGAACAGTTTAAAATAGTAAGAAAGGGTTTCCTGTTTTTTATTCACAATGGCTCATCATTGTGTTCGCCAAGTGGAGTTGTACTTGGTGCAATTCATCAAAATGTATGCAATTGCAGACAGCACTTTGATGAGTAGAGGATACAAGTTCAATAGTCATTTCAGATGTTCAAGGTCAAAATGCTCAATTCTATAGCTGCATTTTCAAGGCAGTTTTGATGCTATGCTTGAAACCCAGAAGCTACAATCACATTTAAAGTGCCAGTATCTCCAGGATTCCCTTGTGTCAATTGGCTCTCTAGAACAGGCTGACGAGGCACATTGATTTCTGATAACAAAATGTGGAGTGGCTTTGGGCGTAAATAGCTTTAAGTAGAATTAAGGAGACATTTGTAAGCTTCAAACTTAGTGATTAGCATATTTTTGCCACACACAGATGTGAGGCATAATTCTGCATTTCAACATTGGAAAAAAAAAGCACAAAAAAAGCCCACTCACCTCAATGCATTTGGAGTGAGAAAACTAAAGAATAATATGCCAAAACCTGTAATGCATGTGAGTGAGAAAAAAGTTATAAAAAAGTCGCCAATAGACTTTAATGCACTTTTCACCATTAGAGAATTTTTTTGCAGTTTCACAAATATTTCTTTGAAATGGGACAGATTCACTCATCACTATTCAAATTGCCTTTAATACGAATTTGCTTACATCCTATTACAAGTATGGCATCCGTCGGAAACCCGATATCCAGAAAATTCCAAATTACAGAAAGGCAGTCTCCCATAGACTCCATTATACAGTATCTAAAGAATCCACATTTTTAAATATGATTTGTATTTTCTCTGTAATAATAAAACAGTACCTTGTATTTCCAAAAGCAAAACCAGCCCATTGGGTTTACTTCATGTTTACATGATTTTCTAGTAGACTTAAGATATGAATATCCAAATTAGGGAAAGATCTAGTGATGGGCGAAACGAAGAAAAAATTAATGAAACGCGTTGAAGTCAATAGAAGTAAACAAAAAAAAAATTCTTACTCTAAATGCATTGAAGTCAATGGGTGTTTTTCATGTGGCAACTTTTTTTGTCTCAGTGACATCTTTGCCTTGGTGACTTTTTTGTCCAAATGCATTTAAGTCAACTGCGTTTTTTTCTTATGGTGACTTTTTTGTCTCATCGACAATTTTGTGGCAATGGATTTTTGCCACAGTTTCAAGAAAAATGCATGGTAAAAAATTTTTGCTCATTGCTACTATTACCTATCAACCCCAGGTCCCGAGCACATAGGGGCAGATTTATCAAGGGTCGAATTCCCTCGAATTCGACCATTGAATTTGTACAGAATTAAAATCGTTCGAATTTCTAAGGATTTTAACGCAATTCGATTTATCAAACGATCGAATAAAAAAATTGGATTGATCAATAAAATTATTTGAATCGAACAATTTTAACCATTTTTTTTTAATTCAATCTAAAAATGCTGGAAAAACCCTATGGGAGCTTCCCATGGGGTTCTATAGCAATTCGGTAGGTTTAATCTGGCGAACTAGGGATTCGAATTAAAATTTAAAGGGCAAGTACTTCGACCATCGAATATTCGAATAATCAGATTTTTATTCGATCTATTCAAATCATTCAATTTGATTGAATTTTTAAAATTTGATCGTCGAAGTGGCCAGAAAAAAAGTTCGAAAATTTGAATTCGAATCTTTTTTAAAATTTGATCGAATTTCGAATCCTTCACACGAATTTAGTAAATCTGCCTCATAGTGTACAGTGAAAATGAAGTTCTCTTCAAAGCAAATCCAAGAAGTGAGCAGTACTGTGAGTTATCCTTCAGCAAGATGTTTTGTTTTATCTGGCTAGCAGCATTCAAGACATTCCTAGTATCTATCTTGCAGATTCTGAGTAATCTTAGCTGGCTGGGCTTAGCTCCGCAGAATTTCTATATTGGCTCAAAAGATACAGTGCAGGGTTACTGCACAATAGTCATCTATTACTAACACATTCACAGACTTTCACAGAGCTGGGTCTCACTGGCTGATTGCTGGTTTCCTAAAAGGAAAATCAGTAGCTGCCAAGAGCAGGGACTAAATATGACATTCATCCTGTCATGGTCATTTTTTCTGTTCTGTGGCATTTTTATGCATTATATAACTGGTATCCAGGTGTTAAGAATTGTTTGTTGCATGTTACAGATGAGGTACATTTATTTAACTCTAAGGGAATAAAAATAAGTTTAGAGGCATTGCATTTTCATGTGTGTCACAATGAATAGACTGTTACTAACAGATCATAGATCCGTATGTGCACTTTGTCAACGACTGAAAGTGAAGGAAAAGATAAGAAAGAAATAGAATAATTTGGATGGTGATACCCAAGGTTGTAAATCATCTGGTGCCACACTGGGCATCTGACTTCAACACCTTCCCCCAGCTGCATTGTGCGCATGCACGTGACCTCACATACGTAACGCCAGCCTATTATGTCACCTTTACCAATGTCAGGCCAGGTACCCCTCACCCCCCCAGCTCCGCCACCAGATTTACGCAGGAATTTTCTTGCTGAGGAGATTCAGCAAAGACCCTTGAGTCCTATAAATAAATATTGCCCTGGTGATACCACAGATATCATACCACAGAGCATTGGTGGCTCAGGTGTAGAACTTTGGTACTGGGGTCCTGAGTTTGATTCCTTTGTGGGCAAAAAGCTTGTATGTTTCCCTGTATGTGCATCAGAGCTGGATCTAGGGGGTAGGCATTTGGTGTCACCCTTCTTTCCTCTTCAATCCCAGTTCCTGCCCTTTTTCGTAACATAGTAACACCAGTAATATTATCTACAAAGATTTATTAAAGGGAAAGGAAATAATGTATATGGTGTTTTTCTTCCATGGGATTCAAATCCCTTCACAGCAAGCAAGATAGCAACTATAGGCACACAAATTATGCTGGGATACCAGGAGCTTAAGTGACTTGTCCATGGTCATACAGAGTTGCCAAAGGGAATCAAACCAGGGTCTTCAGTATGAGATCCCACATCAAGGGCTGATTACTTAAAATCTAGGTTGACAAAGTTCCCATTGATAATGGAGCAGTTTGATTTATTCACCGGTCACAGACTCAACAAGAGAAGCCTTCCTGGTCTCAGAGAAGTCCGGACTTTTATTTTGCTTTGGGGTACTACAAGCTTTATGATCTGGCGATCCTTATGAGTAGCAAATTGGTTGTTTTTATGGTGATTTTTAGATTTATTAAAGCAATATTATACTATATTTTGCTTTACATCTTCATTACATTACTTGGTGGTTGACTGGAGAAAACTTATAAGGTGAAGAACTAGCATTCCTATATGTATCAAAATCTAAGAAATCTTGTGAGTATATACCCGAAAGAGGGAATTTGTAGAATATCACAGTGGAGGATCTTCTGCAATATAGCTCTCCAGGCACCATTTTTAAACACTTTGTGGCTCTATGGGCTTAATTACTTATCTTAATTGAAACAATACTACTCTATGGGGTAAATTTATCAAAGAGTGAAGTTCTGCCACTAGAGGGAAATTCCGCAGCTCTCCATTCATTTCTATGGCCTTTTGAAAGGCCTATTTATCAATGGGAGAAGTGAAAATTCACCCTTTGATAAATACGCCTTTAAAAAATCCCATAGAAATGAATGGAGAGCTGTGGAATTTCCCTCTAGTGGCGGAACTTCACTCTTTACTTCACTCTTTGATAAATATACCCTCTATGTGTGTGCTTCCTTTTGCATTCTATTTTAGATGTCCATTACAACGTTTTTAACTGAGATCATTTAACCTTTAGGAGTCAAAAACTATTGCTCCCCTTGAGTTTTACTTGGTTAAATCGGTGTATTTTGCTACCATATATTTAACTGCTGTAAAAAAAAGACATAATTGTCTATAATGGTCCATAAATAAAGATTCATTAAAATATTCAAATTATGATTGGTAAATGTTTTATTGTCACTGCTCTAAAGAGGACCATATAGTGCACAAAACCAGAAGTGATGTCACTGTGAACTGGAAGTGACATCAAATCGGAGCCTAAATAGGCTTGGTAAGGGGACAGATTGATAACCTCAGAGGAGGGTGGGAGGTTCTAGTCCCACACCTTAGCTGGGTACCCAGACAGGTTACCTGCTGACTTTGCGCAAGATAAGTATAACCCTAATTTGGTTACTGCCTCTTTAAATAGAAATTACCCTTAGCAATCCAGGGCCCTGAATCCCTGAATGAAAAGTACTGGCAACAGTGATTTCCAGCACAGTGCCTCCACCTAGAAAACACTGAGGAGCACACCTCTGGGGGGTTCCACTAGGAAAAATAAAACACAAAAGTTTGCAAATGTTTACAAAATGTAAAAAAGTAGTGAAAGAACTTGAACAATCTAATACACAATGCACTCCTGCAATGGGAACACAGGGACCTACCTAACTTACTATTAGGTATCTGACTGTTTCACCAACACAGTCCTTTTTATTATCAAAGTCTTATACCACAGGTAATGCTAAGTAGCAGGTAAGTCCTGTCCTCAAATTGGGGCCCCACGTTTGTATCCTTGCCAATATCCTCCCTCTGGTGGCTCACTCACCGACGTGCTTTTAGAGGTAGTCACACTCGAGATTACAGGCAGCTCTGCAGCAGGGTCAATCTCCATAGTGGCTGCTTTCACCTCCTGAGTCTCTAGCAGTAGAAAGGGAATGGGATGAGCTCTCTCTGTACTTCTAGAGATGCAGAACTCTTAAGCAAAACTGCACAACATGAAGCAGCAGCCTGTCTGCACTCTTCGACAGTCTCACACAAACTGGTTCTGGCTGGATGTTGCAGCAGGGGCGTTTTTATGACCTTTCTCTTGAAACCTCTTACAATTGGATCCAAACCCAGACTCTTCCTGGATCCTCTTCTTTTTCCCAAATGGCCTCTGGGGCTTCCAGGCACTCGGTCACTCCCCTGCCTGTAACCAGGCTTAGTGATGCCACAGGCTAAACACGGGGACGGCATGTGTGATCCCCTACATAAAGAAATCTGAACTTCCTGCCCAAAACTCAACCACTTTGCTGTTATTCCGCGGGTAACTGACCCAATGCAGGACTGATAGTAATTAATACTAAATTTGCTATTATTAACTCACTAAAAACCGATCCTTAATTCACCAGAAACAAAAAACATCCTTTTTTTATCCTTTCACGGACAGATTTATTTACCTTTCCTCTTTCTAAAAATCTGTTGAAGCAAAGGTTCTGTCCTCAACAACAAATATTAACACATTTCAATAGCAATTAAATAAAAATGTTGGTTATGATTGAAATCTTTTAATCACATTGCTAAAGATCAAATAAAATCGCCATAAAATCGACCATTTTTAAAAGCTCTGAGGGATGATCTGATTTTACTTACTTTTAATCGAGCACAAGAGGCTCCGTCCACACATTTTTAAGATGACACGTAACTCTCTGAGCAATAAAGAGCAACTGCCTCCACGTAAACAGAATTCAGCTGAGTTTGATCCCGTCATTTTATTGATAATTAAACTGGCACTCAGTGTGCTGTTAAAACATTGATTGACTGATTGATTGCCAAGCCAGTAAATTCTGTTTGCATTAAGCAACACCAGTTTACTTGCTGAGCAGTTTTAGACTGGGAATGTTTATATGTATCCTCTGGAGGTGGCATCTCAAAACCCTCAATAATTTAGCCCACGGATCCCACTAACTGTTGTTCTTTGATTATGAGGAGCAACACAGGAGCATTTTGTTCAACAAAGAGTACACAGCTGCTTCCCAAATCACTGCATAGCAATATACATGGCTTTGTTCCATTGATTTTTTTATTAAGTAAACTGAACCATTGATTAGATGGCGTGAATCCATTTCAGTTGTCTGCATATTTTAAATGAAGCACTTTTATAAAATTAGTGGCATTTATTAGCCATTGCTTAGTATTATAAAGTACAAGGCTGCCCTACTGCAAAGGTATAAGGCCAAATAGAGTCCTTCCATGCATTTTATGGTTACTAGATTACCCATGGGTCCATAATTTTTTCCCCATTTCTTCAACACCTTAATTTACCCTTTAGATTGGAAAGAAATGATACAGCAGCACATTTTCAAATCCTGCTCTCCTGCCCCTCTCCCCCGAGGTGGTAAAATGTAAGTGGCAGATGTCGGTAGGAGGGCTATTGCATTTACAAAGATGGCCCTTCAAGTCACCACTGGGTTGCACCAATCCAATCCTCCCAGGGCCCTATCTGCAAGGACTTATTGGCCCATTTATAAACACATCCACAAAGGCATCTGCACTGATTAAAGGTACTTGCGTCTAAAGATGCCCCTTACATTTCCTTACAGTTGTGTTTGGCACCCATCCCACCACCTTATCTGAATATTTAGTTTCAATTGCTTTTATTTATTAATGCTGCTTTGTGGGTAATAGAAATTGGAATTTTCACAATTCATTTACATTAGCAATTGTGCATGAACTGAACTTAGGCCTAAAATGGAAATACACTGGTTGATAAAATCGGCTGTTTCAGGCCCTCTAAAGGGCCTGCCATGTGAGATTGCCAAATTTGGCAGGAAAAAAAATTCCTGTTAGATCTCGGCTCACATTGGTTGTTAATGCAGTCCTCACCCACAGCCTACATTTCTGCTTGTGATTCAATTATCAGACCAGAGGACCAAATGATCAACCTAGTATAGCCCAACCTAAGGCGTGTATCAGGGAAAGACCCACTCCTTGGCTAAATGAGTGGATCCTTAAAATATATGGCTGGTTTTAGAACCTTTATATAACTTGGAACTAAAATAATACAGCCCTATACTCAGTTCCCATAAGATCAAGAAGTGCCAGCAAAGTTCAGTTGGGTTCAGCAGATGAATAAAAAGAGAGCTTGTGACAAATAAAACAACCTTTCATACAGTTCTTTCATTTTCAGACCTATGATCCCCTCAACCCAATTAAATGTTCTCTAACAATAGAAATGTAAATGAAAATTTTAACTAAAAGGAAGTTCAATTTTTGGGTTACAAAGCTGATTACCCAGCTAAATTTGGGTCCACTGTGAAAATGATTCAGAAACAGAGGGGTATGTCTAAGCTATAAGGAACGTATTCCCACAGCCAAAGGTATTAATTATACAGTCTAAGTAACAGGTCTGATTCAATTCTAAAAATGCAAAGTTGTACTTGAGTGTGCACTTATCACTTTTTAGCACCACAAACTCTAATTACACTTAATTTAAGAATATGCTTAGGAGAATGCCCACAGCTCTGCTCTAGAGAGAAGTTCTGGCACAGCAATGGCCACTTCACTACAATACACAATTAGTATAATGTTTTCAAGTTGAGTATATTCCCATCTTGCTCTCACAGAAACCTCTATAAAGGCCCTTATGTTATTTAGGCTGGGAATGTTCCCACAGTGGCTGGCCCTTCAGTAGATTATGACTGATCTTTATTGTTAATAATACAGGATTATCTTGAAGAGCCCTGAAATTCTATTAGGCTTTCTGCAAACCATTGTCAAATCCGTGGATCTTATGGATGTGGACTGGTCGGCAAGATAAAATGGAAACAGAAGAAAAAGTCAGGGGAAGAAAATCAGACACAGAGATGCAAAAACAACACATTACAGAAACATTTGTTTAACAGACCAGACTAATATTTTATGTTTGTAGCCACAATGGAAATAATTCCCTGAAGACATGATTATAATAACCCAAAGCACTATTTGTTGCGTCATTACTTTTAAGATACCCCCAAATATTTGCAGCTTATCCCCAGCTGCTTCAACATGGAACAGGAGCAGCCCTACTGTTGCTAGTGATGATAGGAAACAAATACTATTTTCAGCAAGCTTACGCTAAGCAGTTTATTATAAAAATTTGTACCAATACAAAAAAGCGTTCTGCGCTTGCACGCATCTCGTGAGTACAACGTCATTAAAAAGCATGGAGTGCGTCTACACCTGCGCAGGGGAGCGCAGGTGTAGACGCGCTCCATGCATCTACACCTGCGCTCCCCTGCGGCTGAACGCAGCCAAACGGAACGCAGGGCAACGCAGGTAACAAACGCCCGTGTGTAAAATGTGTAAAAAGCCACATTCATTTTTAGGATTTAGTTCTCCTTTAATTGTGGGTGCATACTTGGCACAAGTCAGTTGCACTTAAACATGCCAAGGCAGCTGTTGTTGTTTTTGTTCCATCACCCATTGGAAGGCTACCCTTTGGTCAGGTACAAAAGAATGAAGAGCTCAAAGCCCCTACAAGAAACACACTAGTGGAAGCACCGGGTGCTAATCCAGAAGCCCAATCTCCTGCAAAGTGGCAATCAGTGAGATGAAATAATCCAGCACACCAGTAATATGCATAGGCACAAAATTGTGTTTATTTAGCCCTATTGCACATGTACAGAGGACAACTTTTCCGGGCCCCTTGCCAAAGCCTTGGTCAGGAACCCCATAAGTTCAATACAAGGGTACAGATACAAAATATCAGATATGAAAACTAGAAATTACCATCAAGCCCTGCCTGCCATTAATTACAGGGCTAACCTGTGTCTACACATGTATGTAAATGATTATAGCATGTTACAGCGGAATATTGGCACTTTCTGCAAGTTACAAAATAATATGAATGGAGGCAAGTGCATTAATGTGCACTCTTGTTTGAGTTTAAACTTGCACACACAAAAGACATCCAACATTTGCTTTACAGCCAAATAAAGAATTAAATTAAAAAAAACTATGCTTTGCACCTACATTACACACTGGTTGAAATGAAGAACCTTCTCAACCAGCCTTGACTCTTTGTTTTCAAAGAACGGGACACTTCACAATTGTCAGTCTAGAGAAAACAGTGACTAATCTGCTGCTATATGTTTTTTTGGTTGCTCCATTCCTGAGGACAAGTCTGGTCATGGAAAGCATCCGGCACAATGGAATAAAACTGAGTTTTAGGAACTCAGTTCATCCCTTTAATTGTCTCTGATGAAATCCAACCAAGACTGAACTTAATGAACTACAGGTGTGAATCTCATGTCATCATGTTTGCCTTGAAGGCATGTAACACTTTCTCAGACACTTGGCCTCTGAGTGTTCCATGGTTAATGTACCATAACAACAATCAATATTTCATGAGCTTGTGTGATCTCCACAGCTAAAGAGGGAAGAAGTAGCCTGGGGAGATACAGAATGATGATGTTTTACATTGCAATCAAGCAGACAATTTGCTTTCCTATCTGTTCTTGATTTTTGTTTTGGAATCTCAGGCAGGAAGTGTCTGGCCCAAAGTTTCCCCTAGTCGAGAAAAAATTCCTGCAAGACTTACACATTTGCTCAATTACCTGTGCAGACTCAACAAACAGAGAAACTGCGTTTGAGGCATAATTCATTTCAGATATATATATATTATGTTTAGTCTCTATTGTCCTGACAGTTGCAATTATCTACTTTTATGTTGGCTGCATGGCAGATAAAAACATTCTTATATAAATATCTATTAATGTTCTACCTTTGCAGATGGGATTGTGCGAAGAAACATGGCTGTTATCTCAAGCAAGTACTAAATAACTGTCAGAATTATTTGTAAAGTGGTGTTTAATCAAGGAGTTTATCTACAATGTTATTTATTTTTTTTTTTTTAATAAGGTCTGTGCTGCCCAGCAAAAATAGCAAACAATAAACAGATTTTATTTTCAGCTTATTTTATTCACCTTAACGAAGTTTGGTTAATGACTTTATTCTTTCAAAATAGAAATTAACTAATTAACTAATTAACTTTAAATGGTGACAAGAGCAGCATCCCTTCTGAGATAAAATACCAACCTTTCTTACCCCTTTACTCACCTCAGATCCCTTTCTTCCTCTCCCCATGTTTCTCCTGAGACACAATAAAGACATTCAGTTCTGGCCAAAGGCCAAAGCTTTAAAAGGACTAGGAACCTCCCTTAAAAGAAAAGCCCAATCCACTATCCTCCACTGCCTTCCTCCCTGCTTCCTCCCAGCATAGTTTTTTTTACCTGAAAAAGTGTCCCTGGCTGTAACACTGAGTATCCATGCAAAGTAGCAAGGCAGGGCTCATGGGCGCCATCTTCCATATCTTTGGACTTCTTCCCTAAATTACTGCAGACACTGAGCTTTTGGGCGCATGCATAGTTGGAGTCAGTCTACTATTAGTGACAACTGCACAAGCACCAGAGAGCTCCATAAATTACCAAAGAGGAAAAAAAGAAGAAGATCCAAAGTTATAGAAGATGGCACCCATGAGCTCCACTGCGCTACTCTGCATGGATAGGTCAGCTTACATCCAGAGACACTGTAAAAGAGTGTAACCCTTTCAACACCCCTTACACTCCATATGTGGCTCTTACCTGATGGCACGGGACAACCCTGAGTCACTCTGTAAAGTAAATAGCCAACTAATACAAGTAGTACTCCTAACTAGGTGACAATTGGGCCTCACTAACTGATTAGGAGGGTGCAAACTGTCTAACTAAAAGAATGTAAATTCTATTAATAATCTATAAAATTTTCAAGCGCTCTTTAAAGATACCTTCACTTTGAATGCCGCACAGAATTTTCAGATGAGTCAAGCACTTATGGACAAGCAGTGCAACTCTGGCCCCTTTGGATAATCAGATGGGAATCACCTGCAGATGCTAGTTGCTTTTACTCCTCTTACACTCTCTGACTCTCTTTAGACACATTACCTGGCTTTAGGGTTGCCACCTATCCTGTTTTTACCCAGACAGCCTGATATTTTGAAGGGCTGCCCGGGTCAATACTACGGATGCACCGAATCCACTATTTTGGATTTGTACGAACCCCCAAATCCTTCCTGAAAGATCAGCCGAATCCAAATCCTGCTGAAATAGGCCGAATCCTGAATTTGGTGCATCCCTAGTCAATACTTCCTGCCCGGTTTTCCAAATAAGGAAAACCGGGCTGGATTCCCTTGATTGACGAGGTGATCAACTAATTGGTGAATTACTCATCATAGCCCCACCCCTTGATGTCATGGCCCTGCCCCTGACATCACAGGCCCACCACCTGACTTAATGGGCCTGCCCCCCCCCCGCCCGGGATCAAAGCAACGAAAAGGTGGCAACCCTACCTGGCTTCCCTGTGCCAGTCTGTGACTGTGGCAATGAATGCTTTTGGTGGGGCTTTTACCTCTCTGGGCCCATTGGTAGCTCCTATCTCTCTCTCTCTATCCACCATGTGGTTCTCTCTGCCAGGCTGTTCTCTGCCAGGCTCTGCTGCTTCCTCTTCCTGCTGGCCACTTCCAGACTGCTGAGTCACTTCCTGCAGCCCTGAGGTCACTGTGCAGGTGGTTACTAGGTAACAGCTTACAGCACACAAAAACAGGTACTGTGCCTGCTCCATTACAGGGAACTGCTGTACAAGCGGAAAAATTCTGCACGTCCTCCCTACAAGATTATGCGGGAAGGAAGCAGGGAGGGAGGCCAGTAGAGGGTAGTGAATGGGGGCTTATAACTTTATGGAGATTTTGTTTTCCTTCAATAAAAGTTCAAAATACAACTACAATAACAATAAATCACAGCTGGCAATTCAGAAATATTTTTACTTAAACATACAGAAACATTTCTCTCAAGGAAAGCTTGCCAATTATAACCACTATCCACTTTACTGACCCATTTTCTTGTAGGACCTGTGCCTAAAAGGAACCTTCATCACTACCAGTAAGCTACCTAACCGAAACAATTCCTGGCCATTCAGAATTCCCCCCCAAGGCAAGTATTCGACCTACAGCTGTGACAAATAATATCGACAAATCACTTGACCCCACCCTGAACCACTAACCTCGATCCAGGGATAGGTGGGTGGAATGCTATTCTGGATCCTTTCAAAATTGTGGCAGACTTCTGTTGCTTCCTCCATACCTTCTCTCTGTCACCGACCGCCTCCCCATACGCAACAGCGGCCTGTCCATTAGAGAAAGGTGCAAAGTGCAAAGAACTCTGTGTATAGTGCCAGGTTATACACCATTTTCTATTTTTACTGCCCATGGCACAACTCTTTAAACTCCTAGAATAGTTTGTGTGTGAGTTGTGCATTGCAATGTAGGATTATTTAGAGATCACAGATTGTACATACCAATTCTACAGACCCAGGTGCAGCCTTTGTGGGCCCTAAGTGGTGCAGTATTGCACCCCTTAGCATAAGTGATTGAACTGTAGAATCCATTCAGTCTTGTGTTTCTATTTCCATGACCATTTGTAGTGGGTTTTATGGACTGCAATTTGATTCACAGGCCTGCAGTTCTGGTTGGTTGGCAGCTGCTCAGTCTCACATGCTAGCTGTGTGCACATATAAAGGGGCATTACACTGAACAATAAACAAGGTAATCAGCACCATTAATAACTAAAAAAACATGCAAGTTGGGAATAATATTTGTGTCACAGTAGCTGGAAACCCCTGTGTATTCTCCAAGGCCTTTTCAAATGCAGGTGCTTTTTACACTCACTATATTTTGTTGCACTCTAGGGATTTCTTTTTCTTTTTCTAATTGGAGTTAGTAAGCTGTGCTCTTGTTGCACATCCAATTCAATTACATTACATTTCAAAGTCAAATAATATTTGTCTTTCAAGAGGAACATAGTACCTAAAAAAAATGGTTGACAGCATAGGAGAGAAAGTGATTATGCCTTGAACATGGGTTAAGTCCAGAGCCTGAAGTGTACATTGAACCTACATGGGAACCTACAAATGCATGTGTATGCCCACAGAACATCTTACATCCATTTCAAGGGTGCAAAAAAGAGTGGCAGAGGTTCATCCACTGGGTTTAAAGCACAGCTAGGGGAGTTTGCTCATTGTATTCCCAAGTACAGACCAGTTTTGCTCTTACTGGGGCAATCTCATCAGTGTTCTCCAATCAGCATATGTATAGCCAGTGAAGTGGATCCTCATTTTGGCTGAGTATATATGCTCCTCATTCATATGCAAAGCAAAAGTTTTTGTTTTTTTTTATTTAATTTTTTGTTTTGTTTTAGGAACAATCCTGGGCTTTCTTCACAGATTTCTTTCTGCTTTGCATATGAATAAGAAGCATTTCTGTGAGACACAAAAAACAGGTCTGGACTTTCATGCCTGCCAGGTTTCCACAGCATACTGACATCAGACAGCACACCCTTCCTTGCATGTATCATTACACATGAGCATCAAAATGTGAGGATAATGCTATACCTAGTGATTGAGGCATAATCTCTAGGATATTTAATGTAACTGGGAATATTTGGGGCAATACTAGGCTTTATTTCCAGAATTCCTTCTGCTAACCTGAATAAATACACAATGTTGACAAAATAATTGTTATGGGTGTAGTTAAAGCTTAAGGTGTCTTCTAGCTATATGATAGAAAAGTTCCTCCAAATTACAGAAATACCTCTAATACAGCAAACTAAAGAACCAAAACATTCTGGTCAAATATTTAACTGCACTACAGCTAACAAAAGTATGAGCTACAAAACCAACAAGGACACTCATGCCCTGCACTGGTAAAACTGTTGTGTTTGTTTCAGAAACTTTACTATAGTTTATATAAACAAGCTACTGTGTAGCCATGGGGGCAGCCATTCAAGAACAGGATACACAGCAGATAACAGATAAGATCCATAGTATACAATGGGATTCTTCCAAATGTATCGGTTATCTGCTGTGTATCGTGTTCTTGAATGGCTGCCCCCATGGCTACACAGCAGCTTGTTTATATAAACAATAGTAGAGTTTATAAAGCAAACACACCAGTTTTACCAGTGTAGGGCAACACTTATATTAAGCTAGGAGAAAATCTGAAAACATATTTGAGTGTTTGTCTTCTTTCTATTTACAGAGTAATATTAGCCCTTAGTACAAGGTAAATGCATGACTTATATATGCAGAACTATTCATTACATGAGTGTTACAATAGAAGACCCTGGAGGACTCAGATGGCTAAAGTGAATTAAATATTTCTTATCAAAGTCTGGGGCCCAAAAGATTTTGTTGTTGGATAATTTAAGTTAGTTATTTGACATGCAAGAATTCCCTGAATTCCTCCTATCTTCCTCTTACCAGTCTTTTATTGAATGTTTATACACTGGCAATGAAATATACAGCACAAAAAAAAAAAAAACTATTCATATACAGTGAATAGCCACAAACGACAAACATATTGGTTATATCATCAGCTACAATTGTCTCTTATACAATCAAAGAGATTCTTCTGCTTGTGAGTATTGAGCTAATGCAAACATGCGGTAATATCAAGTGCTAAAACATATGAAAGAAACATCCCATCCTTTTTGCAATTACACAAGAGATCGGTCCACTCGAAAATGTTGTAAAGTTATGTGCATTTAAATAAGGCAAATACACACACCACGGCCTGGCAATCAATGAAACACTATAAAATGTCACAGATTCATTATGTAAAGCTAAATCTGCAGAGATTCATGCAACTTGGCAGCACTTCATTGAGCAAAGCATATTAGAAATAGAATGAAGTGAGATCATGCAGGCGTGTAACATCACCCTGAACACAAGGAATGCTGAGCAGATCTGCTCCCTCTTGGGTTATAAGGATAACTGCTAAAGTAAATGTTGCAACATTCACAAAGATCCATTTAAGAATTATGCTTTTAGAGATCTTAAGGAAACTCACTTATAATACTACAGAAGCCTCTCCATGGCTATGCCATTGTTCCCATGAAATACAAATGACCCTCATCTGTAGAAGTAACTCACCATAGATAACAGTGGGTCCATCCCCCAGACCTTCAGCAAAGGGAAGTAATCACATGACCATGTAGAGTAAAGTCTTACCTGTCCCTTCAGCATCTCAGAACTGCTGGTTTTGTCTATTGAAACAACAGGGTTAACAAACTCTTTAAGGACCTGAAGTGGGCAAATGAGGAGATAAGTCCCCACCAACTCTGGAATCAATTGACTCCTTGCTCCTTGCAGCACCATTGGGCTGGAAAGCCCATATTTGCCATCTTTTCTTTATTTGATCATGCCACCAAAGTGAACCCTTATCCTTCCCCTAGACCTGCTAAAAAGATAAGCTTCAGGTGAAATTCTTAAGCACAGTTAGACCCATTGCATTTGCTGTCCACTGACGGAATCATCTCAGCAGAAAGTACAACTATCCACAAATCTTATTCAAGCCAACATTTCCAACCAACATAGTTTTTACAAAAGCCTCTTGGGTGCCATGCCAGAGAACAGGTTTCCGATCTGATTTATGAAAAGGAAACCATCTGATTCAATCTCTTTGCAGAATATATAAGCTTTGAGAAATGTGGCACTGTCTTGCCCCTAGTCTACCAACTGGGGTGTCTTTATAAGCAAACCTCTGGGAGTTTTACTATCTGTATTTTAATTATAATACTGATTATTTTCAAGCTTCATTGTAGCAGGCAGGCAGGTGATTGAAATGAGAAGCAGAAGCCTTTAGAAATTCTTCAGAGGCGAGTAAGTCTGAGCTGGAGGCCCTCAATAAAGCAACTATTTGAAACTAGAAGTGTCCTGATCCCTTTGCTATTTTTACTGAGAAGTAGAACACATGGGATGTGAGAGGTTCCTTTTTAGGTCACAATACAATGCCATATCTAAACATGACGCAATGCAATGTCCTTAACCCTTAGCTTACAGAAGGCCTACTGATAGAAAATGTAGAAATACAACCTTAAAAACTCAATAAAAGCATACAGTCTCAGAACACACAAATATATATATAGTTAAATAAAATGAATACACTGTATTTACATTATTTCTTTTGTGTCTCGCTGCAATATTTTTTGCGCTCTACAGCAAAGAAAATGTCACCTTTCAACATGTCACATTATATCTTTGAAAGTTTAATTTCTTTCCTGCAATAATTCCATAAGGGAGGGGTGGAGAGAAAAAAAAAGCACATCATATATATATTCTGTCGATCTGGGGGATGGTTTGACGTCTTTGTTCTACTTTAGATCTTTTGTGACAATTGCTAAGTAAATGATTAATTCTAATTGCGCAGGCTAAGTGTGCTCTAATGAATCAAAGACATTTCAAATTCCCTGGGAGTATCTGAATATTATTTTCTAATAGCAAAAAAAAAATCTCATTTCCATTACAGTCAGTGGTACAGTATTCCCTTCAGACGGACGGAAAAAAAGAGAAATCAAATAAAATATATTTAAAGTATATTTTGGATAATGGTCCTTTTTCCTGCAGTGTCTATTATCAATTATTTAAGGTCAATTGAATCTTAAGCTAATCTCTGTAAAGGTACAGTCTGCAGAACAGAAAATAACGAAATGTTAGCCCTGGAATATGTTCCATCTGATTATAAGAAGAGAGCGACACAAACTCGCTAAAATGTGCAATTTGATTAAGCATTTGTAATTGCAATTTTCCATTTATTTCATGGGTACTTGTTTTTCTCATTGTTGTATCTGATTAAGAAGACAGGGTCGACTCTTTTGTTAATAGCATTTTTGGGTATTAAGTGGAAAATTCTCTAACTCCGTAGTTAGTTAAAAGGGTGGTATTACTATGGATTATCAAGCAGGGAAGATACAAGATGAATAAAGGATGATGTTTTGTTTCATATGTGGAGCAAAGACTTTGTGGTCAAAGAATACATTGTAATGGTGTCAGAAAGTTTATTAGCATGAGATACCAGGGGCATACCTACAGAGAAAGAAGACCCTACGGCTGCAAGCGGCCCAGGAGGTATAAGGGCTCGATGAGGCCATAACTTCATATATAACTTCAATAAATATTGGTAAAACAGGTCAACTTCTAGACATTTTTGGGGCCTGAAAATTATTTGCTGTGGGGCAGCCCAGTAATATCTAGTTATGCCACTGTGCGATGAACTGTAAAGTTACTGCCAAATGTACCCCAACCATCATCTTAGTATCAAAGAAACCATGACCTCTATCTCTGTCATTAGTTTCTTATTGTATCATATTCCTCAGCACAGGAGAAGGGTAAATACGTGTACATCAAAGCACAATAATTATTCTGATGCAGGTGGTAAAAAGGCACTGCTCATCAAAGCTTAAGATCTAAAAGGAGAAGGGGTCAGAGACAAGCCATATAGTCATAAACAGGCTAAAGAAGAGTAAACTTGCCTAAAGAAAAGTGGTTCAGTGACAGCCTGGATGCTGATGCATTTGGAGAAAGTTTGATGGAACATGGATGGAACATCAAAGAAGGTGAAGCTCTAGAGAAGTCTTAAAGTGGACCTGTCACCCAGACACAAAAATCTGTATAATAAAAGTCCTTTTCAAATTAAACATGAAATCCAATTTCAAATTTTTATTAAAGCATTCATAGCTGTTTTAAGCTCATTTAAAAATCTCAGCTGTAAATCAAATATTGTCTGACACTCCTCTATGCCTTAGGCATAAGGCATAGAGGAGCACTTCCTAGATGCCACTGCTCCCCACACATTCCCCCAGTTCTCTTAACCATTTAATTGTGTAGCCAGGACATGGGGATAGACATTGGGTCCCCCATTCTGGTGCACAAACAAGATTCTGAGATGATGCAAGGCTTGTCTTAATAACAGTGTCCACAAAATGGCTCCTGCATGCTTGCTAGAATTATGAATTCCCAGACTGAAGGAAACAAGAATAAAGTAATTTATATAGTGTAATTAATGTTCATTTTGCTTGACTAATGTGATAAAATATGATTTTGAATATTTTTTTGGGGTGACAGGTCCACTTTAAATGTTTAAGCTAATGATCCCCAAACAGTGGCTCACAAGCAACATGTTGCTTACGAACTCTTTGGATGTTGCTCCCAGTGGCTTTAAGCAGGGGTAACAAATGCCCATTCAAAGTCCTTATTTGGCACCAGGAACTTTTTTCATGCTTGTGTAGCTCCCCAACTTTTTAGTAAAGAAAAAAAAGGTTGGGGTTCCCTTCTATAAGGTATAAAGATAACCTGACCAGAATATCATTTGAAGAGAAGTTTGGTTACTTTAAGCCATAGTAGCCAAAATATTAGGCAAATGCTTATGGAACTAAGGTACTGGGCATGGATGGTTTCTTTGCCACCACATGGACTATAACTCAAACCCCAATCATATTGATTTAGTAATTGCAATTATGTAGGTTAATAAAAAGGAGAGCTAAGGTATATGCAATACAGAATATGATAATATCAGTATGGGATCCACTATCCAAAAAACAATTGTTCAGAATTCTCCACATTACGGGAAGGCTATCTCCCATAGACTCCATTTTAAAAAAAAATTACCTTTTTCTCTGCAGTAATAAAACAATACAATCAAACGTATGCTGATCCAAATGAAGGAAAGATCCCTTAGCAAACTCCAGGTCTGGATAATAAGTTTCATATCTGTACTACTCTGTGCAAGTAAAAAGCAGATACCAAGAACCATAAAATCCAAAAAAAATAACTTTATTTTAAGTTTCAGCACATGGCATCTGTATATATTAATGACCAAAACCTTACTAGAATAAGATTTTGTTGAGATGACTATGGATTTATTCAGCTCTGGATTCTTTCATATATGGTAGGAAACCAAAGCTCTTACAGAAAAGGTCCCATGGATGATTTTATCCCCATATTGTAAACATTACTGTAATAGCTGCTCTGGCGAGCATCACTAATCTATCCAGTTCCTACAGTATTAAAGATGATAACAGGCAACTTTAAACATGGCATATAGATAGCCTTAGGTAATAAATCCATGTTCCATTCAAGAACATAGTCTTACACAAACATGTGGAATGAAAAATAGAAGATAGAAAAAAGTACATAAAATACTGAAATATTCCTGGTGTTGCTCTAAAGCACTTAATTCCCTCATTTATAACAGAATTTTCTGAGCTGGAAATTTCACTTTATGCTTTTTATCTGAGAACTTTGAGGCTAGGGAAATATATCTCTTTATATGGTAAATATAAATGCTAAATTATTGCATTTAGTGCCTTGTTAATTTTCCAAACAAATTTCAGAAGAAGCAAGAACCCTATTTTTATGTGTATCATCATCCTCCAGAGCAATGGCCATTGGCAGGGAGACATTAAAGAACTAAACCCACCATAATGTTGGTCTTTATAAAAATACATTGCATAAAAAGCTCATATGTAAAACCCTGCTTCATGTAAATAACCCATCTTCATAATAATATACTTTTTTAGTAGTAATTGCCATTTTAAAAAATAAGGGCCGCCCCCTGGGATCGTAGAATTCACAGCGCACACAAACATACCAAACAAGACATACATGAGCCAATTAACAAACAGAGTTGTGTCTTTTGCTTCTACACTTCTTCCTGTTACAGTTAGAGCTGCAGTATTTCTGGTCAGGTGATCTCTGAAGCAGCAGATGTAAAAGCGCAATATTTACTTTTCTTTAGATTCTTTAATATGCCACTTAATTTGATATAAAAATCTGTTGCTTAAGTATTCATTTTGGATGTCTAGTTTTCCTTTAATCCCTGCTTATTAAATAAAGGGCTCTTCTAAGCCTCGTGGACCCTGGTGCTCTACACATCTACACAATCTAGGCTGTATTCCAGGCCATTGGTTCCCCGACAGGCTGGTCACCAGCTTTCAGTCACTTGCTGTATTGTAGGTCTCCCATTGTTCTATAATGCCATTACATGAAGTCAGAAGAGATTGTGGCCTAGCAGTCCAACAGCAAGTCATTGTGAGATTGGGACAATTTTATCAGTGTATAATTAGCAATGACATCCAGATAGATTTTTCTATATTATGTAAATTGCCCAACTAATTGGTGGGTTAAAATCAGCCTGTTATCTCTTGGTCTACAATCTCTTAATGGTGCTTTCCCCCAATACAAATATACACCAGATCCATAACAATACAAACAGCTGTGGCCCTGATAGTACAGGGACAGCCACTGTAAACGGTGGCATTTAACTTCTTTCTAATTGTGCCTGCAGTGTCGGACTGGCCCACAGGGATACCAGGCAAACTCCCGGTGGGCCAAGGTGTCAGTGGGCCCTCATGCTGCTAAACTTTTGGCCTATTTCATAGCCATTCCCTATTTATATGAGAACAAAGAGGCTAAATAGATGGAATAATTGATTATAGTATGTAAAGAAAACAAACTAGGAGAATAGAGGTTGATTGAGGAGATGAAGAATATTGGTATGGAGTGGGCCCCTGGTCTAAGGTTTTATGGTGGGCCCCTGGTCTACGGTTTTTGGGTGGGCCCTGGTGTCCCAGTCCGACACTGTGTGTCTGTAAGTAAAGCTGGCCATACACGGACCGATTTGACATCTTATCTGCCTGTACATGGGGACTTCCAATGGGTCTTCCCGACACAATATCGATGGGGAAGGTCGGATTTTCTTCCGACCGACCCATCGGAAGTCCATTGAGCTAATTGTAATCCGATCATTCGGCCATAGGACCGAACATTCAGATTACCCCAATATAGCCCTGCCAGTTAGTGGCATATCGGGGAAAGATCCACTCGTTTGGTGATGTCACCAACCGAGTGGATCTTTGCATCTATGGTCAGCTTTACTCTCCCTCTCTATGGACTGGGACCTCCTTTCTCTTGTTTCCTTAACACTTAATACATGTAACTTTATTTGGTGTAAATTTGTGTACACAGCTGCATTTACCCCAGTTTGTTCTAGTCATTTCTTGTTCTGCTGTATAGCTTTAGATTAATAAAAATATTTATGAAAACATACCTAGGTCCAAACGAAGTTGTTAAATAAGTGTCTGGCAAATGCTGCAATTCATATTATTGCAATGCCTGTCTTTTTGGACTTTTGTACATTTAACGTGTGGTGTGCTGTGATAGCAAGCACAGTGAAAACTGTCGGTACATGTATGGGGTCAGTTATCTAGAGACCCATAATCCAGAAAGCTTCCCATAGACCATTTTATCCAAATAATCCAAAATGATTGGATATAATATATAATTAATCTTCATTGGAAGCAAAACCAGCCTATCTGGTTTATTTAATGTTAACATGATTTTCTAGTAGACTTAAGGTATGAAGACTAACTAACTAGGGAAAACTTTCATCATCCAGAAAACCCCAGGTCCCAAGCATTTTGGATAACAGGCCATGACATACCTGTATAGCGCTTACAGTTACCAAGAAGAAAAATGAAGAATTAATTAGGTTCGTCCTCCCCCACAAAAGAACATTATGATACATTCACATAGGACTATATGTTCTCCGGTTGAAAGTCTTTTTGGGTAGCCTTCCGAATTTAGCTGCTGTCTATCGTAATTACCTGTTTTGCCTCCTGACTCACCTCCATGTAATTTCTCTCTAGGGGGGTCAGAATGCAGGCAGGTAGTCGGTCTGGTGAGACAAGGCCCAAAAGGGCATGGGGCCCACTCTGTTTCTTTCTAGGCTCTTGCCTGTCTAATTCAGACATGCTTGTGTTCTGGTTGGGGAGAGATACAATTTTATTGCAAATTTCCAGTTAAATTATTAAAATTTCTGCTCTTAACTCTGGAATGGCTTTTTGCAATGCCTAGTAAAGTGCCAGCACTCCTGCAAGTGCTAGAAACAGCAGTGCCTATCCTATACACATTTAGAAACCACTAATAAAATAACCAGTTATGCTGGAATAAAAATATTGTAGTCAGGAATGCTTTGATATATTATAAGAAAAAAAAATGACTTAATAAAACAAACAGAAGCGCATGCAGTAACCAGCCATAAAGAAGAACGGCCGATGTATAAAACAAACACAGAAAAGCCTAATGGCTACAAAATAAACTCCTTTCTCCCCTCATGTCTCTTCTTTGCACTGCTAAAGCATTTGCAGATAGCAACAGGCTGGGTTTCTGCAGATCCTCACTGGCAGTATAATGGCTGCGTAGGAGGGAAATGTTTTGCATCCCTGTGTCAATTTGCTGAGCCATTCAGTCTCCTGCAAATATTTTGTAAAACAAAAACGCATGGGAAAAACCAAATAGAAACAGATGAAGAAGAGATAACAGGATAACGGCACAGGATCACTCGAATCACTTCACATGTTGAATGAACGATATACAGCATAATAATAACAATCCCGCTGTCTCATCGCATAAGGAACACGTTAAAAGGAAACAGAATAAACGACTGAAACTAATCATAGCCATTTTAGCTTCACTGATAATTTTTTTTTTCCCCAGAAAGAACATTTGTGCCAAGATACAACTTGCTGTTTTACGAAACACTTCTGTTGCAACATTCTAAGATATAAAACAAAGTCTAGGCCAGTTGTATGAAATCCCTAGAACAATTTTTCAAGCCAGATGAGCAAAATATTTTTCTTTTTACCTGCAGAGCAAAGTACAAAGGGCTGCTCTCTGGCGTGCCCCTGACATACTAGCAAAGGTGTTGAAAACCAAGCCAGCCGGCAATTTTTTGTATCAAAAAATCAAGTTTTATGATAGAGTTTGTCCTCTTCAGTGCTTGAGCATTCTGAGATACACTTCTATATCTAACTATCTCTCATCTGTCTATCATCATCTACCTACAGTACCTATCATCTATCTCTCATCTATCTATCGCTCATCTATTTCTCATCTATCTACCTATCATCATCTACCTATATCTCATCTATGTATCATCATCTATCATCTATCTCTCATCTATCTATCACTCATCTATTTCTCATCTATCTACCTATCATCATCTACCTATCTCTCATCATCTATCATCTATCTCTCATCTATCGCTCATCTATTTCTCATCTATCTACCAATCATCATCTACCTATCTCTCATCTATGTATCATCATCTATCATCTATCTCTCTTCTATCTATTGCTATCTATCACCTATCTTTTATCTATCTATGTATCATCAGCTATCATCTCATCTATTGCTCATCTATCTATTGCTCATCTATCTATCTATCTCTATTTTATCTATCATCTATATAGCTATAATTAATGTATTTATTAACTATATATCTAGCGTATATCTATCATTATCTCTATTCTATCATCTATCATATATCTATCATCTATTGCTTATCTATATATATATATATATCACCTATCTCTCATCTATCTATGTATCATCAGCTATCACTATCATCTATCTATTGCTCATCTATCTCTATTTTATCTATCATCTATACATCTATAATTTATGTATTTATTAACTATATATTTAGCATATATCTATCCATCTCTCTCTATTAGGGATGCACAGAATCTGGATTATGCCTTTTTCAGCAAGACTCAGATTCATCCAAACCAAGTGCCTGGCCAAACCAAATCCACATCCTTAACATACCATGACTTTTCATTACACAAACAAGTAATATAAAAATATTTTAACCTCATGCAATGAGTGCAGTTTTCTTTAGCTCTTCCTAATTCTGATTCCGTTTGTTACTCGGCTGAAGCTTTCATAAAGGATTCAGGATTCGGCCAAATCCCAAAATAGTGGATTTGATACAACCCTAATAAATAATTAAATTGTACTGCAAATTGCAAAGTCAATTTCATATGTCAGTCTTGTTTCCAAACATATGGAGGCCAGCATGAGCTTCTTATTCTCTCTCTATGTCTCATAAAAATGTTATAGTCAAAGGATGAAGCTGAAACATTTCCTGTTTTGGATTCTAGGATAAAACTCTAAGTTTCAGTTGTTCACATTATACAATTTTCTGTGGATGCTATGTAAAGTATATAACAGTGTCATTTACACACATCTGCAACCCATATTGTCATTTTGGTAGGAGTGTTTTCAATGAGTGAGGCCTATGTTTTGGCCATTATATATACATGTTAGTCCTAGGTGAAAAAAGTTTGAGAATCTCATTTTCTTCCATCAGTAATTGGGGGGGGGGGTGTTATTCATGTTTTGTGCTTTTCAGAAGGAATAATAAAGCCATTACTAGCCTCCTTAGAGATCCCACCTGTTTCTTTTGCTTGTATTTATGTATGCATTCACCTTAATTGCTTCCATTACTTGTATAATTAGATAACCTGAACAGACATTGAAGAAGCAGTGGCCCATTTAGCCTAATTGTCACAAATAAAGATAAAATAGATGCATCTCTTGGATATGCACAGCTGACATAACCTTGTTTCCCTAAGGGAGAGACACCCATGAAAGGACTGCAAGGTCTTTTAGCCCAAACCAATCACTAAATAGCAGTTACCAGTCACATGTTCTGCTTGAAAGTAAACATCTGATCAGTTGCTGTGGATCAGTCACTGTTACACACTTGACTTGTATTACATTATCCAATTAGAATTATCTTCCAGATTATCAAATACTATTGTGCTAATCCAAAACGACAAGTTAGTAGCTACCAAAGAAGAACCAACAATTAGGAGCCTCCCCTTGGCATCCAACAGGTTGAAGAAGACTTGGTTTTTCTTTAGTTCTAAAAATCTGAATCTGTATTGGGTTTAAAACCACAATAAGCTTTAATACAAAGATCTGTTAAAAGCTGCCGAGGTCCTATAGAAATCAATGGGAGCTGTGCTGATCCTTCTAGGCCATTTTTAATTAATTTAGATTTTTAGAGGGTTTGCTATTTTTTCCCATTGAAAATTATCTGAAAAACTCGATTTTTGAAAGCAAATGTATCTCCAAAAATTGTTAAAATATCCGAATAGAAAAAGTATGAATGTAAAAAACGCTGGATGATATGCTAAAGAAATATGAAAATATTTAATACGTCTAAAAATTCAGAAAAACACTAGTGGAAAAGTCAGAAAACCCTTCTTTGAGATGAATCGAGTTTAATCATGGTTTCAAAAACCTCTGCAACTACCAAAACTTTTTATGGCTTTTTAGTTCTTACAAATGTTTTAAAAATGGGTCACGTCACTTATATTTATAAGCAAGACATTTCTCCTTTCTTTTGTATATGTGGATCTAAAACTAAGTAAGAAGTTTCACAAAGAGGTTTGCTTGCTCTACAGTGTCCTACAAAGCTGCTGGTGTGATGGGACTATGTGTTCTCACTCCGTCATCACTCCCAAAATGGCAGCGCCCAGGGCCACCACGTGGGTAGTGGTGCTAGACGGTAACGTCAATGTGTCGCGACAGGACGCGCTTGCATCATGGTGTTCACCTTTGGCACCAAATTTGTATTTAAAGCAGCCCAGGACACCAAATCGGTGCCCTCGTATAGGATTTTGTTTGTTGCCTTCACCTGTTACCTGAACTAGTTTCCTAAAGCCTTCTCCTTGGTCCTGACTCTCCCGTTGGGAGCCTTAAGGCCCCCTGACATTATGATTCTATTCAGCAGTTAAACTTCTTGACCATTGACATGCTGGACCAGCTGGCTTTAAATTTTTTCTTTTTAAATATTGAAATAATGGTACTTTTTTTGCTGACAGTGTGGTTGATAGCCTACTTTACAGTGTCTTTGGTAATGTTGAATTTTCACTTGACCTTCAGCTACTGGATTGCTTTATAGTAGTAATTATCTGTCTCTCAGTATCTTCCATCAAAGTATTCTCCTTGTTTTATTTCTAGCTTTGGTATAAATATGTGTTCCTATATACGGGTTTTGATGATTCCTTACCTACTTCTTAATAATTGAGCCAACAATGCCTTAATTTTTTTTATGATTTTGCATTGCTAGCAGGTGCAGTTTTGACTTGCTAAACCCATGTAACTAAATGTGACATCATCATGTGAACTCTCAAGATCAACCAGGCTAAAAAAATATTTGTCCTTAAAAGGCAGTGGGGGAATCAATTTCAAATCAGAGACTGCATTTCAATATGGTCAGGTAATAAGGATTTTTCTGCCCAACACTTTACCACTTTGAGGGTATTCCACAGATACCCAACCAATGCAGGACTCCAAGCAGAGTTTTAAAAAAAATTAATTATGATGATATTGATGCTAATCTCATTGGTTTCTGTCGACAAATGACCTGGTGAATTTGAACCCCTATGTTAGTATATCAGCCCCTTCATTGGAACTTTCTGGATAACAGGTTTTCAGATAACGGATCCCATACCTGTACCATATTTATGAATATGATGATATAAAAAAAAAAGCACCAAATTACAGAAAGGCAGTCTCCCATAGACGTCAAATAATCCACATTTTTAAAAATGGTTTCCTGTTTCTCCGTGGTAATAAAACAGTGCATTGTTCATGATCTAAACTAAGGTATAATTAATCCTTATTAGAGGCAAAACCAGCCTGTTGGATTTATTTAATGACATGATTTTCTATTAGACTTAAAGTATAAAGATTAAAAGAAAATTAAAGAAAGAACTGTTTCCTGGAAAACCCTAGATCCCGACCATTCTGGATAACAGGTCCCATACCTGTAATTCAATACATGCACTCTGACAGCTCTGCACAATAAACAAGTGCCTCCAACCCTCCATATGTCCATTCTGTATTGTTTGATGGAAGCCATTTTTTTTTATGTAACTCACTTCCCTAGAACTGATCAGTCTACATTAAAGTGTCTAATGGACAAAATGCATTAGGCGGTACTTTACTTAATATCTTAATAAAATTGTCTTTTGCTTTTCTCATGCAAAATTGGGATTTTGTGAGTGCCTGGTCAACAGTATATTGCCTGGTTCATTTCCTCTCGGTGAAGGTATGAAGCAAAAGCACCTGGACCCCATGTTATACTTGGTGAGCATTCACGTTTCAGAATTTACTTTTAGGAATGTAACATGTAGATTTATAGCAGCATTTCTGTTTGCAGAAGCCTTCTAAGCTTTGTATAAAGCTGGTCATACCACGTTACATATGATCTACCATTTAAGCATTGCTCAGCCAAAGTGAACCATCATTGCACTATGTGGTCCAATATGTACATCAGACTATCCATATAACTCATCCAGTTGGCAATAGAAGGCTTCTACATGTATTTTAATGGTATTGGGTCCCACGTGATATGATCATTCTCCACCCATACACCATATATCTTCCCATAAACCTTGGACCATATGTGAAAAAAAGTCTTCTTTTTGGGGCATTTAGAACAGAATTCTGGCTATGGCGGTGTATGTTATGGCAAGCTTCAGTAAAATCCCTTTCAATAAAGATATGCTAATGACCCAAACATGAAATGATGTCTATACTTTCTGGGGCATCATAAATATTGAAATACGGTATTTTATCTACAGCATGACTTCTGTAGGAACCTGACTCTGAATGAGACATATATCAAAGAATGCAGAACAGATGTGTAGATACAATTAATATTTATTTTAAAACCCTGTTAGGAAGGTTCGATGCTCGGAGCTGCTAATCAATAATGTATGGGTTCCTTGCAGGAGGCTACACTATTCTTTCCTAGACAAAGTATTCTGTCAGCAATGGACAAGAAAATGTTTCCCTTGCAAATCTGCTGGAGCTATACTTACAAAGCCATTTCTGTACCCTGCCTCACTTTTTTCAAACATTTTGTTTTTAACTCTTTTTTTCTCTTGTGTTCTACTTGTCTTGCCCTCCATCATTTTCCTGTTTCCTCTCATCTTTACTGTACCTCATCTGTCCCCATCCGTTTAGTTTTTTTCTCACCTGCACCTTGTTCAGCCCTACTAAAAAAGAAACTTTAAACAAAACTTGTAAACAATTATTTTGGAAAGTTTTTTTTTTCTAAATATGAATTTTAGAGCATTATAATTATCCAGCTAGCTGCCATCTTGTAAAACTTTTGAAAAAGAACCATATATCAGAATGTGGAAAATTATCACATGGTATTGCATTCAAAATTTTTGTTTTGTCTAACCTGCATCTTGTTCAGCCCTACGTAACAAACAAAAAATTTAAACAAATTATATGATTTTGGAGAGTTTTTTTTTTTTTAATATGAATTTGAGAGATCCTTTGGCAGTAGAATTATCCAGCTAGTCGGCGTCTTGTAAAACTTTTGAAAAAGAACCATCAATCTGAATGTGGAAATGTATCAAATGTTATTGTATTCAAATTTTTTGTTTTGTCTAACCCGCATCTTGTTCAGCCCTACTTAACAAACCAAAAATGTAAACAAATTAAAAGATTTTGGAAAGTTTTTTTTTTCTAAATATGAATTTTAGAGATCTTTTCGCATTAGAATTATCCAGCTAGCCGCCATCTTGTAAAACTTTTGGAAAAAGAACCATATATCAGAATGTGGAAATTTATCACATGGTGTCATATTCACATTTTTTTTGTCTAACACGCATGTTGTTCAGCCCTACTTAATAAACAAAAAAATGTAAACAAATGAATTGATTTTGGAAAGCTTTTATTTTTTAAATATGAATTCTCAAGATCCTTTGGCAGTAGAATTATCCAGTTAGCTGACATATTGTAAAACTTTTGAAAAAGAACTATCAATTTTAATTTATCACATCGTATCGTATTCACATTTTTTGTTTTGTCTAACCTGCATCTTGTTCAGTCCTACATAACACACAAAAAATGTAAACATATTTATTTTAAATATTATTTTTAGAGAATTAGAGAATTGGCAGCAGAATTAGGGCTGGGACAGACAGGGAGATTCGGGGAGATTCTGTCGCCTGGCGATTAATCGCAGGCGACAATCTCCCTGTCTGCCGCCTGTTAAAATGAAAAAACGCCAGCGCTAATCCACACGCAGCGTGGCGATTTCCAGAATCGCCCGAAGTTACTTCGTGAGGAAACTTCGGGCGATTGCGGAAATCGCCGCGCTGGGTGTGGATTAGGGCTGACGCTTTTTCATTTTAACAGGCGGCAGACAGGGAGAAGGCAGTTCGGGGAGATTGTCGCCTGCGATTAATCGCCAGGCGACAGAATCTCCCCGAATCTCCCTGTCTGCCCCAGCCCTTATCCAGTTAGCCACTATCTTGTAAAACTTTTGAAATAGAACCATCTATCTGAATGTGGGGATTGGCTTCACATTAACCTGCTTTGTGTGGACCTTCATCTGCCACCTGGAACAATTTCCAGCACAGAAATGCAGATTGAGGGGGCAAAGGCAGCAGCATCTTATATAGATCAGAAAAGTGCAATGCTAAATTGGAAGCTTAGGAACTAAAGGCTCAGAAAATGTGATTTGTCAAAATTTTTGTTAAAATGTTCCATTTATGTTCATGCATACTTTCATTTTCTAAATGTGTAGGTTTTACTTTGTCATTGGGCTGATTTCTCTATGCTCACTAACTGAACTGAACAGCTCCAGCCTTGTGAAAGCACAGCAGCTGGGAAATTGTGCCACAGGCAGCCTTTGTCAGATACTGACCTAATGAGCCATATGCAGACTTACCAGTATTTGCTGAATGTTTCACTTCCATTCTTCTCTTTGATTTCCTTGACACATCTTAAATTGCCCTGTGTGGTCCAAGTTAATGCACGTTTGGTAAGGGTCGTGTAATGAGAGCGGACATTCCATGAAAATACATACGATCTCCCACACACTCCCATACACTTTATGCATCCTTTATTGCAAAACTTAGTTTAAATAATATTGTCTTTTTTTTTAAAGTAATGATCCCCAACCAGTGGCTCACAAGGAACACGTTGCTCACAAACCCATTAAATGTTGCTCCAAGTGAACTTAAAAGAACAGTTACACCAAAAACTGAAAGTAATTACTGTACATTGTAATGTACTGTTGTGCTGCACTGCTACAACTGGTGTGTTTGCTTAAGAAACACAACTATAGTTTATATAAACAAGCTGATTTGTAGTCAGTACATTATATTGTCTTTCCTTTAAAACTATTTTTGGTGTTACTTTAGGTGCTTATTTTTGAATTTTCAGTTCAGAGGCAAGTTTTGGTTGGATAAAAACCAGCTGCCAAACAGAGCCTCCTATAGGCTGGCAGTTCACAGGGGCTATAAAATAACAACTGCCAGCACTTATATTGCACCACCTAAGAACATTTTCATACTTGCATTACTCCCCAAATCTTTTTAATATAAACAAGAGTGGAGGGTACACACCTAGTTATCATTTTGCAAGGTGCTTATTCTGGGGGGCTACCCATTAAATGCTGCACAAGCTGCACTTGTCATTTCTTCTGAAATTATGGATAGTGGTATGGTCCAGTCATTAAATAATATGAGATACTGACAAGCATTACCAACATATGCCTTCCTAACCTGTACACAAAATTAATGAAATGTGACTTAACAATAATATGTTAATCAGAGTGTGCTTCTGAAAGATGGAGCCAAGACAGTGGCATTCCAGGATTATCATGTATGGTATCCAAAACCCAGAAGAAACCCCAAGGTCCCACCTCAGCTACACTTCTGCCTATAGCAGTCACCTTTCGCTTTGGGAGGAGCCCTTCGCTACTCAGATGCGTTGGGTCTCAAAGTGAGAGTACCAGGGAGAAAGTTCTGGGCAAGCAAGGGAACCGTAACTTATACAAGAGGAGCAGGGAACCGACAGTGAAGTCTTGGAACAGGCCGTGACAGTACTAACCAGACCAGAGTGATACAGCAAGGTCAGTAACAGATGATCAAACAAGAATCACACCCATGAACAACATAGGAAATAGACCTACGTTTAGTAATGAGTCAGTCCTTTGTAGGGGGTTTTATAGGAAGTTTAATGGCTTACACAGATCACCTGTGGTCAGATTGGCAACAGGTGAAACAGACCATGTCTACAGTTACAAAGCATAGTGATAGTAGTGAAACAGGGCCTTAGCAAAGAGTAGAGATAATGCAGACAGCACAGGAACATCAGGTCCCTGGTTCAACTGTCGGCAAGTAGTTACAAGGATGCTCTAAGGCACCATAATAATTGACAAAAAGGCTACCTAAAAGGTACCTCAAGAGCATGTATTAAGCTTTAATGTCAATTATCAAAAATTTATAAAACACTGTGACATTTGGAGCAAGCAAATCATTTAAAGGGTGACTATAAAAAGATGAAACTGCTTGATACACTACTTGATAAACATTGGTATGATCCAGAGGGAATAAACCCTCCCCTGTAGAAAAAGGTTCATCTTAAAAGCCTACTATAAGGCTCTTTGATGATATTTCTATCTCAATTCAGTTACATATTTATATTGACAGTAATTCCAGATGCCAAGTTCAAGAACAACTGCAGAATGAATTCAATTGTCCCTGCTGAGACATTCCTTGGTCCTATGCATGTGGGTTCTATAAGAATAAACATCAGAAGCTAACCTTACACCTAGGTTTCTCAAGTGGTGTTAAATGGCAATTTTGTAGTACATGTTGTCGGCCTTTAGGTCTCCTACAGTAGGCTGCTATTTCTTTATCTTGGAAATATCAGCGCTGAAAGTATGTCAGGGGCACTTCAAAACCTAGGATGCTGTGTTCACACATGTTACATATTTCTCTGCTATATAGTTCATAACATAGCCAGAGTGCTGTCGCCTGAATGATTAGTAACAGTCATGTGGGTGCTGATTTGGAAAATGAAAACCTCTGCATGTGTGCGTTCAAAGGAACAATATGGAACAGTATCGTGTGGAAACTGAAATTACATACTGTCTCCCAGTATTTTACACCACGAATAACAGCTGATTGACTGGGCAACATTTTGCTCCACATGCAGCTATCAGATGTCACCTACCTAACTGGAACCAAGAATTTAGCAATAAAGAGGACCCGTCAAATGGCAAATTTGATTGTCCATCTACACCCAGTTCAGCAAGCCTTTACATTCTTATAATGCTGTACTGAGTCGAAGGGGTGATCTCCCTTTTGAAAGAAACGGGAACACCAAAATACTGGTAAAACTGTGTATTCTCTCCTTTTTCAATTTTGCTACACAGCTGTTTTTTTCTATAAACTATAGTTGTGTTTTTGAAGCAAACCCTTCAGTTTTATCAGTGCAGGGGAATACTGCATTATATTGTCATTCCTTCAAAACACTTTTTTTTGGTGTTACTGTTCCTTTAAAGAAGCAGGATACCCCCTGTTTAACAAGAGTTCCTTGAATAGGGTTGTGATGAACATCTGTTTTTCCTACTGTATACTACTATGATTTTTATTGCAAAGGTAGCACCTTTTCTGTTGACTAAATCTTCAGTTTAGCACCCTTTTTTGTCCTTTATACTGCCACAGCACCTAAAGTTAAAGTTCAGCAACTGCACCTTGCTTCAGGTGCACGGGGGTCACAAAGTAGAAATGTTTTGCTTTTAAGCAACTAAACTATATCTGAAGACAATGGAACAGTTTAAAGTATGTAAGAAATGGCTACTAGTGGTTATTAACCATGAACTGAAGGTTTATTGAACAGAAAAGGTTTTTCAGGAATTACTGATAAGGCAAAGACAGTCAGACAAAAGGTATACTCACACCCAGTAGGGATGAGTGGGAACTTAGTACCACCATACAAGCACAACATCAATGTAATAGATACCTTACAATCATGGACTCATAGCTAAATAAAGCCCTTTGCAGAATGTTGTTCCTATATTAGGTGGCTGTTGTCTGGTTGGATATAGTAGCCCTACTACATCTCCTTGGTGGATCATATGACTGCCCTAACTATTTTACAACCCTGGGGTGTATTATAAAAAAAACATGTTGTTACTATCTGATCTTCATTCACAGAGTTCCCATACTACCTTAGTTTTGGCCTTGATACCCAGGCCTACCTCCACCTTAATCCCTCTGACAAATCCACCACCTGCAAGACTGGAGAAAAGAGCTCCCTTATATTACACACATTACTAACATGAATTGGGGCAATTTGGAAAACCTCTCTCCCACTGGGCATAGGTGACAGGCCCAATGCCAGCATTGCTTCCCTACACTATTATGTCAACTTAGGACCACAAACCATTTAAGAGATGCGACACATATGAACAACTAATATTAGACAAATTACATATTTACAGAAATTTTCCTTATTCCTTCCATATTGGGTTCTGGTGGGACAAAACTATCAAGTACTAGACTGGAAGGCAGTTGCAAGTGACAATATAAAGCTTTGCTAAGAGAAAGTTTTATTCCCAGATGATGGGCAGGGTTTAGTGACATATTACAAACAAAATGTACAGATTGTAAACACATGTTGTTATTTAAATAAAGTAAGTCCAGTAATTAGATTTTTCAAATAATCTGGTAAGAGTAAACAAACCCAAGTGCCGCTAGGCAAGCAAGGGGCAAAGTAACCAGAAAGTCCCTGGGGGTGGCCCTCACATTGACAGTTTTACTTCCCTACTGCTTTTAGTACACAAATGTCAATTCTTCATATAAAAGCAGTCTGTACAGTGAAATACTTCTGATTTGCTTTGTTTTTGTTTTTTCTTGCTTTTTTATAAATGTGAAAGAGAGACAAACAAATGTAGCTGGGTGCACAAAAGAGCCAGTCTTTTTACTGTTTAAGGATTAAAACAAATATTCCAATAAAGAACAGATCTGCAAATGTATCCTCTATACTCATCTGCATTAATGATCAAACTTTATCTTCATAATGGGCAATGTCTCGATAATGCTCCAAATGAGGGCACTGAACCAGGTTAAAAATTCAGGGGCACTTTCAGATATTTCAAGTAGAAGGTCTGCTTAATATATATGCAAATCAGTTTGAAATTAGTGTAGTCCAGCAACTTGCATTTATCAAACATGCCCCTGATTTGTCATGTGGTCTAGGAATCTCACTCAAAGTTGGCTTTGAAAATATTAAACTGGAATGCAATAAAGCAATTAAGATTGCATGGGAGGCAATAGAAGACATTCTGGGTCTCAAAATTTCAATCCTTAATATTTATATTTAACTAGCCATTGGTTTTAAACTGAAAATGATAAATGGTCAGAAATTTAGAGAGAATGCAATTTCAAACTTTTTTTTTATCACAAAGTGCCTTTCATTAATTAAATATCCCTGTGCTGGTGTTTAATATAATTATTTGGTGTCCGCTGATTCGTACATGTCCTATTTTTACAGATGGTGGTGGTTTGCTTGGCTCTAAGGTACTACTACTTTATTGGGTGTATTTATCAAAAATGCTTGTTGAATACGATCATAAATAACATTGAAATACCTCAAATTATTTGAGTTTATAGGCTTAAAAAACCCCCATTGGCTTTTGACATGAACTCGACAGCTTTTAGATGCTTTTAATTTTTTTTACATTCAAGTTTTTTTTGCTTAATTAATACCAGAAATTCAAGTTTTTGAAAAAATTTTTTGAATTTCTGAGTTTTACTGCAAAAAAATTTGAATCATGGGAAAAATTTTAAATTCTAACCTTAATAAATCAACCCCTAGGTGCAATAACCTATTATACATCTAGTTAAATATCTACAGAAATTATTAGAGTGAAGCTTTGGCAAAGGTCAGCACCTGTTGGAGTAAAAGATACTGTGGGTGCATCTTATAGTGCAAACAACTTGATGAAACAATGATATTTGTTTCACAGCCTCTTAAAAAACCCCAATAAGACTTTTACAGTGTTTTTACACTTGCTTTCTTGCTATGCTTACAAAAGTATTTATTGGGAATCTAGAGTTGATTGAAGAATTTATTTGGTATCTACTATCTACTGTAGTTTACCCAAGGTTTTATAGGATGCTTTGATGTATTTAAGACCGGTTTATTTATATCTGCAGAAGGAACCTGTAATGTAGTGAAGGTACCAAGAAACAGCAGCAAATAACTTGTGTAATCTGTTCAGGGTGTGATTCAACCTCCAAGAGACAAGGCTGAATATATAAAAATAGAGGCCTCAAAGTAAGTTGCAAAATACAGGCATAAATAAATAAGAGATATTAAGTATATTGTTTGTATCTGGACAAGTCTTCTCCTGGACAAGGCTTCTCCTGGGAATCTCACTTGTGAGTTTGACAGTTTGAGTGCCTATGGGGCCTGATGGACCCCAGGGTACCAACCTTATCTACCCCCCTTGATGGAACATCTGGCTGCTCAGATAAGTCATCTCATTATGACTTTCACTCAAAATGAGGTATTACAGAATTTCCAGCTACTCTTACTAATGCAATCCACAGCTTCCACCAAGTATTGTCCTAAGATGCAGAACACAGGGTCACTCCCAATTTTAAAGACTAGGGACACCTGCCCAAAAAGGAATTACCAGGGATACATTAACCTGGAAAGTGAAACAGCTTCCCTCTCCCAATTTTGAACAGGCTCATTTCTATGATGGCTTGCTACTTAACGCTTACAGGAGTAAAAGTGGACAAAAAAACACTAATTTCCATACAAAAGCACAATGTAAATCACTAAAATAATAGGGTTGATTCAATGCTCTTTTTGTCAGGGAATTTTAGGTCTTCAGGTGAAAAGATTTCATGGGCCCCCACCATGAGAGACAGAATGAGACTATTATTGCACTTATTTCGTATATTAATCCCAGCCCCAATGATAAGTTCTCTATCATATTCACACAACACACTCACTACAGCCAATTGTATCTGGAGCCAATTCGCATGGATATTTGTGCAGTAGGCACCAGAGTAACCAGAGGGAGGTTAGGGAGGAGACATAGCACTACACTAATGATGAACTGAAGATAAAACCTACATACAGTAATCGGCAAAGGTCTCATGGAAATTATTTATTATCATAGTATGGATTTTATGCCTGAAAAAAATGTACGGCTCAGAGCAAACTTTCTATACTTTTTAAAAATTCAGATGTTTTGATTGAATGTCCAAAAAAATAATAAATTATGCAGATGCAGAATGTGTTTGCAATGTGAATGTATGTTTATGATATAAGCTACACAGAATATCAGAGGAAATTGTCATTGACTCCAATAAATTGCACTTTTATTAATGGCACAGTGAAATGTTAATTATCACCTTGCAGACGGGCACTGTATTTATTCAAGTCGCCTCTTGGCAGGTTTAACAAATGGCCAAACAGGAAGCCTGCTCCAAAAATCTTACAGCATTGATCAGTAGGTGGGAAGATGAACAGAAGGCAAATAAAATACGAAAAAACATCTTTAAAAAAAATTGCATTGTGTACACTGTGGAAATAAAGGATTACAGTCTGGAGAGCTTTTGAAATGGCAGTTTCCCCCTTTATAGATTACAATACAATTTTCTAGGCAACTAATTTCACTAAAGAGGATAATAGCTTGAGCAAAAGGCTAATCAACTGCCAATCATAATTCCTACAAGAACAGACTTTCAAATATGCATGGAATATATAACAAGCTGCTGAGACTCTTATGGGCCCTTCAGTTTAACTAAGCACATAAAAAAAATGCAGAATGGAGAAAACATTTTTATGGAGGGCTAGGGCAAAAGCAATTGCAACTTTGCAAACAGAAGTCAAGGCTTATTACTGCAGGAATGGGGTGCACAGACTAAAGGGTAAATGGCACTAAGGTTAAAGTGGCTTATCTATAAAAGGACATGTTATCACAACCAAAAGTGCATAAGCAAACTTTAGAGAGATCGTTTAATACAATATAAGACACCCTTATTAACCAGTCAGCAAGCAAAGTCCACCCACCAACCTTTTAGCAAGATTATTCTAAATATTCAAGCAGATGATTGGTTGCTATTAACAGACTTAGAGCAAACTCTGCACAAGTTGCTACATTCCCATCTAAGTGTGTAAGTTATGAATCATGTAGAAGCTGTAGACCATCTAACCCTTAAGTCATAGTCACTGGTGTAATTACCTGTTACTGGGCTCCACAGTAAATTAATTTTAAGTCCCTTTGATCAAATTTCTTTTTATGCAATCTAAAAAACGTAGAAAAACCCTATGGGAGCTTCCCCTTAGGGTTTAACAGGAATTCGGTAGGTTTAATCTGGTCGAACTAGACAGTCGAATAAAATTTTAAAGGGCAAGTAAATCGACCATCAAATAGTCAAATGATCGAATAGATTTTTATTCGAATCATTCAAATTTTTTAAATTTGATGGTCGAAGTGGCCAAAAATGTTATTCTAAAATTCCGAATTCAAATATTCCATTAAATTCAATCGAATTTCAGATCATTCACACTAATTTAGTAAATCTGCCCCTTAATGTTACTGCTACTTACTATTACTCATATTTCTATCCAGAATCAATCCCATTCATTTTCCAGTCTCTTATTCAAATCAATTCATGATTGTCAAAATGGTAAACTGGTGAACTGTGGAACACAAGGCTAAATAGCTCAAACACCACAAATAATAAAATAAATATAAACCAATTGCAAATTGCCATGGAATATCACTCTCTACATCATAAACATGTAATTAAATGATGAACAACCCCTTTAAGTGTCAACAAGACCAGAGAATGGAGGCAATTGCCCCATGGAGCTTACAATCTTACACTTGTACTATGCCCTTGATTGCAAATAAAGTTGGTTTATGAAATAGATATTGATGTTGTTCAATTTTGGAGTTTCTATTGATGACTGCTGGTAGGTGGCCAGTAAGGAACATGCTTCCAAAAATCTTAAAGAGACAATTTTAATTACTACAATGCCATAGCCATATAAAGTCTTCTTTGGTCAAGCTTTGTTTCTAAAATAATTACATAATATCTGCTTTATCTGTTGACTTTCACCTCAAAATCCTCATCATTTAAATGTTTCATTCATTATACAAAAAATCTGAGTCAACTCCTGCTGCTTTGTCTCGAGAAACACCAAGCAGCAAGAAACCAAAAAAAAGAAAACTTCAGGAACCAAATTCTCTCCCTATTAAATGTTTAATTCAAGATAAAATAAAGAGCAGTATACTGTAGAAAATGTAAAATGAAGAATGTTTACGTAACTTAACTCATACAGAATTTGGGAGTTTGTAACTTCCACAGGGCACCAAATAAAAATAGAAGCCCCTTTTTTGCTTTGCCATTTGCTAAGGTTTCTCTGCTGCTATTTTCATGCTAGATGAAGACCTGTCAGCAAAGCTGATTTCCAACAGAGAGCTGTCATTTGTGTGATTGACACTGCCCAAAATCAA
>CM044440.1:21406150-21432816 GCA_024363595.1 Xenopus borealis | reverse complement strand
TATATATATATATATATATATATATATATATATATATATATGATGTGTAAAAGCTGGTAAAAGCTGTGTATTTGTTTCAGAAAGACTTCTATGGTTTATATAAATAAGCTGCTGTGTAGCCATGGGGGCAGCCATTCAAGCTGGAAAAAAAGGTGGAAAAGCCATGGGTTACATAGCACATAACAGATAAGCCCTGTAGAATACAATGGTGTTTTATCAGTAACCTGTGCTTTTTCTTCATTTTCCAGCTTGAACGGCTGCTCCCATGGCCACACAGCAGCTTGTGTTTTGATAAACTATAGTAGTGTTTCTGAAACAAAAACACCATTTTTATAAATGCAAAATTACTTTGATACAATTTTCTGTTTTGGCATTATTGTTCGTTTAAGACTGCTTTATGCTGGCAAACTAGGAGATGATGCGTTTAAGTCCATAATGTGACAGATAATAGTCAAACCCTACTTTTTAATGTGATGTTTTCCTATGCCAAGTCAGGTTTGAACTGTGTCTTCACATATGAATAGAGAAGTCAATTCATAGAGTAGTGATACGGATATTCAGGGCTGGATTTACATCATGGGTGCCCCTAGGCCCACTGCCATTCATCACCCCTGTCCCCATCCCTTCATTCATGCACATGTGCAGATTTTCATCATTGGGTCCAGAGTATTGAGGATTGGCAAATGAGAAATTTTAAAAACCATGATATCTCCTGTGCAAAAATATTTGTAAGCCTAGGTAGTCTATAGATTTAATTTAACCAGCCCAGGCTGAATAAAACATACTTTTTTTCTTCATTCAAGTAGCACCATATCTGAGTGTAGTGCTATCTAGTAGAGGAATACATGTAGTAAAAGCAAATTATGTCTTCAGCATAATGATGTCTTTGCAAAAAGCTATGTTCGTACAATGAATGCCGTACTTGACAAGCTGAATATTTATCATAGACACAACAGTTTGCAGTTAAAGGTAGAGTACAACAATAATGAGGAATACATTGTTTAGGAATGTGGAAAGCATTTGAGATCACTAAATCAATTCAAACGTGTTCAGTCATCATAAACACAATCACAAAAATGCTCCATATTGCAATACCATTAGATGTTTGACATTGACAAGTATAGAAATATAATCAGGAAATCTATGATCCAGAAAACTCTGAAAACTGGTAAAATAGTGTCAGCGGGGGCCAGCGGCACCCACAAGGGGGAGTAGTCAGGATCAAGGAGGAAGCCCCTTCCAGAGAGTCCAGGCAGAGTGCAGTTCAGGGTAATCTGATAGACTGGTCAAAGTCCAGGCAAAAGGGTTCAGGAGGCAGGCAGCGCAGGTTCAGGAAACAGGCAGTTGGTCAATAAAAGGAATATTATGAAAGCAGGAACACCCAGGAACACAATATAATATTGAGCTATACTCGGGCATCGAACCCGTGTCTTCAGCTTCTTTTTATATTTGAATTTGGCGCCGCAATGCCTCTGGCATGGCGGGATGATGTCACCGGTGGCGCCCTACCCACTTGTTGGCTATGGGTGCCGCCATCTTGCCTGCGCCGCCAAAGAGGAGGGACGCGTCGCCCGGAGCTCCCGGAAAGGCTCCGGGCGGCGTTCATGACAAATAGTTCCCTACAATGTATTCTTTGAATAAACAACTGCTTATTTTACTTTCTTTAATAATTGTGTATTGTATATGATATTAACTATAGTTGGTCATACTCAAGAAGATGATAACCTCTTGAGTAAGTTTGATAGCCTTGCCAAATAAGTGGACCTTTATGTGCATAGTCAGTAATTATAATGCATTTCTTGGCCCAGTGTGGCCAGCTCAATAAAGAGAATGAAAGAAATGCACAAAGTCAAATTAAAATACAATTGATCTGTCAATTATCTGATGACCTGGGGGGTCAATGCAAACTTGATGGAAAAGGACCACTTTAATAGGTCACAGTCTGAGGCAAACACTAGGATCTTCCAGCATTCCTGATCGATTTATGTCCAATTTCAATCCTGATTTGGCTCCACACAGAAGTGGCCAAGTCTGCAGCCAATATTGACCCATAAAGGTTTGATCCTGAATTGGATATTATTTGCAAGAGGTCTGCAGATTCATTGTCCAATGTGATAGGAAATGTATGACTATATAATCTCTGGGAGGGACAGGGCCTGATATGAATGATAAACCTGATGGTTCTACATAAAGGGAAAAAAATAAATAATGGGTTTAAATTTGCTAAACTTATTAGGACTTTAATGTTAAAATGGTACAAGAAGAAGCTCAAAGTCTGTTTCACTAAGAATTGGATCAGTGCTAGAAACTGAACATAGTAAAGTCATGAATGTTCATAATTGGATCTTATCAAACTACAGAAAGTACAGTTATGTTAAGACATAAAAATGGCATTTAGTTATCTAGCACAAGAGAGAAAATACTCAGAGGTGAGAAAAGGGAAGATTGACAGCCAATCTGCCAGGAAGTTTCAGCAGCAAGTTCAGTTCAACCACAGTGAGTGAAAACACATTGATCTACACTATCTATTCATCAGGGATGAAACTGAGCAAGAGAGATTTCAACTGGATTATGTTTCAACAGAAGAGATGATGGCTTGTGTATTGACCAAGCCACTTCAAAAGAACAAGAACCTGCTCTGTATTAAAGAACTATCACTTCTTAGAGAGGAACAAATCCAGCAAATTGCTATTCATAGGGATGGGAGGATTGTCAATGACATTTCATATTATTCTGCAGGATTGTTAAAAGGGCACTTCTGCTTCACAACCTTCTTTATTTGAATTGGTTGCATTTATTTTTAATCTTCCATATTACTAAAAATAAAACACTGTAAAGGAGAAGGGAAGCTGTGGTCCATTCATTTTGGTTTTCAGGAAACATTCAGTTCAGGATCAGTAAACAAAAAAACATTTATTCTGAAGCTTTTCCGAACACTGGTTTTACCATTGCACTGCAGCGGAACCTATATAAATTCCTGTTTTGCTTTTATTTAATTGGTGTGAGCCCCCTGAAACAAGGAAAGAATGTCTTTACAATCCTTGATAGATTGAAATATTACATGCAACCTCAACAGTAGGACTTTCAACGGGAAGTATATCAAGCAACCAGTTCTGCCAATCCCTATTGCTGAAGGTTTAAAGGAATGGTTCAGAATAAAAAAAAAGGTGGGTAAATAGATTGGCTGTGCAAAATAATGTATACAGGTTGAAGTGGCTGGCTATGTAACATCATAACCAGAAAACACTTCCTGCTTTTCTCTCTTTCTTTCCACTGGTTACCAGGCAGTATCAGAGACTTGAGGGAGGCACATGGGTCACAATGGTTTGCTTTTGAATCTGAGCTGAATGATGAGCTATAGAGCCGAAAAGCAGGAAGTAGTGTTCTGTGGTTACGCTAAGTTACACATCCAGTCACTCCAGTCTTTATACATTACATTTTACCCAGTTTTTATTTTTACCCTGAACTGTTCCATTAACAGAAGCAGAGCATCTTTTGGTTTTAAATCTATATACATTACTGCAGAAAAAGTAGGCACTCACTAATCAGTCCTGCTAGCCTGGGTGCAGTTCCGATGAATTGTGTAGTTCCTTCGTCGAAGAAATCCACACTTGCGTTTTATTTGTGCAGAGATTGGGAGACTAACATCTCAGATAGCACTGAAGCTTTGAAAACTTTGAAAAAGCCCAAAATGGAATTTGAATTATTATTAACTTTTTTTTTTTTTTACAGTGCTACGAAATATATTGGCGCTATAGAAAAACATGTTGATAATAATACTGCTGGGAAGCTTCAGGACTTTACATGCCCCAATGAGCCCTTGCTGATCAACCATTAACATATATTTCTGGAAACATCTTACTATATTTTGAGTTTTTTCTATGAGGCCAGCCATGGTCTAGCCATGCCAATGGTTTTCTCACAGCTGGTTAATTTACTTCCACTGGCCAAGTTTATCCATAAAGACTGGAAATGGAAATGGACAAGAGGTTTGTTGATCAAGTTCAATATAATTAGCCGTGGGACCTAGTACATCTAAATTATGCCACTGCCTTATATAACTGCTTTATCCATCGGACTCTTCTGATTTACAACCAAACAAGCTATGAACACAAACAATGGATGTATACTCCTAGCAAAATGTTTGTCTAGCTAGCACATGCTTGTTTTGCAAACTCAGACATTGTGACTACCGCAGTACTCTCAAGGGCAACCATGATGGTCAGAATATTCTCCCCACATAAATGAAAGGGAATTGCTCTGCTTATCAAAGAGAATGCAAAGTGACTGAAGGCAGAAAAAGCTATTGACTGCCATGGTTTTTCCTGAAAGCAGCATATTGGCTAGAATGCCTTGGATGCCATAAAACTGAGTTGGCTTTTCAGGAGAGCAGCTGAGAGCTGAATTATTAGAATAAAGATAGTAAAGAGTACAAAACTATTTATAGGTCTATAAAAGTTCAGAATCCTTAATTAAATGAAATTACAAATATACATCTAATTATTAAAATGCCATTTTCATGATATACAGTATGCTCTTTAAACATTTACATTGTGGTCCCAAGGTTAATGTACGTCCTTTATGGTACAAAATACAGTGTAAAATAAATGATCAGCTGAAGAACAGAAAAACAGCTTTCTCCAGCAAATTAACAGGCAAAGCATATAAACAAAAGTCTACTGGTATACCCTTCAATTAAAAAAAAGTAAACACTTTGACTTTTATTTTTTTTATTTATATTAAAATTGAGGCCCACAGCACAAAGCAATAAAGTTGTTTTTAGCCCTACTGCTGGGAATTAAATGCTTGATAAATGAGGACTGTGATAATTTGTGCTTAACTTGTTTCCCCTCTGTGATTAAGCATCTGGTGAGATAATTTACACCTAAAAGTGCCGTAGACAACTCGCAAAAGTCAACAAATGTAGCCTGTGCTTTTGGGTGTCTATGAACAGAATTTTACCAATCTATGCTGATTTAAAAACTGTAGTATTTCACACTCCATTAAATATGGCTGAAGACTAATAAACAGACTAAAAGAAACAGCTCTTCATAGCCAAGTTGGTAATTATAAAACACTAACTTTGGAAAGTTAAAATGACAATGCTCCATAAAATTGTGATGAGAACCTCTTAAGTGAAAGACTGGTACTAGCAATAAGCTGAATGGTCTCAGATACAGTACATTTCCAAATGCATTGGTCATAGGTTTCGTGCAGCGCAAAAATGAGCTAATTAGAGGTGGAAAAACATTACTGCAAAGTGGTACTGCCTCCTAAACAAAAGACTGGTTATAGTAGAATCCTGAATACACCATTAACACTTCTTGATTTATTTATTTATAAAACACCCTCCTATACTGTATCCCAGTAAGCACAAGAAAATGTATATTTTAAATGGCTTGTATAAGTATGGTGGTCACAACTGAAGGCATAATAAAATGAGATGCATCATCTCCATCAGTGCTCCCCAACCAGTGGCTCACAAGCAACATGCTCCTCACAACCCCTTGGATGTTGCTCTCAGTAGCCTCAAAAAAGGAGCTTATTTTTGAATTCCTGGCTTGGAGGCAACTTTTGGTTGCATAAAAACCAGCTGTACTGCCAGGCTGCCACTCCACATAGAAGATACCAATAGTTAATCACAGGCCATAAAGGGTACTTTTGTGCATGCTTTCCAACTTCTTTTACATTTGAATGTAGCTCAAGGGTAAACAAGGTTGGCGATTTCTGTAATAGATCATACACAGATCATGGTCATGGCAGATTTCTGGTAACCATTAAGTCATTAGACATGGGATCATTTTTAAATGGAGCAAGCTAAATAGAAAAACCAACATCTGAGAACTACATTAGCCTGAGGCATTGGCATCTCACTGGTGCCTAGATACTACATGGCTAGAAATACGGCTAACATCCACCATTTAAAGAGATACTGATACTAGAAATTAAACCTTTTTTACATCTATCATAATATTGTCTTTGCATGCTATCTTTACATGCTATCCCCTATGTTCCTCTATGAGGGGGCTGCCATATTTGAGCTTCAGCAGTCTGTTAGCATTAGAAGGGACAGTCAGGTTGGCAAAACAGTCAGGTTTAGGATCTTCAAGTAACAATTACTGACAAAAGCAGGGAAAACCGATCAGCATGAACTATAGGTAACTTTCCATGTACATTAATATTTTTAATAATTTTTTTTAGTTTCAATATTACTTTAAGCAGTCTGATCAAATACGTTTGTCTTTACAGATATCATCAGCTTTAGAACACATGTGGAATAGTATCTATTATTTTTTTTATTTTTATTTTTTAAAACATGACATTCAGGGCAGATTTTACCAAGGTTTGAATGGTAAATTCAAATTTGAAAACATGATTCCAATCTGCAGTAAAAGGTTGCACTATGATTTCCAAATGTTCCTTGGTTTTAATGGCTAACTGCATTAAATTGCAAACTCTTGGGATCTCTCTTAAAAAATCTATTCATCATGAGTAATGCGCATTTTCATATTTCCTAGCAATTGGTAATGTTGGAAGGTTTCCAAATTTTAATTGCAGAACTTGAAGAATAAATTGTGTAATACTTAATTTTATTCCCTTCAAGACATAGCATCTTCGAGTATTTAAAATAATCACTCACTCACTTCTTCAATGTGAAGATAACCACTAAGCACGGGGTTGCATTTGCTTTTCCACAGAATGTATGTATGTATGTATATTTTTATTTATATAGCGCTCCTTGAGGGCAAAGCACTGTACAGCAACAATAACTTAGTAGTAACAAACAAGGGATCACTGCATTAATCAGTAACAATAAGTGCATTATTATAAATACAGTTTGCATAAATATAAAATATAATTACACATTGTTGAGGAGACAAGATGATGGAGGACCCTACCCCTTGGGGCTTACAGTCTAAATGGGAGGGTAACTTACAGACACAATTTGGAGGGGTAATAAAGTGCTTTTTACAGTGGGTGAAACTGTCGTACAAGTGCCAGTTCAGGTATTATCCAGGTGCTCCCAGAGGTAGTCTCTGAGTTTTGTTTTAAAAACATTGAGGGAGGATTCTCTCCGGAGAGATGTAGGAATGGCATTCCAAATATAAGGAGCTGCAAGAGAGAAGGGTTTGAGACGGGAAACAGCAGTAGAAGTGGGGGGTACAACCAAGCGGTTAGTCTGAGAGGAGCGGAGGTTTCGGCCAGGAACATATAGAGAAACAAGAGATGAAATGTAGTTAGTTAGAATGTTCCAAACAGCTACTACTGGGGTTACAAAATGACCCTGAAAGCTATTCTATGTGCTTCCTTGTATCAAGTTTGAAGGTCTGAGCCAGCTACCAAACTGTAATAAAACAGCTGTCATGCAGCACTTACCTCAGCTTAGCCTACCCTTCAGTAGATGTGTTCAGTCACATCTTACTCTAGTTTTTTGTACCCTACATGATATTATTTTAATTTGTTAGTCTGGCTCCCTTTGCATCTTTCCCATACTACCTACATCACACAATCACACATCACAGCAAATATTTGACCATAACATCCTTATACCAGGCTGTGCCCTGATCCACCCATATCTTGGCTCACTGTTCGGTAAGCCCTTCCTAAACCTTCCTTTACATCTGGGCCCATCACAAAGAAAAGAGACAAGTGATAGACAAAGCATTTGAATTTAACTTTAGTTACTGTAATTTTTCACAAGGAGCAATTTTATAAATCTTTCTTTTTTTGAGGCTATTGTGTGGGTTTTGTGTTCGGCCCACAGCCCAAAAGAATGTCAGAATTGTGCTTTCAAGCCTTTAAGGAAAAAGAGGCATTTGTAAGATTTGCAGAGCCTATGGCAGGATATTCATGTTTACTGGTGAAATCTTCCCAAACCTTCAGCCCCACAGCTATACTTGAAGATCCAGTTCAGCATTGCTTAGCAGTTCTTCTGAATATATAAAAAAAGCAAAAGGAGAAGGTGATTTAATATATTTTTGGCCAATTGTGCAAGTTAAAGGATGAATTGGAAAGAAGTTTGCAGATTTTAAATTAGGTGTAAAAGCTTTTTGATTAGTTGATAATCAAATCTTTCTATCAATGGAATGCAATCAGGCTCTCTAAAAACCACAATTTTATTTCTTAAGCAAATGCTACAGCTGCACTGAACACATAATGGATGAATTTGATCTAGCTGTGAATAATTTGATTACGGGTGGACTGCTGTTTTAAAATATTAGATTTAGAATCATTTATCCATGTTTGCACAGATCACATTACAAAGAAGGAAAGCAAATCGTGAACATACAAAAAGGACTTTAATTGCGCTCTTTATTAACCTGGAATAGAGAATTTGCTATTGGTAGGATGGTACCCAAGAGGCGCTGCAAATTGAAGAACTGTTATCCAGGGCACAATTTCCTTAAAATATTACTAGTGAAATACAGGGGTAGTAGCTAAGAACAGCAAACCCAACAACAGCTGGGGACCACAGACCAGGGGCAGCTGGGAAATTGACAAAATGGCTAGCCCCATATCAGATTTCAAAACTGGATATATAAAAAAATATGTTTCCCCATGACAGTTTCCCTTTAAAGGGGTTGTTCACCTTTAAATTACCTTTTTGTATGATGTAGAGATACTAATATTCTGATACAATTTGCAATTGTTTTTCATTTTTATTTATTTGTGGCTTTTGAGTTTAGATTTTTATTCAGCAGCTCTCCAGCTTGAAATTTCAGCCATCAGGTTGCTAGGGTCCAAATTGGAACAAATGGAAAACAGGGAGCACCTCCCATCAATGAAAAGGCATATAAAGATGGTGTGCAAGGTCAATCTGATAAATCATATATATACAAGAGGAAAGGGAAGAAATGACCTATATAACTGCACCGTCCCATCTGTCATGTCCACGGCCCAATAGTGATGTGTATATAGCGTTAAAACATAACTTTTAATGAATTAGATAAAAGATAGTCCAGTGATAGCAATGAATTAAAACCTAGGTAAAGGCAGGAGACCGTACCTACAGAAGGCAAGGTTGGCCTTGGATCTACTATGTAGGTCCAGAGTCCTATTAGTACAGGTACATCGCAAATGCCCTCCCCTTCACACACTGAGAGTGCGCCCTCTACCCACAATGCAGTTGAAGTCACTCAACAGCGAAAGGTATGAGCTTAATATCTGTATTGGTTTGCATGTCCGCCTGACCGTGCTTCAGGCACCGATATAGGCCAGCTCTTTGAATGCTGCACTGTCTAGATTGTGCCTCGGGCAACCATGCTATCTAATTGTCTAGAAACTGCTTTGTGCCTCAGGCACTGATGTGAGCCGGCTATCTGAACGCTACACTATCTAGACTGTACCTCAGGCACCAGTATTATCTAGCTATATAGCAGCTGCCTCGTGCCTCATGCACTGATATGAACCGGTTGTCTAAACGATACACTGTCTGAATTGTGCCTCAGGCACCATTACTACCTAACTGTCTAGCTGTTGCTTCATACCTCAGGCACTGACCGGTAACCAGAAGTTGGAGGACTCTGGACCAAAGATCACCCCCCATCTCTTCATCCACCCCGGGCACCCTCCCGATCCAAGAGACCCAGAGGCTGCCTAATACTAGCTTGCTTTGTCAAAGGCGTGGAGAAGCCAACAGTCGCCTCTATTTTAACCGTTATAATTGGAATCGGCCAATCATCTTACGGATCCAAAGATAGAAAAAATTGTGGAACAAGCGGATAGCACCGTATATATGTTGCCGTATCAGTGCAACATATTTATCTGTGCAGCGTATCGTGTGATGACATATATATATATTTGTAGCGCTATAATAAACTGCCGTGACAGGGATCAGTTATAGCTACTTTCCAATGATATGACACCATGAATGAAACTCTTTTTCTCAGGGATGAGCCCTCGCAGCGAGGTGGAGGAAAGGTGTAGCATAACTGTAACTTGGTGATATTTCACACAAATTGGGCGCCAGTGGTTTTCTTTAATGCTTGAACCAACTATGTTTATTAAACAGTGAACATTTCCTCACAGAGATCATAATGAGAACATACAGTGAACATAATATACAGACAGCAATGTACTCACAGTACCAAGTATAGTTTCAACCCCCTCTGGCATAGACTCAGATCAGTGAATGGAGGTGAGAGGTACAACCAGTATCCAGCTTTATCTTAAATGCAGGCAGAGTATTTCTATGTCCCTGATCTTAACCACTTATTCCCTGATTCTGGGTAATTGGTACCCGGGATTAATCCCTCTATTTCTCCTGGTGGAGCTTAAGCTGCTTGACTAACTATCCTTTCTATCACTCCTAGAGAGATCTATGACATGGTTTAACTCTCCTAGATTAAAGCCTAACTCTCAAAGGTTAATACTGTACTTCTCCTTTCAGCCTGCATGGCTGACTGAAGCAAAAAGGCCTCGACCACATAGTTCCCAAGACCTTTATACTTTTACAAAGTGCCATCTAGTGTACACTGTGAGAACTACAGGGGTTACACCAAGGGCACCAAGGTCCCCATTAGGACCCATTAGGTGTCCATATTACTAGGAATGTGCCTCTTAGAAATATGCGAGGGTGTCTAATTTTCACATCCTTACATTTTCATGAGGCACATAGTGTGGGGTTCTCTAATAAAACCTGTACGTGAAAGATCACTACTGTCTGGGATATTATTCATCAAAAGCGATACACTCAGATGTTCTAACTAATAGAGTATATATTGTATCTATCACTCATTGTTGCTAATCATGGATATTTTATGTCTAATATCTGCATTATTGGTTATAGTGCTTCAAATAAAAATATTCATAATAATGCTTTCATTAAGACCATTCGAGCTCAGCGTGTTCATTATAAAAATCCATTCACTCTCCTTTAACAGGAGAGCAGTTTCCAAGTTGCCACCTCTTATTCCCAGGGCAATCTTGGATAGACCCATGGCCTTCAAGTCCCTGCTGGAATGAATTTGATGTTCATAGAAGTGGCGACTAACAGGAGGCAATTTTTTTTATTTGTGTCGATCAAATCTGGTGCATTTTCATTACTCAGAACATGTTCCAGTAATCGTTTCTTAAATGCACGGTTGGGTTTACCAATATAAATTTTGTTGCAAATAAACATATAGATGATATTAGTGGTGGGGGTCCAAATTACCCTACCAACCATGCACTGATTTGAAAAAGAGACTGGAATATAAATAGGGGAGGGTCTACGTAGAAAGATGAGTAATAAAAATAACAATAAATGTGTAGCCTTGTAGAGCATTTGTTTTTTAAATTGGGTCAGTGATCCCCATTTGAAAGCTGGAAAGAGTCAGAAGAAATAAGAAGAAGAACAAATAATGCAAAAATGAACAAGTAAGCAATGGAGTGTGGCTCTGTGTAAACAAATAAATTGTAAATACAAAGTAAAGAAAAAGGGGGGAAATAGTTCGTTTGTACCCAGTTCAAGGGTTGCCAAATAATTTTTCAATATGGAGGATTCTAGATGGGGTGGGACCCATTGCCAGTAAAGCAGTAGCCCAAGTATTATAAAGTTAAAAAGACTTTATTAGGACATACATAAGCATAACGCGTTTTGTGCCTGAATGGGCACTTACTCATAGGCTGTTGGTCTCCCCTTAGTACAATCCTTTTAAAGGGGTATCGGCCAATTAAAATACATTACATCACACAGAGCCTTAACCAATAAGTGAGAAACTCATTTATCGGTCTAATCTTTGTGCAATAAATATGTGCAAAATGTGTTTTTCTCCTATGTTTTTATCAATTTTTTCTACATATTTTTGTATAATGTGCTTTCTATTGAATACAGCTCTGTGATGCAGTTTAGTAACATATTTCTATTGGTCCTTCACCGTGTAATGAGTTTCTCACTTATTGGTTAGGGCTTTGTGTGATGTAATGTCAAAGGGGTCGACACCCTTTAAAACAACTGTACCAAGGGGAGACCAACAGGCTATGAGTGCCCATTCAGGCATGAAACATGTTAGGCTTATGCATGTCCTAATGAAGCCCTGATAAAGTCTTTATAATGCATGGGCTACTGTTTTACTAGTAATGGGTATCACCTCATCTTGAATCCTGCATATTGACAAATAATGCAAAAACTATAAAAATAAATAATGAAGACCAATACTAAAAGTTAACTTAGAGGTGAACCACCCATTTATTGCCACTAATACCCCATAGATACCCCTGTGACAATGCACTTACTGTACCCTGAACTAAGGGCTTTACTCAATACTATTGATAATCCTAAATAAATAAAACTTCTTTCTCACAATGACACCACAAGATAAGAGGAACAATACAAATGTATGTTTTTCATAAATCAATAGCATCAATGTTCCACAGTAACAGAGACTATGAAGGCAAGAGATGAGCTAGTGCTCTCATAATCCAGAGAACATGCACTGGTGTGATAAGGCTGGCATTGATGTAGGAATAAATGTTTGGGAGCCCTTGTCTACAGCTTTTACGGAAAATCAATGAAGTCATGGGAATATAAGTACCAAAGTGACACATTTTAATAACTTGCTAAACGATGTATCCAACGTCTGAAAAATGATGTGAAAATGAGTAGATCATTATGCATTACTGAGCTAAAATTCAATGTGAGGACGTGAAAGGAAAATGTAAGCTTTGAAGTATACACAATGAGTTTTAGACTTAAAAGGTACATGAAAAATATCTGTTGCTTTCATTACTGTTGCACATTATCACTCTATGCTGGTTGGGGGTCTCTTTAAAGGACACTAACACTTAAAGGGCAAAGTGTCCTCTTTGTATCATTGACACACTGGTGGAGTTACTCCAATAAATAGGGAGGAATGTCAGCAATGACAAGTCAATACCTGTTTTCAACACTGGAGTATAATAACGAAAGCTACATTATACATTTTCAAATCTTCTTTACCACTAATATACTCCGTAAAGAACTACAACAAACATTTACTACCCAAGTAGCACCAGTTGGGAGCAGGTCAGGACTGAAATTCAAAATAGAGGCTCAAAAAGTTCCTCTCAAGTCCAATAAACAGTGACTGTCTATAGCATCTTACAGCAAACCCTCTGGCATTTGCCAGAATCTACAGTCTTGGCTAGTGGTGGGCGAATCTACCCCGTCGCGGCACATTTTTGAGGCGCGTCACATCGTTTTCGTCGCGTCTAAAACGACACGCGACTTGTTTTTTTGCCGAATTTTCGCTGTCGTTTCGAATTCGTCCCTGGCGAATAAATTCGCCCATCACTAGTCTTGGTTAAAACAGTCTAATGGAAGATTGAAGGGAAAGTCATTTGAGAGTATTTCCCTGCAATCTGCTTTTAGTAAATGTTCTCTCCCTGCAATATGTTATTGAACTATTTTAGTCAACTGTCTCTCCCTACAGTCTGGTATTGAACTTTTTTAGTCAACTGTCTCTATCTGCAATCTGTTATTGAACTGTTTAAGCCAACTGTCTCTCCCTGCAGTTTATTATTGAACTGTTTTAGCTCAACCCATTGCAATGCCTCTGACTATACAGATGCAGAGATGCCTACAGTTGAACATATCCGTCAGAGTGGAGTTACCTGTATTTCTAACCCAACCATTTTGAACAGAACATGGCAGTTTATAGGCATTGAGGACAAACTAAATGTAAAACACATTCAAAAACATAAAGCCAGGGTTAAAATTCAGTTTAAAAATACAATAATCTGCAGCAAATATAACATTTACTTTTTAATCTAGAAAGAAAAAGATTGCATTTTGAAAATGTATGTAGAAAAAATGTGACCCCTAACAGATTTATGGATGAAAAAAGGCTTTGTTTTATTTTTCTTAAAATCTTTGTTTTCAGGGTCACAGAGGGCTTAGAGAAAGAAACAAATCTTGATAGGATTTCCCTGTGTAGGAGGGCAGGTCAGTTTGATCCAGGACAGCAGAATGGCTTGCTCACCCAGTTACAAGGTAATCCCTCTTTTGAGAGTTAAATGAGGCATGCAAAATGGGGCAATTGTTGTGAGCCAGCAATCAGAAACACTTTGCTTCCAAGACATTTCTTGTAAACAGTTTGTTCATGATCCTGTGCACAAACACAAACACATGTTTGCACTAAAGAAATGCCTCTCTCTTTGTTGTCCCTAAGTGTTCTACCCCCAGACAAGAGTGGGGCTCCATGTCACTAACCAGGACTAATGTCAAGAGTCCAGTCTGTAGGTCCCTATTCAATCAATACAAATAATGTGGGCCATCACAATGTGTATCAAACAGGACTTATTGACACCAATGCTGGTCATGCATGATAAAATCTGATTGTGTTACCCACAAGTTAATGGCCTTATTTGTGACCAATTTGTACAATGAAAACACAGATCAACTATTTCACTAGTCATCTGAATGAATGGATAAATGGATAACTGTGGCTTGGGAGATGCCTTGAAGCTCAAGTTGTTGTAATTACCTGCCAAACTAATTTTACTGACCTGAAAAAAATCTATTTCATCCCAAATGAATACATGTCAAGACCCAGGGTCTTTTTGAAGGATACAGGCAAATATCATACCAAAACTACCATAATCTGGGGACAAAGACATTTGTAAAGGATGGGTACGCAATAATGGAGCAGACTCTGGAAAATACTACAAAACCCTAATTCTGGTTGATAGGGTTTATAGTAGGGTTTATAAATTACCCTCAATTTATTCTACACATAAAGAAAATATCATATTTTGATCTTGATCTGGTAAAAAACTGTCTAGACCAAAACAGTCAAAATTAAAATACAATTTTTAATTAATGAAAAAATATATGGTATTTTAATCCAAAATATTTGGATAGCAGCCCACTATTTCAGCTAGGACATGCAAGATAGTGAACCATACAGGCATTGTAGCTATTATTCAATAAGCTATCATCCAGAAAACCCCTAAACAAGCAATGGTATTCCATAGAGTCCTAGTTAAACAATCAAGTGTTCATCACTAACTATCAAGGAACCCAACCCTGTAGTTGCAGAGGTCCCAGTCACAGGGGCCACTTCCTCTATAGTTAAGATTTTAAAGGAGATAGTATAGCAATCTCCTCCTCTTTCTTACACCCTTTATCCCCTATACCTGTATACACTTTATCTAGAAAACTTCAGTACCCTAGTTGATGGGAGTCATTTCTTTCCTTACCTTTAATATACATTGAATTTCATGATTCAATAACAATCCAGTGTGCTGAGACAATAATATTTGTAGAATTCTATTTACAATCAGTGAAGGGTGTTGTAACCACAACAGATACATTTTATGTGCTGCTAAACACAGTAAGGAATACAGTTAGCTATAAGACTCACTTAATAGAGCCATGAAGCTGAAAGCTATTTGTTTGTAAATGAGAGGTCATTCCTTGCCAGTACCAGCTGTATATGCAAAGAAACAAAAATATAACAACTTCTCTGCATATATTTCAGCTTCTTGGGGGTTTTCTCCTTACTGATTTTGTCTGTGGAAACTTGATGTGCAGTTGTGGCCCAGTAATAGCTATTCATTAAAAGTATTCCACAAACGCTTCGTGCACTTCAGCATATTTGCATGGGGGAAAAAGACAAAAAAAATTGTACAATTTGGGAAAATCCTCTGAAAGAATTGTACGATTTGGGTTAACCAAGTTATTGCGTTTTCCCCCAAACAATAAAATCATGCCATATTAATAATAAATAAGGTCCAATCATGGATTCTAGTTTGGCCGGCCTTTTTTTAATTCAAATAGAATTTTATAAATAACCATCAAAGTGTTGCCTGAAAATTCTATGCCATGGAACTTACACACAAAACCTCTTTCTGCCTGTCCATTTTTAACAATGCTGTGAAAAACCTAACCTTTTTTGATCTATCATAAAAACATTTACAGAATCCACGTAGCTTGTCATTAGATGGAAAGTTTTATAAAAGAAAGTCAACATGTTGTCATGGACTAATTTATCTTTAAAAAGAACCATGACTACTGCAGTAGTACTGAAGCTTCCCTTTTGTAACCACAGTAAATCATTGCCTTGTATAAGCTATAAATCAGAAAAGTACATAATTACTGAGCGTTTGTCTGTGTTAACAAGAGCCAAAATAAAGTGTTATATACACACATATATTTTCTCTTTTCAGCTCATTTGTTATTTTGTTGGAGTAGATGTTAGGCTAATGTAACACCGGGGAATTCGCCATTACCTGCGCCAGTCGATAAGAGCCTCACATAAAACATTCATCCAGAGGTGTCTGACCTGTCATTTGCTAGTCTGCCTTAGTCCATTGAGGAATGATTGGAACTTATGTCAGTGCTTAATTGCAGCTACAATGTTTGGCACAAGGGCACACCAACCTTGGGGTCACTGATTGGCTAGAAGTCTGCAGTAATCAGGTTCCTAGCCAATCAGTGACCAAAGTTAAAATTATTGTCTGTCTATATCAAGTGATGGTCTTGTGTGATTCTCATCTCACTACACTCCCCTTGCCTGTTGCAGCAACTCTGCTTTTTTCAGTTTTAACCATAACACCCTTCCCTGTCTCCTGTATCAATAGCACAAATATTGATACCACCCCTTACATTAGCACTTACTGATTGTTAATATTCACATATGGCCCTATGGTCACAAATAGCGTTGCACAGCCCAGATACCACAGCGGATACCAATTGCTGGTAAAAAATAAAATTAATTAAACATAAAGTATATTTAAGACAAACAGATGTGATGGAATAATATTGTATATTTTAGTTATGCACACAATAAGAGAATTCTCCAAATTATCTTCAGATGTATACCCACTAGAAAGAATTCAGAGGGTCAAGATAAAGGGTCAGACGGGAGCAGAGACATTAGCTAGTTACAGTAGCCACTTGATACAACAGTTTATTTGCTTTTTTGTATTTTCTTTGAAACACAACCCATGGGGATGCCATTTGCTTTTGGTTATAAGATTTATTATAGGGGGTAAGATATCCAGAAGGAACCTAGATTTGACACTGCATGTCTCCATGGTAAATCACTAGGATTTTTCTCCCTGTCTGAATAAACAAATGACTCTTGGATGACTTTTAAAAGTGGGACTAATGGGAGTTTCTTTACTAGTCTTTAACCTGTAAAAAAAAGTATAGAATATATGAAACTCCCTTTTTTTAGGAAAATATAACAAACCAAGTAGACTTTTTCCGCCATTCCTCAAAATGTTTCTCTATTTTCCATTACATTAAATAGTAGCTGGATAAAGTGAAAATCTACATAGTTAATCTTAGATGACCTATGTCAACTCTTGGCGGATTCTGATGTTGATTTAGAGGTGCAGCTTCACCTCGCCAATACAAACAGACACTTGAAATGTAGAACTCCACAGATCCTTCTTCCAACAGCTGGAAAAAAAATATGGAACCCGTGGTTCCATGGAACTGTGAGGTCTGCAACCACAAGATGTTTTTAACAGAATAATTGGCAGTGCTCATCAACAAAATATGTTCTGTAAAGTAGCATTGATAGCCATGAAAAGAAAAAAAATGTGTCAGAGCTCATAACATATAAAATAAAAAGGAACTTAGAATATTGATTCATATTTTATTTTGTAATAAAATGTGATCTTTCAGAGGCTGTGCATTTTAAGCTAACCAATAACATTTTTTCCACATGCACCTAGAATCTCTCTGTTTCAACAATTTTTTTAAGATGGTTCTTCGTGGCAGATAAGGCGTTCCCATTGTTTGTGATGTTTTTCTGCCACAACAAGACCCTGCTGGGTATGAACCAATGATCTGCCCTCATTAAAAAGGCACTAGAATACAGGGTGTTTCAATGCATTCAGTGGAAACCACCCTGAAGAGTATCCCACAGATGGCAGCATTTCTCACTGATGTCAGAGTGTGCAAAGGATATAACTGATCTCTATCCTAATGTTTCCACTATAAATACTGAGCTTCGGATTCATAGAGTAATATCAAAATAGATAATTAACGGTTCAATTCAATGAATATTCAAGGTGCATATTATATATGCCCCCTTATTTATTCTCCAACCTTTGCAAATGCTTCTAAAGACAGTAAGATAACTACTATAATTCTATAAACATTTCTTTTCCTGATAAATTGGATATGGATCTATTTTTTCAGGTTTGCTCCAGGTTGTTTTGATGTTGCTTTTGCTCAGGTTCTGCAGATTGTGATCATGGCTGTGACTGGGCCAAAACAGGACTATTCATCTTTTTTTGTTCTTGAGTCACTTGAGTTATTTTGGCCTTGAGTTTAGGTTTATTGTCTGTTTGAAAGCTTTAGCTCTTTTTTTGCAGGTTAAAAGTAGGTTCTCTTGCAGCATTTTCTAGTATTTTGTCCATCCAGCCTTACTTCTAATGAAAAGCAGTCCCACAGCATGATGTTGCCATCACTTTTTTTTGCATCCATTGAAACTCAAAATGAATTCCTTTGAACGTGTAAAATATTTTTTGACTCACTTCCAGCAATATCTGATTGGTAAGAAATCACAGTTCCATGCAAATCCAGCCAGACATTACATGGTGGATTTTTTCTAAAACAGTTACATTTCTAGGGTTCACTAAGAGTGTAGTGCTTTAGTGCTTATACAAAGAAAATGTCCCATGCAGTATATCCAGGATGCACATACCTAAACTTACCTAATAAGTAAAATGTTGAATTTTCTTCCCATAGCACACAAAGTCAACAAGTTCCAACTCATAAAATATCCATTTCCATTTTGCAAGAGCCAGCCAAGAGATTGTTCTTGATATATTTACAGCAATTGAATAAGTATTTTCTTTGCATATGTAGACGTGTGTCCTTATCTAAAACACAAATTGTACTTTTCTGTCATAAGTTTTGAAACTGACCTTGTAAGAGAGAGGGAGAGAGTGAGAGAGAATCCATTTACTGTTGCAAAACAGAGTTGTAAAGCCTGCCCAGGCAACAACAAAACTGCCTCTCAAGGGTCACTAGTAGTCTCTGAGGCTCAGGGTAGAGGTCCCATTCTCAATGCTACACCAGCAAATAGTTATAAAACTCACTTCCTCCAGGTTCAGGTTAGACGTGTCTATCCATGAATACATCATTGTATGTGTTATCAATAAACTATTCTCTTAAAGTAACATCAACATCCCCATTTCGGAGGTATCCAGTGAGTACTGCACAACACTTGTTACATTATGTTACTAATTTAAAATTTGTTTCCATAATCATACTTTCAAGAGTATATGACTCATTTACTGATGGGAGTGCAGAGGGTAAAGTGTTTGAAACAGGTGCAATCTGTCATGGTTTCTGCATTTTGAATCCTGCCATATCATCAGTGCCTCTGGCCAAAATTACTTGCACTCCAGAATGAAGCACAAAAACGCTTGTGTTTGGCAGCAATGTATTAATGAGCAGTTGCAGGGTAGGTATATATGTAATCACCCTCCTGTCCACTTACCCATGCCCTAACTTGTTGGTTAGAGGAAAAGTAAGAGAGGAATCAGTATGGACAATTTAAGGTGGGACATTTGCCTGGATGCACAAAAATTAGAGAAGGCTCCTTACAGAGAAAATATCTTCTTAAAAAAAAAGAGAGAAAAATATTATAACTGCTATTTTTGGAATAAACAATTTCCAACCTCAGGTTGGTTCCTGCTAGATATGTAAATAATAAATACTGGGACAAATTTTGTTTGTGTTTCTAGTTAATAGCTGCTACACAACTACATTGCCTGGGGCTCCTATACTGCGGCCTTGATACTATGTTGACACACTTGCCAACACTTGCAGAAAATTAAACTTACTTCCACTTTGTGATTTTCTCAGGACTGATTTGTATTGCCACCAAAAATCTGCTAATTAAACTGGTTACATTGCAGAAATGAAGTTGTTAATGATATATCCTTTTCTTTCCCTTCTTTTATCATCCCTAATTCGCACTGCATACAAGCACCCTTTAATCTGTCATGTACTGTCGCTGAGGTGCTGATACCTCAAACGGATGGTTCTATTGATTTCTGTATTCAAAATTAACAATGTTAACTGTTAAGATGACTATTCTTTTCATATAAATGTTTGCCTCCAGATTCAATGTAATATTTGTATTTTACATGAAAGTTTGCACCCAGATAAGAGCATTATGAGGTGACCCTCTTCTGTGCCTGAAATGTGCCTATAAAGTGAGGGCACAGGAGATAAAATGCCGAAATGCCATATGATTAGCTACAAAGTCAATTGCTATGGCTTAATTATTCAAATCTCAAAATCATGCAAACATTTAATTTATTTCATAATAAGCTCAATTTTGGACCGTTCCACTGGCAGAACTCTCTCCCTACCCCCACATCTTGATGGTGGCCCTGTGTAGCCTAAAACAATGATCTCAACCAGAAGGACACTCCATTAGATGCTTTAGCTTCCCTGAAGATAATGATTAATTCATTTTTTTTGTCCCTCTAAATTTACTAGTGTTGAAACCATTCTCACACTAAGAATGCTATACAAATTTTCAGTAGTTGTTTAGGAGCCACCAACAGCACATTTCAGGATGGCATCACATGGGCAATATTCGTTAAGATGCATGTGGATCATTAGCACTGGCATCCACTCACTGATCTGCCTTTGTTTTACATGAGAGCATTGGTTTCTCAGTCACTCTCACATCAGCCAAACCAAAGGCTGCTTGGTCAATTCTACCATTTCATTTCCATCTTTTGTCTGCATGGGTATAATAAACTGCACAAAATTTAGAGTTATCTAAATAAACTCTATGTCCTTATCTCTGTTCCAACATTTTCACTCTCTTGTTTCTCTATCTTCTTTCTAGCTATGTTCTGGGTTGAAGCAGAGGCAGTAAAATGACCACGTTGAATTGTCCAGACAACAGGTACCCAGCCATGAATTGCCCTTTCAAATTTAAGTCAGAAAGCAGGCTACTGAGGGAAAACTAGCTGAATATATGGGTCTTAGAGGACCATGCATATGGCACATAAGATGGTAGTCATGGTATGTGCTAGATGTCTTCTGTTGCTAGTGCTGGATAAAAATATTGTGCCAATTGGAAGCCACAGCTACTACAGAAGAAGGCATTGCATACAGCCTTGTCCATCCTTGATGCCCCTGTATAATTGGTCCAAGGGTACTGGCTTCCAGCAGGCAAGCCAAAGGTAGGGATCCTTGTGATACCTGCTGTATTATCTATACTACAGAACAAGATGTCCAAATTTAATAGCCTTTTTTCAAGCTTCAACTTCAAAGCAACTTCAATACATTCATTTTAGGTTTTTTTTCCCAGTATTTGCTATGCTTATTGTATGCAATATAATTACACTATGCAGTACGTTCTAATCCATGACTACATGATTTGAAATGGAAAATGAATGTTAGAAGCTCATGCAACCTTGAAGTATTCCAAAACTGTTATCTTTATAAGTCACTCGTGAACATTCCCGCCAAAGGCAATATCTGAAGGAAAAATGGCCTGTTATCAAGGAGCCAAATTAGAAAACTATAAAATGAATATGTAGAAGATTAATGATCACTTTACAGAAATAGCCCACAGAAAGGAGATTGTCGTTAAAGGGTCAGTGAAAGTCTGTGAATCAAGATCATAGTTTCCAAACTGAATAAAATTTTTTCTTTGCCTAACATCAAAACACAGAGGGGTACAGACACACATTGTTGGTGATAATAAAAGTAATACAAAACATTTACCCTTCTGAGGAAATTCAGCTACAAATGGAACATCACAGCATTGCTCAAGAGCCTAATGGGGGAATGTAATATTGGCTGTTTATACAATAATCCTTCAGAGGTGTTAACAGTTTGCAATTTGCAGTTAAGATTCACAATGCAATAAAAGTCTAACAAAGAATATTACACTGCAAATTTTTATTTGCAAATTTCTTCTCTTTGCAAATTTTAAGTACATTTCCTCTATGTCTTCTACTTAAAACTGCCTACAATATATACTACTCTGCCTACCTAGGATTTATTTTTAAAATACTATAATTCCAGGCAGAAGGAACACCAAATAATAATGACAAGAAAAAAGTATACATAAGGATAAATAAAGAATGTCAGCTTGGGGGTTGTATTTAGTAGGAATATGGTTCCCAAGAAGTTTGCTGGACACCAAAGGTGGAGTAATAGAGCAGTTCAAGAATAGTGACAGCAGCAGAAAGGTTATAGTTAAAACAGATTATGAAGTTGCAATGTCCTAACAAATACAAGTTACAGGAGCACACCCAACTACATTTTAAATGAAGGTTAACCTCTCTGTGCTTAACATATACAGGAGACCCCAAACTGTAATGGGGACGGCTGTAAGGAAAAGGGAACAAAAACATCTAAATTCAAAATTTGGAAAATGTGGAGAATAGAAATGCAGGAAATGAGGCATGGAAGGAATACAAGGAGAGAGAAGAAGGGAGCAAAGTACAGTAATGAGATAACCAAAATACAACAGATAAGAAAAGAATGGACATCCAAATCGATAAGGTACAATCATAACTGAAGGACAAAAAAAACAAATATTTTAGGTAATTCACCTGCATTATGGGTTGTGGAATGACATTTGAAAACCTTTACTATTTACTATGAAAGGTGCTGATCTGTGGTGCAAATTCTACTTTATTGTGTTTTAAACAGATCAACAAGGTTGTACTTTCTTGTTAACCTAGTTAATCTTTACTTATTTTGGTCCATTTCAATGATAGGCTGTCTCTAGTCTACCTTTGATGTCCTCTGCTGACTAACAGCCACTTCAGTTTCAAGCGTGTTTTTCTTTCTGGGATGGCACAGGACCAGAAGTGGTCACAGCTTTTCGGATTCGGATGTTTCTCATTATGGCTTTTCATCAGTTGTACCGAGAAACAGGGTTATACGAAGCTTGTGGTGTGAAAAAGTGCCAGCGAGTTGCAGAATGTATGGTTTTCATGTTTTTCCCAGATCTCAAAGTTGTAAAGTCCACAATTACGTCAGTCTGCAACTTGGCTGACTTGGTTTGGTGGAGGTCTATGTTTCTGTATGACTACTTTACTCAATATTAAATATTGTATTCAGTCAACAGTAAACACTTATTTTTGAAGACAAAAAAAGGTTCATTTATGAATTTAACTGCAAATACAAAGTCCTTTAAATGCTATTCATAGAGGTACTTGTGCCTATACACTCACTATATACCTTATGTCTAGAACTTTTGCGCTGGTTCAGAGCAGAATTAATTGAATGGAAGGTGCAAATACTTTACTTCCAGGGTTTCTTTAGCTTATTGCACCTAAATACAAGGTAATAAAAGATACTACTTTGCTCTTCAGGTAAAATTACTCATTATCCCATAAAGGACAATAAAGAGTCCAGAGAGCTGAAAGACCCCCCAAAAGCATCAGACTGGCACAGGGAAGCCAGGTACTGTTTTTGGAGAGACAAATGGGTAGATTCATCAAAGAGTTAAGTTAAGAGTGAAGTTCCGCCACTAGAGTGAAATTCTGCCACTCTCCATTCATTTCTATGGGATTTTTAAAGGCGTATTCATCAAAGGGTGAACTTTCACTTCACCCATTGATGAATACGCCTTGCAAAATCCCATAGAAATTAATTGAGAGCTGCGGAATTTCCCTCTAGTGGCGGAACTTCACTCTTTGATGAATCTACCCCAGAGTGTGTGAGAGGAATCAGGACTGAAGGAACCAGCACTTGAAGGGGATTCCCATCTCAGTATCCAAAGGTGCTGGAGTTGCACTGCATGCCCATGTGCTTGACTCACCTGAAGATTTCATGCAAAGTATCCTAAGAGATTGTGAAGTGAGTATTGTCCTCAATTATATTAAAAGAGAGCTCAAAGATTTAAAGAGACACTGAAAGCAGAAAATGTTTTTTTTATATCTATCATAATATTGTCTTTGCATACTATTTATAATGTTGCCATAAAAGTGTTTGCCAGATGCTTTTACATTACCTTTCTTACCCCTATGTTTCTCTATGAGGAGGCTGCCATATTTGTGCAGCAGGAGTCTGTTAGTATTAGAAACTCTTTCTGACAGGTTGAGATGGGACAATCAGGTTGGCAAAACAGTCTGGTTAAGGAGCTTCAAGTAACAATTGTTTGCAAAAGCAGAACTATCAGTGAAAAATGATCAACGACCTATAGGTAACTGTTAATGTGGATTAATATTTTTTTAGTGTCAGTATCACTTTAAGAAACTGCATTTCTTGGGACTGAGGAAAGGACTTTATTTCTTTGGTTAGAGAGATAGTTTGCTTTAGCCTTAGTTAGTTAGTGAGACCCCATTCCCATTGCAACAGTGTTGTATGTATTAGTATCCCTTTTATGTACCTTTATTTTAGATAAACAATTATTTAGTTTACCAAATACTGTGTGTGAATTATTACTGTTTCCCTAGTGCATTTCCAGATCCCACTAGGTGGAGGCACTGCTCTAGTACCAGGTACCCAGACTCAGGGTAGCCCCTTGCCATCAGGTGAGCATCACACATGGAGTGTAATACTCATAAAAGGGGTGTCAAAAGTGTTAAAGGTCCTTCCTGTTTATGCTCAAATAAAGTTTTTTGTGGACTCAGCAAGAAGGATGACCTCAGTTACAATGGTTAACTGGTTTAGCAAATAGTATTTAAGACACTAGTGGGGTTATGTAATAAAAGGCACTAAGTTTGCCCAAGGGCAGTAACCTATAGCAACCAATCAGCAGGTAGCATTCACTAGTCACCTGTTTAAATGCAAGCATCTTATTGGTTGCCATGTGTTACTGCCCCTGGGCAAACTTAGTGCTTTATATTACATATAGGGGTAAGGATGACAATTTATGAACTTTTTTTATTGGTATTTTTTTTTTGTTTCATTACTTTATGTTTTGTTAATACTACAAAAAATATAATTTCTCTTTAGAAAACGTGCATTTCGATCAGATAATATATGAGTAAAATTCCTAATGCAACTTGATGGGAACAACATAAAGCATGTGAATATTAGAAGCTTCAGTTTCAGTGTAAAGCTTGGTAGCTGCATACCATAACCAGGTCAGTCTTTCCAAAATGGAAAGCCACGTTTCTAAAATAGGTTTCTGTCATGCAAAACAAATAAACCTATTTAGTTTGATCAATTGTTTCCGTTTCAATCATGAAACTAGATAGGGTGGAAATCCCAGAAATAGAGCTCCAGATAGCCAGATAGTATCACAACTGTGCCATGCAAAGGTATTCTCTATGTGATGGTCAGTTTCAAGGGTCTTGCACAAAAGCCAATGCCAAATTTCTGAGATAATGGAGAAACATCTAAACGAAAAACTGTATATTATGAACTGTAATGGCTTTGTCGATCCATTAGGTCAGAGACACAAGTTGGCCGGGGGGAATAAGAATTTTCTAAAGGAATTACAACTCTGTAAATATTTATTTTCTAGCAGGAAAGCTTGTTGTTGTACAGATCAACCCTTTAGAAGTAACCGATCATTATGATCAACTATTCAAACCTAACGCAATCTGTTTAGAAAGTCAATATTGCTCACATAAAAGGAAGCCGACAGATAAAAACCGGATAGCCTCACTATACAGGCTGTTTTCTTTGGAACGCAGAGATAGAAATAGAATATTTCATGGACTGGGACAAAATAAATGATAAATGCTTCCATCACTTGGAAAAGATTACGGAACCATGACACTTACACACAGTGCAATGAAATTGTGAATATTTTCTTTTTTGTTATGTTATTTATTCCAGGTGGTGTATGTAAAGAAATATAGTGGTCTCGTTAACATTTTTGCAGCCATGTTAATAAACACTGTGCCATTTTCTTGTGCAGGCGCATGTGTCCTTTTCTTGCTGTTCTTTTTTCACACGCACCTACAGTATAGGGCGCCTGGCCCAGCCCTGGACATAACTAACCAGTTTGTTTGTTTAAGGTTAATCTGAGTCAATTTTTTTCCAGATTCCTGGAGGGTACATTGGATCCAACCATTTTTGTAACTTTGATTTTGGGTGTTTTGATGTGAACTTTCATTAAGCAGCATTTGTGTTGCATCTCTGTAATGAAGCAATGCCGTTAATGCTCGGCTGATGATAAATTTCTAAGTCATCTCTTCAGCTTTAGATCTATTCATCTCTTTACAATTTCCATTAGCTGCCTGATCCACCTCCAGCCAAAATCTTTTTAATATTCATTAGTGCTTAAAACATCCAATCTTTTCCCGGTGAGTTTTATGAACAAGGACATCTGGAATCGGTACCCAGATATTAATATATTATTATAAGAACATTTTTTACTCATTTCAAACCATTTATGCATTTTAGGGCATTTTTAAGGCACAAATTCCCTTTATACATGTAGCAGAGAAAGAACATAAAATTATTTGCACTGCTGTGTTGGTCACAGTCTTGCAAGTGTTAACATTTACAAGGGGGAAGGTGTATGTTCTCTGCTTCTAGATTACCAATAATGTGCAGGACACAAGACATGCCCATGGTGCCATGACAAAAGAAAAAAACTTGGCCTCATTTATAAACACTGGTCAAATGTGCACATGTGAAGTATCCCTTAGCACTCAATCAGTGATTGTTTCCAGCTGCAGATAAAACAATTAATACATGCATCTGATTGGTTGTCATGGGTTATAACCCTCAATTATTGCAAGGAGCCTGCATATGGGTGAAGAGATGTCACAGGCAACAAATATTAAAAAAAAAA
>CM044440.1:21394912-21406115 GCA_024363595.1 Xenopus borealis | reverse complement strand
AAATGCCAGTGCCTGTTTTCAGTCCCAGTCCAGCCCTTCAAATGAAGGCACAAATAGCCTAAACCATCCACACGTCCTAATAATCTCCCGCTTAATATTATAATGAACATTCTAGATCTTCAACCACAAAATAACTAAATTGTACTCTAGATCCCCTCGATGATGCATTTCCATTATTATATTTCGGCTTGCTAGCGAGTGCTCTGCAAAAATGCACTCTTAATGAAAAGATAATAATAATAATAATGATAATGGCAAGATGACATGCCTGGCTGCGTACTTCTCCTAACAAGCTAGTTAATATGGCTGAGAAGAGACCATCAGTACAATCTGTATACGCATACGTGATGGGGCTCTTCAGAGCGGATGAGTGTCAATCACTACCTTGCATTAGCTTTGGCCGCATGGAAGGATTTATTTATGAAGCAGAATCTCTCCAGTGTTTAAATACAGTCTGCTGAATCAAGTATTCTGTGCCCTTATCATCTAAATCAATGTCCAAACATCCCTCACAGGCATCTACTGCATCAGCATTTAGTGCATCCAGCATTATTAAGGACTAAAAAAGTGCATGAAAAAAACACTTGCTGTAAAAGCAATAGCTATTGGCTAACTGGGAATCATTGAAAGCCTTAAAGAAATTTTTTTGAGTAAAAAAAAAAACATTGACTTCATTTAAAATAGATATAATGTCATTTGAACTTGCATGGGAAGATTAGATGCTTTGTTTATTATATTGGGCTGAAATGGACACAAATACAGTGTGTATTGATGCCTTTAATTAAAGATACATGTGTTCCTGTATTTCTACATAGTTGTAGAAAAAAAAAAAACTTATTTTATTTACCATTTTTTAAAAGGACATGGGTACTGCTCCAGCAGAAATGTACACTGAAATTCTGCTATGGGCAATATCACCAGTGAGGTTTTCTCCATTGTTTTACACAACATGAAAAATAGGCTCCTTACTATCTATGCACTGCTTAAGCACTTCATGTATTCAGTTAACCCTCGAGTTGTTGACTGTCAGCTGAGCCTAAAGCTTAGTATTGGCAGTAAAATGCAAATATCTCGGAAACCGCTAAAAATAGAAAATTTATGTAAATTGCAAAAATGCTCAGAGAATGTCAGTGGGGCTTATGGGCTCCCAGTGGGAGTTTGTCAGGACCAAGGAGGAAGCAATAGGGTTAAAGTCCAATACAAGGTACAACAAAGGTTCAGGCAATATTCAGAGGGGTCAATAGGCTGGCGGCAAGTGGCAAGGTCAGGTTCAGGCAAAGGTCAGAAGTCCAGAAATCAATAAAGAAGTAATTTTTTATGGTTTGGATCCCCTTTAAGTTGGGAAGTGATTAGATAACTGACAAAATTAATTGTATGATTCATTTTAATAATTATTGCCTATAGTAGGAAAGATTTTAACTCTAGCAAATGGAATAACAATTGACCAACCATGAGTCACATTTTGAGCCACTATAATGTTCCAAGCATTGGATTAGACTCCATGGTGATTGGGGCAATGTCAGGGCTCCCAAGGGGAGAAGTCAGGATTGAGGAGGAAGCCCTTCCAGAGAGTCTAATACATGGTACAAAGGGTTAATCAGGAGGGTAGTCAAAGTCCAGGCAAGATTTCAGGAGGCAGGCAGAGTAGATTCAAAGCCAGAGTATCAGGCAGGGGTCAATATCAAGGAACAGCAATAGCAACAGAACCCAGGAACACCAGCAAAGGAAACCTATTCTTGGGCACCAAAATTGTGCCCTGGGCGTCCTTTTAAAGGGATTTTGGAGCCAAAAGCGGCATGGATGCTGCGGCGCACTGACGTCAGTGTGCCGGAGCTACTAGCCACGTGGCGGCCATGGGCACTGTCATCTTGGGAGCGACACCGGCAGAAGAAGATGCGCCGCCCGGAGCTCTGGGTAAGGCTCCAGTTGGCGTTCCTGACAGGCAAAAGAGCATGGAGACAAAGGAAATTCAGTTAACTATTCAGTTAACTATGTAATAAAAGAAAAACTGTACATGTTTAGGCCAATGTGCACTGCCTCTGCACCCGTCCACTCTCTGTGTCTGCCATGTCTGTCAGTGCAGAAACAAAAAGCAGGTGGAGAAAAGCCGAGGTGCAGCCCATTGTGCTATTGACCTTGGCACTGGAGAACTGTCAAGCTCTAATAAGAGGTGCACTTTCTAAAAAAAACTGCACACGTTAGATATCAAGGCAGACACATTGTATGAATGGAAGAAAGGCAGTCATGGTTTGTAATGGATGGGGGAACTATAGTAGAATATATTTATATGATGGAAATTGTTCCCTGACATGCAGAGTATATTCTGTAGGTGTCCATGAATTCCAGGTCCAACAAATCCCTTTTTCTAAAGAGTTTGAAATTTCCCTAAATTTGCACAGCCATATTTCCTTGGGACCAGCAACATTCAAACCATGAATACTCTGGCTAGAGCTGCACTGACACATCTGCTTCTATAACTAGGGGTTCTCGGACCTTGGCCTCCAGCATTGCAAGGAAACAATTCCAATCACCAGGTCTGGACTGAGATTCAAAATAGGCCCTGGCATTTCAGGTACACAGAGGCCCAAACAGACCACACCGCAGCCCAAACAGCCCTCCACCAGACCAATAAATAGTGACTATCTATGGCAACTTACAGCAGCCCCTCTGGCATTTGCCATAACCCACAGATTGCCAGTCCGGGCCTGACCGCCACATCTATAATTACAAGACAAAAGGTGATTCCTATTCAATTTTAGCTCATACTGCAGGAAAGAAAAAAATAATAGAACCCAGAATGGGAGAAGCAATAACCATTGCACTGAAACTATTAGATTAAATTAAATCAAGTTTTAGGTACTGGACCATTGATTCAATTGGAAACACATTCTGTCTATGAGGGCATTTAAATGTTTTGAAACTGTTTCTCATGAGAGTAGGATAAAACCATAATAAAGCAGTCTCATTTTGGAATATATTGAGAATTCTACATGCTGATTAATCCTTGATTGTATACTGATTAATTCTGAAACAAAATCAATAGCAATTTGTTTGAAATCAAATGTCTGATTGGGTATATTCCGTACCGAGAATATTTGATCTGCTGTTTAGAGAAGAATAATGGTACTGTCACACCCATCCCATTCCTGCATTGGCAAACTGTACATGAAAGTTATAGGAAATAATTAGCATTTTTTTGTGCTTTGCAAATTTGAATATATTGCTTTTAAGTGCTTTCTGGAGGCAGCCTAGTCCTCAAAAACACAGCTTTCATTTTTGAGTGGTCCCAGTTGCTGCAAATGTCAGCAGAACATGCACAAAGATCTTCAGATGTTACTTGCTAACTGCACTGACGCCCTTTGGTACCCCACCAGATACATAAGAGTAAACTCTCTGATGTGCAAATTTTTGCCAGCGACCACTTTGCTTTACCTCGCACAAAGTCGCCAGGCGCAAATTCGTTACCATTACGCTAATTCACGAAAATGGAAAGTTGCATCTCAGCAGCCGAACGCTGGCGAATTTTTCGCTAGTGTTACTTGGGCTGGGCGAGCATTTCCTAGCGGATTTGCACTCTTGCGCTTAGGTTAATTTGAATAGAGCGGGGGCGGGTACATTAAAGTCGTATGGACGTCTTTATTAGTAATGTTGGTGCAAATGCTTGACGTGGTCACTTTATGTCCAATGAGCCATAATAAAGACAGAGAGATCCTCTAATGCCATAGGCATGAGCCCACCCTTAAACAAATGTGCCATGCCCCTCAAATTAGTTTGAAAAAATTGTCCACACTTAAAAACCTTTATGTTCGGACTTTTGAAGGCAATCCCGCTTTAAAAAAAGGAAAAGTAGCCAGGGTTTTTTTAAACTTGAATGCGTTTCTGGCACACAGGATATGATGTCACTGACAAGATTGAGGCGAATGTAGCTTTATTTTATCAGTTCCCCTTGGTCTGAGGTGGCGAAGGAAACTTTGGTGAAAGGGGTAATGCTTAGTAAAATTCACATTCGCCAGAGAGAGTCACCTGGTGATAGAGTGCGAACAAACGCTAGCTACGGTCTTGTACGCTAGAGATTTGTCTTCTATGCCTGATAGTGAATTGAGGATGTCCCTACGAATGTGATTTCTGGTGAATTTATGCTAGCGTTAGCCACTTCACCCTTTAGTGAATCTGCCCCATAGATATCAGAGGCCCGCTGCTAGAAGGGATGAATTACCCAGATACATGATGATGTTCAAAGCATAAAAGTTTTTCTGTTAAAGTACCTCTATAATCATCTTTTACACCAGCTCTGTGGACAAGGGTGCAAATAGCTGGATGTGTTTAGTTGTCTAGTTGTTATAATGCAAGTAGCGATGAAAAAATCTGTCCCATTTCGATTTGCCAAAAAAATGTGTGAAATTCAGAAACATTTTGCGAAACTCATTGAAGTACTGTAAATGGGAGTCAAATTTTTTTTTTTTACAAGTGAAAATTTTTTACTCGCTACAAACCAATGGGCCTTATATTTACAGCCCATTGTCTAAAATATCTGAAATCTTCACTTTTTTTGCACGAATACCCAACTGAATCTCATTCAATAAGAAGATGTTACTTCCCATAAACATACATTTAAAGGAGAATCCAACCTGTAATGAAAAAACCCTCCCCCCTCCCCTGTGTAGACCCCCCTTCCTCCTAGGCATGCAACCTGACAGGTATTTTACCAGCCTGGCTGGTATTTTTGATGGAAAAAAAGATAAATATATAGGAAGGCCTGTATTTTTTTCAAGAAAAGGTGTCAACTCTACTCCCTCCAAACCACCAGGTAAATGCCCCTAATTTTTGACGTATCCCTCCTGCAAATTACAGGCACGAGCGTTCATGGGAGCCATGTTCTGTCTTTTTCAAAGATTCGGCATATGCTCAGTGGTTCGGGTCCGGAAATCTACTCCAACTGCGCATGTACCAAAAACGCCAGTCTACTTCCGAAAAAAAACTGAAGAAAGAAAATGGCCGGCATGAATTCCCATGGCCCGAATCCGCAGAAGGGGTAAGTAAAAAATTAGGGGCATTTGCCTGGGGGGGTAAGCTGGTGGGGGAGGAGCGAGGGGGGTCTACACAGGGGAGGGGTATTTTTTTCATTACAGGTTGGACTCTCAGAAATTTCAGGCTTCTTCCTTGGTCGTATCATCAAACTATTGGACATCCCCATTTCCCAATCTGCCACTAACCTTCAGTTGAAATAAAGAACAGATCAGCCGATGTTCTCACCCTACAGCAATTGTACGAAAGTTTATGTTCGACAAAGCTGGCGACAGTCTCCCACTGAATATCGTAAGATCAGCAATACATGCAGAGATATGTTCGGCAGCCAACAGCAATCTTCTAAATTGTCCTATCAACTGAACAACCGATCGGCATGGCAAGACAAATGTCGGGACACTCCCAACAATGGTACGAATGGAGGACTCATACGATCGGATCTTTGTGTCTATGGTCAGCTTTATGCCCCTAATTGAATGAAAATAACCATTCACAATGACCCTGTTCCTAGGAACATCACCAGAGTTAAATATAATTAAATACACTGTAGAATAGAAAAACAATAAATCCACTCTGTGTGTATCCAACGTACAAAGCATTTGAAACTTACAGCAATGATGTGCTCAAACATGAAAACACACAATAAGCCTGACTTTTGACAATGGGAGAGTTAAATACTGAATGCCCCATTGAAGAATCCTGTTACATTCTACTCATTGTAATCAGTGGATAATCTGGTTAATGGTTTTTGGCACATATTGGACTTCTGTTTCCAAACAACAGATTACCTTCCAAACAGGCACATTCAGAGAAAAAAAGAACTTAACACTTTGTTCTGACAACTCATTAAGACAAATTAAAAAAACAGTTTAGCTTGCACTCTGCTCTTCCAATGGGTCACTGTTTGCTTACACTGACCCTAAACAAGAACAATTGGGAGCCACATTAACAGGCACCGTCAGGGTGACTAAAAGCTGGCGCTTCCACCATTGTCTATGGCCATTCAGCTAAAAAAGAGCAAATTGCCCAGTCATGGATTTCAGGCTTTAATCTACACTAGCGACAACCTTTTGCCCTATCAGTGCTTGGACTTAAATTTAATTCTGAACAGGAATGTGCTAAGAAAGGCGTTTACCACCAGGAAATGTGGCCCAGTAATGTTGTTGCTACTGAAAGAACATTTGTCATTCCAAATGAGAATAAGCACCTTTTTATACAACTGACACCTACATTTATGCATTCATGTACCTCAGCAGCTGTTTTGCAACCTTCATAGAATTAATAACAAAGTAAAGGGATATCCATAAGTCATTTATGCATATGTGTGTTCTGTAGAATAGGGATGCACTGAATCCAGGATTCGGTTCGGGATTCGGCCTTTTCCAGCAGGATTCAGCCGAATCCATCTGCCCTGCCAAACCGAATCCGAACCCTAATTTGCATATGCATATGCAAATTAGGGGCGAGGAGGGAAATTGCTTGGCTTTTTGTCACAAAACAAGGAAGTAAAAATGTTTTCCCCTTCCCACCCCATATATGCAAATTAGGGTTCGGATTCGGTTCAGTATTCAGCCGAATCTTTTTTAGAAGGATTCGGGGGTTCGGCTGAACCCAAAATAGTGGATTTGTTGCATCCCTACTGTAGAGTACATATGGACAGTTGGTATATTTTTGTGAGTGTGTGTCCATAAGGGTGAAGACACATGAGTTTCTAGCAGCAGCTACTTGTCACAGTTACAAAAACAGGCAATGCTGATAATTTACTGATAATTGTCTCTACATGTGTTTTAGCAGAGGCAATTCTCAGGATTGTCTATAAGAGGGTATTCTGGCATTTGGTAGCCTTGGCAAGTAGCTCTGTTTGTCTTCACTCTAATACAGAAGACATAGCAATTTGCAGTAAAATATATTACTATGAATTTGTCACACAGATTTGTCTAAGAAAGTAAAATATGTACATATATGGGAGCCATTATCCAGAATGCTTTGAGACCTGAGGTTTTATGGATAAGGGATCTCTCTGTATTTTGGATCTCAATACACTGTCATTTTCTGAAGTGGCCTCATGAGGAAAATTCCGGCAACTTAGGAAAAACAAAGCAATACGTATGCGACAAATCTTTGCTACTGCGGGAAGCTAATCTCCCGAAATGCCTTCCCGTCGACCATCAGCGGGAAGGCATTTCATGGAGAATAGTTGCCCTCAGTACCAAAGATTTGTCGCTGGGCCACCAAACTCCCCATCTGCCACCACCCTAAGTTTATTAAAAAATTGTGTAATCATTAAATACACCCAATAGCCTTGTTTGCCTCCTGTAAGGCTTGATTATATCTTAGTTTAGATCAAGTACAAGGTACAATGCATTTGGACAAAACAGTCACATGTATAAAAATTGTCTAAATTGTTGCATATCAGAATTATTTTGATGCCCATTCATTTCGATCAGTTTCTCAAAATTTTCACAGTGTCGCAGTTTTGCAAAATATTCAACAGATTTATCCATCGCTAGTCATTTTTGTCACATGACCTTTTGATACAAATACAGGTAGTGGATCCCTTATCTGGAAACCCGTTATCCAGAATGCTCTGAATTACAGAATGCCCATCTCCCATAGACTAAATTATAATGAAATAATCTAAATTTTTAAAAATTATTTCCTTTTTCTCTGTAATAATAAAACAGTAGCTTGTAATTGATCCCAAATAAGATATAATTAATCTTTATTGGAAGCTAAAACAGCCTATCAGGTTTAAATGTTTACATGATTTCCTAGTAGACTTAAGGTATGAAGATCCAAATTACGGAAAGATCCGTTTATCCAGCAATCCCCAGGTCCCAAGCTTTCTGGATAATAAGTCCCATAGCTGTACATACATACATAAATAATGTAGGGGGACAATAAAAGTGGCAAAGAGAAAAACTATTTGCACAAATGAGAATAAAATATTCCTCACTAGAATTTGAATTGTGCACTTTAAGAGGTGCTTGAAGGTGTCATTATGTTTTGGAGCAAACATAACTTTTTCAGTAGGAAGTTTTATTACATTCACTGCACACTTGCGAAAACTATAAAATTTGCAATCTTCCTTCCACTGTTGGAAGAGGTCGTTAAACAGTTACCGGGTTCACAAAAGCTTTATTCAGTTCACACACAGGAAAATTTTGTTCGAGCAGTGGCATCAGTTTACTCCTGAATAGTTTTACATTCTCCCAACAGTCCCTTACAAATAAAATATAGAAGTAAAATATGAAAATATTATAAGGCACCTGGTATTGAAAGCTCTTATAAATGGATTTGTCAAACATCAAATTTTTTAATTTGTGGAAATTCAGAAATCTTGAATTCTATAAATCTTATTTACATATTTTATTTATATTATTTATTAATAAACTTGAATCTCTAAAACATGATCATGTAAAAACATGAAAAAAGCCCAACCGAAATACAGTGAAATTACTCTACCCATCATTTTCAACGAGTCTAACAAATTTTAATTTGACTTGAAAACGAGCCTTCATTCTGCCAATACAACTCCCATGACTTTTATGACAGCTTTTGATGACAACTTTTTGAAAAAACATTTTGAAAATTTGAGTTTTGGAAACTCAAATTCAAATACTTTTTTAAAGTTAAGAAATCTGCCCTTTGGGATTGAACTACTCTGTAACTTCTTAGAATGATGTGTACTATTTTCCATTTAAAAAAAAGATCATATCCTACAGATGAGTTAGTTTGTGCCTCATATTGAGGTAAGTATGGGTAAAGTTCCCAGATTTAAAAATAGGACAGCTTTTCTTTTTTCCCTAATCATCTACGCTGGAATAATGAATAATGAGTTATAACTGCTCCCTGACTCGGTTCCTAGTAATACATTACTTGTCAGATTAATAGTTATAATATTAAATACATATTGATAAAACTTCTTAGGCTGGCTATTTTTTTTAGTAAGATCTTCTAAAACTTGACAATGAATTATTTTCGTTTGATGAGCAGATCATAAAAAAAAATCTGACCACACACAGTAGTAACTGGTTGCTTGACCTGATTACTGAATAACTGGATCTAGGTCCAATTAAGATAAACATCTCACCAATCCAATCATCTGGCAGTCAAGCTGAATAACTGGATTGTTGACGCCCATGCAGCAGAGTTAATAGATGACCACAAACAAATGCAGATACTATAATTAGATGAGGGCCCTGACCAGCAATCAATTTTTTTTTACTTTTTTTTTTAACTTGGGGAGGGGCTGACCAACATTTCTTTTAAAAAAACTTTTATGGGGTAGAGTCTTGACCACCTTTTTTTTATTTTTACTTTAATATGGGACTCTGGACACCAATGTTTGTTTTTTAACTTGGTGGGGCCTTGGCCAGCAGTATTACACATTTACATGTGGGCTGATTTGATTTTTTTTTTTGCAAAGGCTGCTTTTTACTCCCAGTTCAGCCCTGCCTATGTACATTTTAGATGGCAAACCTATTGGCTGATGTTTGACATACTGATTTACATGAATTTATGTAAGGCTAAATATAATAATGCAAGCAGAGATTTAATTTCCAGCAGTTTTCAGAATCCACTGGGAAACCAATTTTAATAAGCCTTTTTTCAGAGGAGCATTAAAGCTAAAATGCCAGTAGCATTAGGGGCAAAACTGATGGGAATACTAGAAAATTCCATATTTAATCAGTATACTTGTACACATATCAATTACCTGCACAAATCCCCAAAGTAATATATATTTTTTTAACCATACATTACTTTTTAGTTAACCATCTAAACCATACAAGGATGAAATATCTTATAGGGGTTGTTTGTACCTTATTACCTTTAGGGTAATTTAAATAGAACCAATCTAAATGAATCTCTAGGTCAGTGGTCCCCAACCAATGGCTCGTGAGCAACATTTTGCTCCCCAACCCCTTGGATGGTTCTCCAGGTAGCCTCAAAGCAGGTGCTTATTTTTAAATTCCAGGCTTGGAGGCAATTTTAAGTTGCACAAAACCCAGATGTACTGCCAAACAGAGCCTCCTGTAGGCTGCCAGTCCACATAGGGGCTAACAATAGTCAATCACAGCCCATAATTGGCATCCCCACAAACCTTTTTCATGCTTGTGTTGCTCTCCAGCTTTTATCATCACTTTACATCTGAATGTAAAAATGTCACGGGTAAAAAAGGTTGAGGGTCCCTGCTCTAGGCTATAATGCATGCATGCAGATTTAAAGTACAGATATGGAATCCATTATTCGAAAACCCATTATCCAGAAAGCTCTGAATTACGAGAAAGCTATCTGCCATAGACTCTATTATAATCAAATAATTACAATGATAATTATAAGGAAAGAGTACCTTGTACTTGATCCAATATAAGATATAATAAATCCATATTGGAGGCAAAAATAATCATATTGGGTTTATTTAATGTTTAAATGCTTTTTTGCAAAAGTATGTTGATCCAAATTGCAGAAAAAATCCTTTATCAGGAAAACCCAAGGTTCTGAGCATTCTGGATGAGGAACATTTGATTATGAACAATTCAAAGTAATACAAAGTAAATTAATTTATTCAACAAGAACCCTTGCCACAATACTCAATCAGATCTCATGCATGCTTGGATGTTACACCTCTCAAAACCCTTCCAAAGTATCAGTGTTTAGCAGTTCTGCTTGTAGTACTGGGGTCCTGAGTTTGATTCCATCCTAGATGCTTTTGTCTTGATTAAACCCTATTGTGTTTTGTGTGCACTTGATAGGGACCTAAAACATTGGGATAGTTATTTATGTGAACAAAAACATCATAAATGCCTCAGCACTATTTATAAATAATATCAAACATATCCTTTTTTAGGTGTATAAGTATACATCAACATGTTAAGCTCTGTCCCACGCTGTATTAAATCATCTCTCTATTTTTGTATCCAATTTGTTTTACATCTTCACCCCTGAGCGCAGCTGCAGAGACCACGTTTGCCATATGATGCCAGCCCCAGTGATAAGGATCACACGCATAAGCTTAATATCTCTTTTCTGTAGGAAAATATGCTCCAATGATTGAATGCTAGGAAGAGAGATGACGAATGATCATACAAAAGTAGGGCAAGGTAGTGTAGGAAATATAATGTCAATGGGCTCTTTGTTGTGCAATTGTTCTTTCTCAGCAGTAGGGCCTGATACT
>CM044440.1:21339162-21388973 GCA_024363595.1 Xenopus borealis | reverse complement strand
GCATTAGAAGCAGCTGTGCCTCCAAAAATGTCCCTTGCAGTCTGGAAGTCCACATAGAGGCTACCAAATGGACAATTACAGCCCTTATTTTGCATGCTTGCATTTTTCTATCTAAATGTTGCTACACAGGTAAAAAAAAGATTGGTCACTCCCAAGTAAAGTGACTTGTGGCATAGGGGTAAAGTGTGATGTATGGGTGAAAAAAGGAACAGGTCTTGGAGGAAGTGGGTGATGTTGGCTGGAACCAGGACAGAGTTTGGCATAGTTGGGAAATGGCCAGGGCAGAAACGGGGTATAGTTGTGCATGAAAGTGATTTTTATTTATTGGAGACCTAGTTCATTGTGGTCACATGACTAGTGGGCTAATAATTCCCCTGTAGGAGAAAGGACACTGTTAACTTAAGGCACACTATGAACACTTATGGCTGGTTTGTTCTCCTGTATGCAATAGTGTTTGATTCTAGTAATAAGTTATTTGCATACATGGGGCTAAGGTATCAGCAATCCTGTACTTAACTTTGTTTGGTATCAATAACTATGTGTAGACATAAATTAATAATGGTATACAAGAGAGCTCTACTGATTTTTGTTACAGATTTATGGCTCCAGCCTCACTGGTTAGGACAGTGACTTTTTTTAAATTCTATAATAGTTAATAAAATGAGAAAGAATGGTAATAATATATATTTAAAAAGAGATTGAATTTGTATATGGGAGAAAGAAGGGCCATCTGTAAGACCACAAATAGCACTGTGTTCCTTGCTTTCTTAAGGAAGCCGGTAATGCAGGATAATGCAAACATTTCTTAAAAGTGGCTGAGATAAGATAAATAGAATTTATAAAAACAAATGGATTGGGTAGTAATCTCACTCATTTCAGGTCTTTAGATCTTGTCAGAGAGTCTGTGCCAATATAAGCAAAGGAAGCCATGAACCAGCCCTAGAGCACATACATATGGCTTCATATTTGATACTCATTCTTTAAACACTGCAGAGAAGCAAGATTACCATAATATTTTAGGTATCTGTTCTCACCAAAATTATTTCTGCTGATGGTGCGGGCCGTGCGGGCCGTGCATCCAGGGCCCTCCCCAACCTCCTCAACCCCCTCTGTGCCGATTTTTTCAACAGCTGCAACTGACTACAGTGGGAAGTGTTCTGCCGGGGGGCCCTGGGGGGTGCGGGCCCTGGTCCAATTGCACCCCCTGCTCCCACTGCTGTTTTCTGTGTCTTCTTCTGTTCGCTCCTGTCTAAATCCACATCTAGTGGGGATTCCCTGGGCAAGAAAAGCATTTAAAGCAGATCACTTTGTACAAAAATGTTTGGTCTGTCACACACTTTGGCTGCTGCACTTTGAACAATTGTTCAGTGAAGTCTCCCATAGTATAATATCCACTTGTAGAACCAACACAGTCCTGGAGAACAAAAGAGGCCATACACACACAGATATTGCACAAAACAAAGTTTTGTATGCAAACCCTACTCTGCAACCAGTCATGTCCATGCTCCCCACTGTGGGTAGAAGAGACAGCTGGGGAGGAAGTTTACCTTAACTGTAGAGCAGGGGTTCCCAGCCTTTTTCCCCCATGAGCAATATTCAGATGTAAAAGAAGTTGGGGAGAAACACAAGCATGAAAAATGTTCCAGGGGGTGCCAAATATGTGCTGTGATTGGCCATTTTGTAGCCCCTGTGTGGATTGTCAACCTACAGGAGGCTCATTTTGGTACTACTTCTGGGTTTTATACAACCAAAACTTGCCTCCAAGCCAGTAATTCAAAAATAAGCACCTGTTTTGAGGCCACTGGGAATATTATCCAGAGCAGTGATCCCCAACCAGTAGCTCGTGAGCAACATGCCTATTTTTGAATTCCAGGCTTGGAAGCAAGTTTTGGTTGCAAATGAAACAGAGGTTCCTGTAGGCTGCCAGTCCACATAGGGGCTACAAATAGTCATTTACAACCCTTATTTAGCACTACCCAGGAACATTTTTCATGCTTATGTTGCTCCCCAACTCTTTTTACATGTAAATGTTGCTCATGAGTGAAAAAGGTTGGGGACCCCTGATCCAGAGGAAGCAGACCCTGTGGTATGAGCCTCTCTGTGACCAGAGGGTCTGCTTCCTATACCATTACACCACATTAATTAACCCTACTTATTGACATCATCAGTTATAGTGAGAATGTAAATTTTAGAATAACTTTAGTGCATATATGCTGCCAGCCAGGGGAAACTTTACACATAAATAGTATTTGCTTGATCACTGCCCAGCTGGCAGTTGGGCAATTCTGTTGGGTGAGGTCCACACCAGCGCGCAAATGCAAATCCTTTCCAACAAGTCTAGTTGAGAGAGATTCTGATCTTTGGCATGGAAGATAAATGATTGGACTATACCCACAGTGGACAATAGTGAATCATTCTTGTAGTTGACTCTGGTGCTACTTCCGAATGTCCTGCCTTGACATAGAGTCCTATGTCTCCACTAAAAAAGAGAGTCTAAATTCTAACGTGTTTCTACCCTGGGCTGGCACAGACTATACCATAACATCCCTCATTGGGAAATTATCTGAATCACAATCATAACTCTCTGAACAAGGCTGAAAGGTTTATTGTAGTGAGAATGTAAACTTTAGAATAACTGTAATGCATATATGCTGCCAGCCAGGGGAAACTTTACACATAAATATTATTTGCTTGATCACTGCCCAGCAGGCAGTTGGGCAGTTCTGTTGGGTGAGGTCCACACCAGCATGCCAATGCAAATCCTTTCCAACAAGTCTGGTTGAGAGAGATTCTGATCTTTGGCATGGAATATAAATGATTGGACTATACCCACAGTGTCTGTGACCAAGTCACAAATGAGGAGATCTTACCATGTATGGCCAGTTTTACATAGATGCCACCAGTGCCTAATTTAAATTGGGTACATACTGCACCTAAGAAGGAATAGTGTCACACCTAATTACTTGTTTGAGTGAACTAATTCCTACTTCAATGAGCAGATGGCACAAAGAATATCTTAATGTAGGCTAATACGGCTGAGGATACCAGTGGCTTAAACTAGGGAAAGTTGAAAAAACATATTCCTATCACATCTTTTAAGGGATTAAACAGAATCTATTAACTTAATAGGTTGGCTAAACAACCCCTTGAATGTTATTCCACCACACCAAGTTGTGGGAGAAAAGCCTTCAGGATACAGGCTTGTTTCATTAAGCTGATATATAGATGATCTTATGACAGGCAAACATGCTTTCTAATAATCCAGGAGTTTGCAAGCTGCTGGCAATTGCCTTCAGAAAGCCAAATGCCGCTATGGGAGAGTCCTCATGTGATAGACTTTTACTATTAAAAATATTTAAAGCCTAAAAACACAGTTGGATTCTAGTTGAATTAATCATGGTAACCCTAAGGAGATAACCAATGCTGATCTGTCCTTACCTAGATCATCTGAATGGCAATGAGCAATAACATCATACCTCTTAACGCAGTGATCCCCAACCAGTAGCTCATGAGCAACATGTTGCTCTCCAACCCCTTGGATGTTGCTCCCAGTGGCCTCAAAGCAGGTGCTTATTTTTGAATTACTGGCTTAGAGGCAAGTTTTGGTTGCATAAAAAACAGATGTCCTGCCAAACATTCTCTCCTGTAGGCTGCCAGTCCATATAGGGGTTACCAAAAAGCCAATCAGAGCTCTTAGTTGACATCCACATGGAATTTTTCATGGTTGTGTTGCTCTCCAACTCTTTTTTAAATTTAAATGTGGCTCACGAGCAAAAAAGGTTGGGGACCCCTGCTCTAAGGCTATAAAAACAAGGGAAAGTTGTGATCACCACTAATTTTTAAAAACATTAAGCTGGGGTGCAATGAATAGTAACCACAAAATTCAAATTGACACAAGAGGTCATCTGCACTCAACCCATTATCAATATATTAAGGACATTGAAACATTTTGTGCCTTAAGCTACAAAAATGCCTTCCCCATTAAACAAAACAGGGATTGTTTGTCCATATATTACAATACATAGTTGGCCATCTTAAATATATTGCAATAGATGGACAAACAATTCCTGTTTTGTTTAAAGGGTAAGGCATTTTTAGTAGCTTAACGCACAAAATGTTTCAATGTCCTTAATACTGTACATATATTGATAATGGGTTGAGTGCAGAGGACCTCTTGTATTTGCAAATCTCTGTTACAGTTTCCAAAACATAAAACTCCAGCACCTAAGTAATAAAATATAAATATTGATTTCAAAAGAAATGTTAACAAATGATGGCAAGGCGATATGAATAAGCAAGAGCGACTGTTTAGTAAAGGACTGCAGCCAAGTCTAAAGCATTATAAATGGGAGTTTAATACTGCATAACTGGTACAAAGTGTCTTTCCTCAATACACTCAAGTGAAATACAGCTCTTGTACCAGGGATGTCGATAAATGGTGACTGCTGTTTTATTTGTTTCGTTTTTGTTGTGCGAAAATCAATAACAATATTAAGTTTAAGAAAAGGGTGTAGTATATGGTCCCAGACATAATTTGCTAATAAATCAGTTCTGACAGAACTGGGTGCAAGCATGCGTGTCTATCTTCAAACTCATTTCAACTGTTTCATGAGGTGACTAATGACTGCTTGGTAATTGAAAGCCTTTAGTTCTTTCTTCATGCTTAAGATAGCCATCAAGATTAACGGCTTTTTGTCTCTGAGAGTAAAAGGAAAGTTGTGCTTCTTGTTGACTGTTTTGAGTGCTACAAGGGGAACTAGTGTGTTGTGGGTTGTGATGGTTCTTCCTTTGAGGCAGAATGGTGGGATAATCTTTCTCTTGAGAGAGTTGGTGGGTCAGAGTTCAAGGCTTTGACCCTCACATAGTACTTAAGGAGAGCCTTTACGTGGGGTATACAATGTGCCAGTAATCAACAGAGGGCAAAGAGACCCAACAAGATGAATGTCAAGACTTAAGAAGCAGAAGCTCATTTTACACGTTTTGTTGCTTTTGCAATAGGCAGTTGATCCACATTGTTGTTGGGCATAACCCTTTGTCAGACTCTACCATAATCATTGTTGGTTTAATGTACTACTGCTCTTTAAACAACGAGGAGGAGGTAGTCCTTGCATTGACAACTCAATGGTGTTCTATTTTTATTTTGATATGACTTGAATTAGATAAGGGTGGCAGTGGTATCTACCTAGGACACCCCAACACTATTTTTAAGCAGTGCCATACATACACTCTTAGCCAGCATTTGATCACTTCTCTCTGAATGTTTTCTTGTTCTTGCCTTGATTTCCACAGTTCTCCTTGACTTTCTTGATGTCATTATGGATAGTGGAAATTGCAAACTGAAAGCATTTCATCTTTTTACAGCCTACCCTGATTTACAGGCATTTGTCGGCTTCATTCTCACATCCTCACTCTGTTGCCTAGAGGAGCCTATGGTTGTTTAGTGACAGCCCAAAGTTTGCAATGTCAAGAGATTTTTCTTTTTTTAAATCACCTGTTAACAGGTAATGGCTCCTAATGGCTATTAAGGCCTAATGAGGTTAATATGGTCAAGGACCTTGCAATGCCTTGTTATCAATGGAATGCTCTCTAAAAGTTTTTGCACATGCCATCTTTACTCCTGTGTTCATGAAAGCTCATGTATAAAATGTAACTGTACATTGTTAACTCTGTTTCCTGCAATATGTGTTTGACATACTTATGTGCAATGTTTATTATCAGGGACCAGTGGATAGCAGATTATCATACAACCCCTCCTTTAACGGAAATATATTGGTTCTTTACATGTTTGAGTCAGAGCCCATCTGCTTCATGCTGACAGCCTTCCAGAAGAACTCCATGCACTGGGCTGTACTAATATGGAAGACTTAGGGACAACAACCCTCAAAACCCTATATAATATTGTTCCTCCATACATTTCTGCTGGTGTGTTACAATTGCCCATATTCAGAATTCTGATCTGCTACTTTCCACCTACTTGGACAGAAAACTGATTTAGGGTTATAGACCAGTCACATTTTTTCTGATTTCCTATCCCTGAGTGATGGATTTTAAAAAGAGAAAATAGAGAAAAAACGTATTCATCATGAATTTATTACTATCCCACGGTGGTCTACTGAATGCAGTGCAAAATATTTTTGTCCTATTACCGAATCTAAATATACGCATACAGTATATTTCTTATATAGTCTTGATATGCTCATCATATCTAAATAAGCTTTCAAGAGGTATGTTTAAGCTCAGCATCAATTTGAAAAGGCAGCAATGTACGTGCTAGGCATGGCCAGTTCCAGTATGAAATAGTGTGAGCCTGGGAATGTATCTGTGCAGTCAAATGGCTTTTATATCTTGACACCTTTGAGAAATTCTCCTGCATTCCCCAGGAGTCCTGCAGTCATCCAAGTTATGGTCACATCATGAAAAGAACAGGCTACACGGACTACCTTTCAACCACAAGGGCTTCTGCAGGGATTTCAAATAAACACCATAACGTGGCTGACATTATACAGAAAGGAAAAATAAGCAGCAAGTCAGATCAGTTCTCGAAGCTTAACATTGTCAGTGTTCTTTATTTATGTTAGCAGATCTCACACTGATGTTTCCAAGACAAGCAAAATGTTGTGGTAATTCCACTAGATCTTCAGCCACTCTTTAATCCTATAATCCACCACTTAAAGTGACATATGACTCCACTTCAGAAGGTGACTGGCACAAGGAATGGACAGTCTCGGTGAAGTCCTCTTTATAATTAGTATCCACAGGCTTAGTTATAGAGACCAAGAGTCACAAAAATATTGTTTCCTTCCAACACAAAAGCATTTTGATAAATACTATATACCCACACAGAAAAATTTTGTTACACTCAATCAGAACTAAATATAGGTGGAACTGGAGACAATGCCTTGTGAGTTATGAAGTTTTTAATGGATTAATATCAATAATACTTATATATGGCATATATACTATATATAGTGGAGTGCGGTAACACCAAAAAATATTTATATATATATATATATATATATATATATATACAGCTTGGGGAGCTGCACCAATGAGGCTGAGTTACTTAAGGCAGCAGTGCCCCCACAATTTACCAGGAGTGGCAAAAAGCCCTGGTAAAGTTTAAGGGGCAGATTTACTAAGCTCGAGTGAAGGATTCCAATGCAAATAATTCGACTACTTCGACCATCGAATTGGCTAAATTCGATAGAATCTAATCAAATTATTAGAGTGGATCGAACGATTCAAATAAGAAAATCGTTCAACCATTTGATGGTTGAAGTACTTGCCCTTTAAAAATTTATTTGATTGCCTACTTCGCCAGATTAAACCTACCGAGTTGCTATATTTGCCTAAGGGAAGCTCCTGCACTAGCACTGTGGACACTCCTCCCAGGCCCCCTCAGGCACCAAAAAAGTGAGTGCAGATGGAAGATGGGGGACAGCAGCAGGAAAGCCCTCGAAGGGCAACAGAGGGGTCAGAATCTCCTCTGTACATAGCATATTTCCAATCTACATGTTTAGGTGTATAGTACATGTTTTAGGTGTATAGTAAGCAGGACTGGACTGGGATTCAGAATAGGCCCTGCCATCTCTGCTACAGAGGCCCAAACAGGCCCCACCAGCCCACTAAACAGTCACTTTCTATGGCAACATGCAGCAGCCCATCGGGCATTTGCTAGAACCCACAGATTGCCAGTCCGGGCCTGATAGTAAGACTCCTATGAGGGTTGTGTGGGGGAAACCCAAAGGTACAGGGAAAACATACAAACTCCTTGCAGATAGTGGCTAGGCTGGAGTTGAAGAGAGGACCTCAGCTGCTACAGCATTGTGTGCTGGTTTATTTAAAATGTATTTATACAGTGACTTTATCTCTGTTAGATGAGAACAGTATCTCTTTATAGTACTTTCCTGTATCAAGCACCAATTATATTATGGCTATACATATAATAAAATCATATGAGAAGACTTTCAGTATGGGTATGCTGGCTCTAAGTGATCTCTATGCACCATGAATATTGGCTGGTTTGTCAGTCATTCAGGTCCACAGGATGATTGGCTTGGACTTCTTCCTGGGGGGGAACTATGGGGAAATTATAGGTGGCCCAGGTTGAGGCTAGCAAGATTAAGATTTTGTGGTAGAATGTTTTTTTGTTCTCCTAGACACATCTAAAAGCCCAGGTGAATTTGGGTGAGATTTGAGACGTAAGCTCATTCGGTGTCCTAAAGGTAGATATGACCAAAAGTCTGACCTCCAAAAGGGGAAAAAAGTCTCGTGACCCATCCCAAGCCATATCCGATCCATTATTATGAAAGCAAAAGGCAGGGGTTGGAATCCGTCAAATATAAACTACATTGAGAAATTGAGTGATTTGAGAAATTGAGTGATTTGAGAAAATCAGTGACATGTGTGCTATCACAGTACGTCTCGATCACTTTAAATTGGCATGTCTATCTTTTCAGTAGGGAGGGCTGTGTGGAGGGAAGGAGAAGAATCTCAAGTTTGTTGCTAATCATGTGTGACAAATATAAGCATATTTTTCATTGTTTATTTTAAGATCTATGTATGATATACTTTGTCTTTTTGTGCTGCTCGCCCACAAGAAACTCCATGCCTCAGCTCCTTTTGTGATGGTGAAGTGTTTTTATTTTGCGGTACACTTTAGATACTTGTTTTGCTTTGTATTGCACTCAAAGATAGCTCACAGCGAATTCTTCCTAATTTCCACTGCAGTAGGTGATGCACCAATATAATCATGGAAAGACACTACAAGTAATAAAAAAAAGTATATAAAAGAAAGGGAAAAAAATGTCAGCTAACAAAGATAACTTGAAAGAAGACAATGAGAATGGCAAATGAAAGAGTATTATGGCTTAATCATTCAGTGACCTGAGGGCTTCATTTTCTAATAATGTCAAAGTACAAGAAGTTGCTTCATGTTCAATCAAGTATGGCAGCAGAGACTAAGCTTAACCGTTTCTGGAAACCATTGACTTCATGGGAGTGAATATATTGCAGCTTCTTTTTCCCTTTTACATGCCATTGCACAATTATTGGGTTTTGAGAATTATAAAATGGAAAAGTGTGCCAACCATGTACAGGTATGGGATTTATTCTCATGAAGATCCAAATTACAGAAAGATCTGTTATCCAGAAAAAAACAGGTCTCAAGCATTTTTGATAACAGACTCATACCTCCAATATAAAATATATTGCAGCCTCCACTAGTAGCGGAGGTCCACAAAGTTACTCTTTTTTGACCAATTAAAACATGCCATTATGTATTAATCCCACTAACATCTATGCACCTTTGTTCTTCAACTCCAAAATATGGAATTGCGTGTTGCCACTATAGACATTTTTGTGTAGTCACAGGTATCAGAGGAATTATTTGTAGCCATGGGTCTGAATACTGTTGCACCCCTATATCTATGATCTTGGGGTCTTGTTTTCAGTCACAGACTTTTTGACTAAAAATACACCAAGGATTTAGATTCTGAAAAATAATTGGGGTTCAGATTCGGTTAGGTGGAACATAACTCTGGACAAGAGTTTTCTGTTCATGAGTGATACAATTTTTTGATTCAGCCTCAATATGAATATGAGGGTGCGTATTTGGTTTAGTATTTAACTAAATTTTTTGGGGAGTATTTCATATTTGGCTGAATCCAGAAATGATGGGTTCAGCGCATCCCTATTTTTTTCTACTTCTTAAGGTTCCAATTCACTGCTGTAGAACACAGCTCTGGACAAGTGACAATAGTTATTTCTTCACAAGTGAAACATTTTTCTACTTAGTTAAAAATTAAATATGAGGCTACGGAGTTGGTTCAGTATTAAGCAAAATACTTTGTAGATGATTTATAATTCAGCCAAACCTAAAAATGATGGGTTCATTGCATCTCTATTTATACTATTGATACTCGTCTTCTATTGGAGATTGCTGGAATCAAAGCCTAATGACACTGCCTATATGCCATGAATACGATTGGTGAACTTTTTGAATTGCAAACTGACCAAACCATGCAACAGTTGGGATCACTGCTATTTCACTCAGTTTTGAAGCAATTACATCAACATACGACTGCTGTATTGCCATGTACCAAATCATACTGGGTGTGCATGTGATATCTATGCCATTATTTAGACATTTATTTGTGTTTTCTGCTGCTGAGAGTTTGGGTTTTGGAAGTTTAAATGAGCTCTAATATATGAATTGCTTACACTACACTATACATGTTTAAAGCTGGCCAGAAATGGGTAAATAATTATAACCCATTGTTTGACCAAAATGGTCAATTAATATTTAGTGAGTTTGGTTCCTGTCTGGTCAATCTGATTCTGGGTTGGGTACTGGTTTAAATACAAAAAAAAATTCCTTTTTTAATGTTTTGCATACTGGAAAACATTTAAGAACAATATTAACATATCATGGCAAAAAGAAGGAATGCAGAAAAAGAAGGAAGGAAAGCAGACGGTAGAAGTGTACACCACCCAATCCAACAATCATTATGACTGTATAGCATATCATTATTCATATCAACATTGCCTTCCCTTTTAAGAACCTGGCCTTCAATTACATCAAACAAGATGCAAACCTAATGTGCTTTCCAGGATCACTTGGATTTCAAAGCCTTCGCTGTGCATCCAAACTACAACCTGTGAATCACATGGCTTACAGTCTCAATGTTATCATCTCCATCACAGCTAAAGCCTGATAGAAGGTGGTTAATTGAGACTTTTTAATTTTCTTACAAGAGGGCCTGGAGAATTTTCTAAAGCATTTGTTTCACAGTTGCTAGAAATAGATTCTTGTTTTCTTATTTTGCATTGTGATTCATTTGTTGGTTCAGCTTTAGTGATATGCTATTTTGATTTGCAAAAACAAAATTGTCAAAACTGTGAAAATTTGCCAAAATGCATTAAAGTCTATGATGTTGTGTGATGCAGCGCATCAAATTTTTTTTATCCTACAACAATTTTTTCCACCCATTGGAGCCTATGGGCATCAATTTTGCGTCAAAATTGGGCAAAACATTTTGTTCATCCCTACTGAGCTTAACTATATCCTTTGATAACAAAATAAAGTGAAAACAATAGTGAAATCTCTGCAACTGGGATGATAGATAGATGAATGTATGCTGATGTGTGTGATGAAAGAAATATAATATTGTGCCAATCTGCTCAAAATCAGTGACCCACTTTTTACATTTGCAAAAACTATTTTCACATTGGTAAAATATTTCCATGTCAATAATTAGCAAATCACGGTGTTTCCTATAAGTCTTTGCCATTTAAAACAAAGTAAAGGGGGGAGGTTTGGCTACCAGTCCCAGAATGCCATGATCTATGCTGCATTCCCCCCTGGAAAATGTATGATGCAAAAGGGTCACTCAAAACCCACAAAACATCAATTCAGAAATCTTCCTATCCTGAGACAAAAGAGCTTTTTGGTTGTTTTTTTCTTCAAAACCATAGGGACATATAGTCCCAAATTAAGATGCCTGTTTGAGTCCCTGAGCAAATGTGAAATAATTAGACCATTAAAGTGTATTATAAATCCAATGGCGTGTACCAGCCTGTAGCTAAGTCTCTGGAAGCACTGGTGGGAAAATGTGAATTTTCTATCACAATGACACTGAGATATAACATCTTTGCTAACTCTGTAATCTTTCTCCCAACATTACATAAAATATGTATATACCAGTTTTACTCCACAGGATATAGTTTGTGAAACAGAAGAACTATACAGATCTTAACCCCTACAAATTATTAAAGGTTCTTCATGGACTTTCACAGAGCTGAAAAATCTCTCTTTGCCAAGAACTAGATACTTTTTTAAATATATATATATATTCGGTGGGCTAAAAAAATATTGGCATTTGGCTAGGTACATTCTTGCACCTGGCAGATTATGTTTCTGTTTGTAAACAGGTTCTTTTGTGCAGAACATACAGACTAGTGAGCTGGGGTATTACTATAGATGAATTAGACCCTGTGGTTGCAGGGGGGGGCAAGGAGTGCAAAGGGTCCTAATTACTGGGCAGTTTTAATATATCTTAATAGAATAGGTCAACTTGCTGATTTTTTGAGTCCCTAAACTGAATTTACTGCAGGTTCAAAAATGAATTTGCTGTGGTGCCCAGTAAAATCTAGTTAGGCCTCTGCTAATGAGTTTCTATAGAAGTTGATAAGGTGTATTTTCAACATCATCATAACTTATTTATTTATTTATACAGTGCCAGCAATTTCCACAGCATTTTTGATTAATTTATAACATACATATAAACAATATATTTCTTTTTTTATCAGATTTGATAAAAACAATTAGGCAATGTCTATTATGTTGCAGTTGAGGGATAATTTTCCTTGAATTAGCACTATCGATCAGTACCGGGCCAGGCAACTTGGCCAGTCACCTCACCTCCCACCCTTCCGCACACGCACCTGCATTAGAGCGCATCACTGGCGAGACAAGAAGAGTTTGCAGCGAGAGGAAAAGGGGTAGCTATAAGGGACTGTGGGTAAGCGATAGAAGAGGTACACAGCTGCACCCTAGGCATGTGCCTTTTCTGCCTACCCCTCGTTCCGGTGCTGCCATTGAGTTTTTCCAAAAAAAGTTCAATAACTTTTTTTTTTTGCTGCAATCAAATTTTGGAAAAACCTGAAATTGGGAAAAATTCTGCCTGTGTCAATGGCGTGCTTCTCAATCCTCTCCAACAACTGTTCCCCTAGTGGACATGACTTCCCTGTCAAGCCAAAAAAAAACCCAACATATTTCTCTTTTTAACTGCTGTGTAACAAAAACGCCTATAAAACCAACAACTGTTGAAAATTCACTATCTGATACAGCGAGATTGGAAACAGTAAAATGTAAAATACAAAATTACTTCCAGGCCTCAGTCCTTCTGAATAATGCATTCCTTTGGCCTTGAAGCACCTGCTTTATGTCTGTTTGAGTGCCTCTCATTAGTTTATCTCAACACGGCCCTTTTATTATTAAGTACCGTAACACTTGCACTTCATATGAGGCTCTGCTAATAACTCCAGCTGATTACACGGCATGATGAGTTCCCAGTAATAACCTTTGTTGTGTAATCACAGACGGTAACTCTTCTGTTTTCAATGTCTTCCTAGCCCATACACCCTAAAGTAGATAATACCGTCTTTTATGAGTCTTGTTAGCCCATACACCCTAGAGTAGATAATACATCTCTTTAATGGCCCATTTGGTCCAAGTAGATAAATATGGTATGCCTTATCCAGAAACCCACTATCCAGAAAGCTCTGAATTACAGGAAGGTCATCTCCCATAGAATGCATTTTATCCAAATAATCCAAATTTTTTTAAAATGACTTCCGTTTCCTCTGTAATAATAAAACAGTACATTGTAATTGATGGTAAATAAGCTTCAAAAGTCCATGTTGCCAACTTCTTCCAAACAAGACACACGTTCAGTTCCTTAAATAGACAGGAGGAGGGCTGGAAGGGCTAATGGGTTAAGGAGGAAGTCAAAGAAAGTATAATGATGCCTGTGATTTTTTTTCTGGTGAAACAGACCATTTTTTTTAGGCAAAACTGAACGTATGATGTAGTTCTGTTGTGTATTTGCAAAAAAATTTTTAGTGCTCAAAAAACCACAAATTTTGTCACATTGCTTTAAATAAGTTGTGTTGCTCCAAATGCCTTAAAGTGGATAATACATTTTTTAATGTCTTTCTAGCACAAACACCCTAAGTATATCATATATTTTTTTTCTCTCTTTCAATAAGTATTGTTAGCCCACATGCCCCAAAGCAGAGAAGACAATACTGACACAGAGCTCCTGTGTTTTTAATGGAAAAGGATTTTTTTCCATTTGCAGCAGCTCATGGGTGCAATTAATGTCACCGGTTTACAAGCTGACTGGATTCTTGTTTACTTTGTTGCCAACTGCTATCTCTCTTACCCAAGCTAATGAATGTGCTTGCCATTTTTAATAAAAAATACTAATAGATCAACGTCGAAGGCAAATGTCTCCTTTTCTTTTTTTTTTGTGCAAAGTTGTAGCTTTAACAAGTTTTTTCTATTAAATCTTCCTTTTTTATTGATACGCATCTGCCCCTGCAAATCTGAAAATATAACAGCTTAATAATGTGTGGCTAGGTGCAAATACAGATGCCAAATTCCATGGTTTTTGCCCACAATGCTCCTTTCTGCCTCACAGGCATTTGTAATTATGCTTGTTGGGCTCAGCTGAAAATCTCCACTCCATTTTGATCATAGGAAAACACCGCAATATTTAATTTTTTGTAGTTGTTGGCAACTGTGGGTCAACAACACTCCCTGTAAAGAGCTAAATTTCCATTCTCCAAATGCCGATAAGCATCAGCTCCCAGCCACCATTGTTCCCCCAGTCAGGCCATGCTAACAAAGCCCATTATGGCATTTCTGATCTGATTATCAAAGGTAAAAGAGCAAGAAGGAATTGCAGGCACCTATGGGGAAATCAACAACGAAAAACTAGTTCAAATTATGATTTGAATGGCAGATAAAGTGCTAAATATTCTTTTTCTCTTTATCATGTAAAAAGCTTGTAACATAAAGACAAGGAAAAAAAAACTTGAAATATGAGAACGAAACCACATGCCCCCGGTTCTTCACCACGGCTGATCGACTTAAGTGATTGTTTCAAGCACATTTCCTACAGATGTTAGTACTTCTACATGTTTCCTTTTAATGTCTTCTTTTACTCTGTTTTTGTCAGATTGATGTGCTCTGTCAAAAATACACCTTCCTAATACTTTCCTGAATAGAAAAGAAAGAAAAATGCAAATCTGACATGATCCATCATTCTAAAATATTCACCCCCCAAAAAATATGTAGTTGTTAAGGTACTTCCATCTCTAATGGTATAGCCCACACAACCTTATGCAAGTATATGCAATCAAAGTAAAAGTAATTCTTCTGAAACCAGACTGGTAAGCTAGCAGTATAGATTTCTAGGAAACCTGCTATTTGAAAGTAAATTCTAGCATTTGCAGCGTCAAGGTGGCAACTACTGACAAAATACAACGCCACCCCACCTGCTAATTCCCTGCAGACAAAGAACAACCAGTTTGGGTTTTAAAAGGCCACAGTCTTTATTAACACATACAAATGTACATAAAGACAAGCATAACTTCCAAACTATGGTTTGCCCCATTAAGAAATGCTTGCCAGAAAGTAACCACCGTGTACCTTTTAAGTGCTACCTGGCATGCCGGACACCTCATCCCCTAGGGCAGGGATCCCCAACCTTTTGAACCCGTGAGCAACATTCAGAAGTAAAAGGATTTGGGGAGCAACACAAGCATGAAAAATGTTCTTTGGATGCCAAATAAGTTCTCTAATTGGTCATTTGGTAGCCCCTATATGGATTGTCAACCTACATTGAGGCTCTGTGTGGCAGTACACCTGGTTTTTATACAACCAAAGTTGCCTCCAAGTCTGAAATTTTAAAATAAGCACTTGCTTTGAGGCCACTGGGAGCAACATTCAAGGAGTTGGAGAGCAACATGTTGCTCACAAGCTACTGGTTGGGGATCACTGCCCTAGGCAAGTAAAGGCACGCAATATAGGTAACCATTTTCACCATTTTGTAGAACCCACTCCCAAAAAGAGCCCCTTTCAAAGCCAGTTGGCTGCTTAGTTGTAATCATTGGGCCTAAGCATCATGCAATATCTTCAAAGTCTTCACCCTTGTCTTGTAAAGAAATGAATTCCCTTTTGGTGCAAATACAAGGTGTAATTTAAAGCAGTACACCTTAAATATAACATAAGTGCGCAAATGTATGTGTCTTAAACTTCATATTCTCTTTTCCATTGCCCACACAGTGTCTATCTGCTAAAACATATGAAGATAACCAACTTATACGCTCTAGTGATGGGCGAATTCGCAGGCGAAGTCGCGAATCGCCAGCGAAAGTCCGCTTGGCGAAAATTCACCGGAAAAACGTGTCGTGCGTCGTTTTTGACGCGACGCGACAAAAACAACGCGACGCGCGTCAAAAGCTTGCCGCGACTCGTTGCGCTAATTTTTCGCCAATTCGCGAATTTCTCTGGAAATCTCGGGAGATTCGCCCATCACTAATACGCTCCCTTTACCATCATTTTCTAGGCATGTGCTAGTAAAATCACTTTATGTCACTTAGATCACAAGAAAGGTGGTGGCATACATGAACAGACATGATGCATTAATATAAGTTAGCTCAACACACAACTGGAACACTAGATGAGGGGTTGTGACCATTGTCATACAATGTTCACACCAATTGGTCGGACACCTTTATATGAGGAGTGAATGTTTGGTTTAAAACCAAACTGACCAACCAAGTTCTTTATGTTTAGTGAGCCTTACCTGTTGTTCTAATCTAACCCATGCATTGAGTGGGTGGTGAATACACTCTACAGAATAATATTTCTACTTTTAGGCACGGCATTTCGTGTTGTCTACAATGCTGCTAACTCAGGGCACCTCCTGAGAGTTTCCAAGAAATCCTTCATTCCCACTGTGCTTAAAAATACAAAATAAATTATGTTCAACTGCTTCAGGCAATTACACAAACATTGACAGTAAAGAGTCTGCTCATACAGAAGTCAGTTATCTCCTTTGGATCTCTTCCAACCTCTGCTATAGAAGTTGGAAGAAATTTCATAAGATTATGCAAAAGAACTCTAAGGGGCAAATTTACTAAAATTCTTTAAAAATCCCTCGAATCTATTCGAAATTCGATAAGCTTTCGACTATTGAATGCTTATCGAATAGTTTTAGGCTATCTTTTTCCTCGATAGTCGATGAAATCGTACGATCGAATACCGATCAATACCGATTTCACGAAAAAATCTTACTTTTTCCTTCGAGCCTCCTAAAAATTTGTACGATTGAAACGATCGAGGCGTTCGATCGTACGAATGGTATTCGAGCAGGTGTTTGCAAAAAAAATGGTATTCGGTAGGTTCAATCTGGCAAAGTAGGCGTTCGAATAAATTTTAAAGTTAAAATCCTTCGATCATCGAATGGTATTCGATTATTTGATCTATTCAATAATTCAAATATTCGGTATTCGATGATCAAAGTGGCCAAATTTGCATATTCGATCCTCCGAAAAAATCGGAATTTATTTCCATGTTTGTTTTAAAGATCGGAATTTGATCAAACTTCGATCTTTTCACACAAATTTTGTAAATTTGCCCCTAAGTGTAGAGATGTAAATCAAAGGGTTTGATGGTGTTTGGGGAACATGAGGACAGAAGTAAGGAAAGCAAACAATGAGCAAAAGTACAACTGAGCATTTTCTACTTAGACTATACTGTATTTCTCTCCATTTTGTAGATATCAAACTTGTAGTTTCTAGAAAACTAGGTGATGTTTTATTACAGGACTTGGAAGGTCATGAATCTGATTTTCTGCTGAGCTACCTGGTCTTATACAGAATGGTCTAATGCAATTTTGCTGTTTCTAATAACATTTTGAGTAAATGTAAATGTAACAAAGACTTCAGGGAAAACTTAAATGAAGAATAACGTGCTTAACCTGTAGGTCAATTGTAGGTTACATCTAATTGTTGCCCCTACACTGCTAAAATGCAGCAGTGCTTCAGTGAAAGGTCATATTTGGTAGTCATAAGGGGTAGTGTATGACCACAACCACAGTTGCAGTCATGCAAACCAACTAGCAGGTAATAGGTTTGCTCTGTCACCTTTCTCCTGTTTTGTATCAAGTTTAATGGTCCTATTGATGCAGAGGAATCCTGAAGCTAGCACCAAATTTTAAGCAGGGACCGGTATGACACCCTCTGGTGCCCACAGCAAAACTAATTGTGGGGAAAAATGGCAACTGTGCTCAAAATCGACTTTGATCACTTGGGGTTGTAAATGGCCCCTATAGTTTTAATGTTCCATTCTCTGGAAGAACACTGGTAGCTGGTGCTCACATTTACAGGGCCACTTTTTGATGTAAGTTGTGATTGTGTGTTTTAACAGCAAATTTGCCCTAATTGATCATATAAGCTGGAGCCCCATGGGTGCCAAATAAATGTTTAGGGATGTCACTCTTTTCCATCTTCTTTTCTTCTGCCCTTGTTTTTTGAGACTTTCTTTTACCAATCAAGATAGATATGTACAAGATTATTTCCATGTTTGTTTAACTCTATACATGTGGCTTAGCAAAGCAGAAGGTATCTTGTCAGGGCAGTAAAAAAACAGCAATTTTGCCATATTTATTCAAGCAATGCTTTCATAACTATCTATTTTCAAGTATACTTCAAAATGACATTTGAAAAGGAGGACTGTCACCAGATGGTGCCTGCTCATCATGAAAAGATTCAGCCAGTAACGATCTTCCTGCTAATTTCCCTGAGGATCACAAACTTGTGTATAAAATAATATAATGGTTGCAAATCCAGAACATTGTCTGTCTCAGATGGGCTATCCACTGAGCCCCAATCTCTCATTTTCTAGAGAAAATGGCTTCAATAGACACTAATAATAAAATGCAACCCCTTGATATACATGAAAAAACTGCTAAGAAAATAGAAATGATTTACTAGGAAAAAAAGTAAACTAATAGAGTAGAAAACAACTAAGTGTTTAAAAAAAATTATAAGGAATGCATAAAGTTGTGTTTTTGTAGACACCACTGCTAGATTTGACTAGTTCACTCAAAATTGTGTAGGGACCCATAGGTTTCTACTTGGAACCTATGGAGTTAAGTCCCTGATCTCTTGTCACTAGGCAAAAGCTTATGTTACAATTTGTATTATTACCCAATATTACCACTTCCTGCCACACAGCTTTATAGTGCTGGGAAGGAGTGGACACTTCCTCTCTGGCTGCTGGGATCCTTACCATCTGGATGTGCTCCATTGAGCCTGGGATCACCAAGGCCCAGTAAGTCCATATGCCCTAAAGGGACCTGTAACTTTAGAGATCGAGTCGGGGACCAGGGAACCCTGTGAATGAGGTTACCAAGCATAGGGTAGTTTCATGTAATAGACTCTCTAGGAGAGTAAGATAGACAGCTTTACTTATAAAGAGCAGCTGTGTGCTCCATCAAGGATAATAGCAGGGAGTAGCTTCCTACAAGGCTTCCCCATATGCCTTTAGTGAAGGGACCTCAGCGAATAGGGTGTTAGGCTTTAGACTTTGTCTCCCTGACCATTCAACTGAAAAGGGATCTGGACCATTTAAGGACATATTGCCTGAGGGAATTGATGTACACTTGACTACTATGCCTTATGGGAGTGACAATCTATGCAATGCTGTGTCATCTTAATCTATCTACCCTCATCTGTGACTTGCTATATCATCCTCATATGTGAGTAACCTGGGGTTATTTGTCTTGTACAAATAAATTGTTATTTTTGGTTTCATCATAAGAATCTCCTGGCATTCCATCTTTTACTAATTTTACAGCAACATAGTCTGTGAGTTGTAGTTACACTACCTCATCTCATTGGAATCTTCCACTTAGCGAAGGCCCTGATCCTGAAGTGTGAGTCCAATGTAACCCATGTTCATCTACTAGCTGGACACTTTAACTACTTTGTGCTGTATAGCCCAAAAAAGCGTTACAATTGCAATGGTATTAATTAATGAAAACTTTCCATTGTTTCTCAGAGATGAACCTGACTATGAAAATGTGCTATAAGTATGCAGAACATGGTGGTATTACGAAACAACATCAACATGTTTGATTTTTAATGTTTTATTGGGGAGAGGGGTCTACAGTTATGATATGTCACAAAATCTATCATCTACGCCTGGCTTAATCCATTCCTATGAAACTAGCATCTACCCCTGCAGACACTTACTTTAAAATAAACCCCAACCTGCCAGAGATGTCATGAAGAAGGCTTGCAACTGATGTCACCAACAGGGAGGCTTGCCAGAAGGAAACTTGCGGTTGCAAACTCCATACATCGAACCTGCACCGTCACCCCCATTGGTGAACTGAACCCACGAGTCTCATGGGTATCGGATATACCCATACATCAATAAGCTCCAACATTCTTGTTTGGAATTAAAACTGCTATCTAGTTGCTGTGGTCACTGAATCTTCTGTAGCTGGTCGCTGGCGAGTAGTCAGTAATGGAGATGTGCAAATGCCAGCGAAGCTATTGTCCCCATATTATGAGGTATGTTGTAAAATAAATGCATTCTGAAATGAATTTGATTTCCCCATGAAGGAGCCATAAACACATAAGCATTTCTTTCAGAGAACAAGATTCAGCATGCACCAAGTTTCAAAGGTCTCCCAATGAAAGATATACCTGGAAAATTCTGTAAGATGATGCAAGAATCATGTAGGCCTTTGTTAAAAACCACATAAACTGTTCTGTTAAAATTAATTAGAACAACAAAAGGACCAAATTAGGCCCAATGCTTTTAACTATATATTTATATTTCTTTATTTTACACAAAACTAAAATCTGCAGAACAGACATGTGGTGAATTAATGGCCTGAACCAACATTTCCACAATCAATATAACTTCAAACTAAAACGGATATAGGGCCATTTCAGTTTTATGTTTCTCCCTTAGTGTTTTGACGGAGCAAAGGCCTGGCTTTTATTGCTGCCTTCTTAGTTTCTTGATCTGGATTCCTTGCCACTTGTTTGAGCATATATACAAAGAAATCTGTGTTTTTCTCCCTGAATCTCCAAATTGTCCCTCATTTAGCCTTCACAGTGGAACATAGATATGCAAATCCATCAAGTGTATAGAAAATTGTAAGGGTGCATACAGTAATGGGAATGCTTCACAATATTTTAGGTGTAAGAATAATTTGTACAGCAATTGTGCTTACAGCTGGCAGTTACCTTATGAAAGGACCGGCCTTCTCGCTCTTAACTTAATGAGAAAGATTTGGCCAATGAGGGGATTAACATAATAAAAATGTCACCTGGCTCAAAATAACTGTGTCCATCTGTCACCAATCATATCAGCCTGTGACCTAAATGTTTATTTAAAAAAGAAAGTCCTAATCTTTTTAGCTGGCTTAACAAGCTGTACTGGTTTTCTATTGAAACCATGTGGCTTCGGCAGTGCAATGCTACATGGGCTTCTGTTACAATGAATGGGTAAAGTAATGGCTCTACAACAACGTCCTTTTACATCTGGTAATATAAAAAACTGCTCCTGGAATCCAGATAAGAACCAGTAATAAAAAGTAAATGGCAAATTAAAAAATGCTTTACATGCTTGGGGGCAGGGGTTTGACTTAAAGGGGAATTGCTACAGTGTAAAATTTCACAGAAACTATAAAAGATCTTTAAATAATCTTTTTCTCCAAAATATCATATGATCATAGGGTTTGAGCTGTCTGTAGAAAGGGTAAAGTAGGTTGTTGTTCACTTAAAGAACATTATGGGGGTCATTAACTACAATTAGGGCTGGGTGCATAGTGCAAAAAACAGAGGTGCAGTCAGCCATTTCTTTATATCCCAATGAATACAGCTCTACCTGCATTTGGCAGCACTGCATTCATAAGGGATAGGTAGCAGGGGAGCACAAAGGCTTTGCTCTGCCACCACCTAACTTGTGCATCAGATAAATCAGCTAAGGAGCGCCAGCTGGGGCAGGCCACAATGGGGCCCTCATGCCAGATTTTTTATTCAATATGAACTACAGAGTGCAAAGGGATATGCATTTTTACTCCCTTTAGAGCTCTTGCGCTTTCATCCACATTAACTAGACCTCAGAATGGGCCAGCCGGAAATGAGGTTAAAACCTGGTGGGTCCTGCTGACCCAAATCGGATCCTGACCACTAGGCAAAGGTTATATATAAGGATAGTGTGGAAGGGAGGGGCTGGGCATGGGTGAGCGGAAATACTGGTTGGGGCCCTAGAGGGAGATATGGGGGTCTCTGGGGTATCAGCCCAAGTGGAGGAATTGCACACCCCAGTCCAAGCCCTCTCTTATGCAAAATTTATGGCAATTCAAGTAGCCTTTGGCCTTTAGTGACCAGAAAGTGCTACTTTAGTTTAATTTTCCCTTAGGGTTCTTGGTCATCTGCAGGAAATCCCCACACCCCAGGGGTGACAAAAGTCTAATTTGTAAAAATGATTTAGTAACCAATAATTTTTAACCTTTCTCTACATCTTGGTTGACTTCTAATGACATAATTGAACTCACAATGACAAAATTCCTCATCAATGTTTTGTAGAGCGAAAATGCAGGGAAACCTATGCTTAGATTTATGTTTCTATACACTTTTCCCCCCCTAATGGAAACTACTACAGTATTTCTTGAACTTAACTCAACTCCATATACCTCTGATGCTCCTGGCAAACTTCACTTGGGTGGCATACGTAAGCCAGAGGTTTGACCTGCGACTGAAAGACCAAATCTCAGTGGAGTTGTGGTCAGGCTTTTCTGGCAAGCTGCTGACCTCCATCAAAAGTGGTAAATATAGTTTAATCAATATTTTCCCTGTGAAACACACACACATATATATATATATATATATATTTATTTATTTAATCTGTATATTTAACAGATTTGAAAATGTTAACCCCCTAAAAACCTTGCTTTCAGGCCATAATTAACAAGTCATTTATTATATATAATTAAAAACAATTTTATCACACCACCAAAATTTCCCACATTTCCCAAAAGGAGAGGACCTCTGTAAATCTCTTTTAACAATTTTAGTTTTTGTTTTGTGGTCCCTTGTTTTAAAATGACATTATTTAGTCACAACTGGAGCTTGGAACAAAACAGTTAAGTTGAAATTTGGTGAATTGAATATTATTTCTAAGTAAATACTTTCAAACTCCAGTAGAATATGGGAGTGCCGCATACTGCTTAACGGACTAAGAAGCATATAGCTGTCATACATAGTGATGGGCGAATCTCCCGAAATTCGCTTCGCCGAAAAATTCACGAATTTCTAGCGAAATTCGCGAATCGGCGAAAAATTCGCGAAACGAGTCGCGGGACGATTTTGACGTGCGTCGCGTCAAATCGCGTCGCGTCAAATCACGTCGCATCAAATCGCGTCACGACGCGTCAAAAAACGTTGCGCGACTCGTTTTTTCGGCGAATTTTCGCCAAGGGAAATTTCGCTGGTGATTCGCGAGGAATTCGCCGCGAATTCGGCCCTGGCGAATAAATTCGCCCATCACTAGTCATACACCAGCAAATTATTTGCAACATCCCAAGTATCACACATAAAACATGTAGTAAGTACTTAGAAAGCAATAACTAAATTTAATTTTATACCAAAAGACTACGGTGTCAGAGCATCATGGTCACAAAGCTATACCCTCTTAACCTTTTTTGTACCATTTGACAATTTTTTGTTTGTTTCTATTGTTTATTGATGTTTGTTATATTATATTCCTAGGATGACACTAGATTAAGTTATGCTCGAGGGGTTAATGTTTTCCGACTGGCATATATACCCGAATAGTCAGCCACTAATCTCTCTCATGAAGCATCTTTTCTCCAAGATGTTGATCTTTATGTTAGGACTTCAATGTTCACCAACGGCCATGATCTACACATATATTAGCCAGAAAGAATCTCTTCTCTGGGGCTGCTGCAGTCTCCACCATGTAAGCTAGCATACTGAAAACCACACTTAACCAAGTTGAACGCAGTGAATTTTAACCACCAACTATAAGGCAAATGCATATTTGTGTGCACCATAGACCTCGTGCCTTTCCCCCTGAGTTATTAATGTCCTGGCAATTAGCAGTTAGAAAAAGAAAACCCTTATCTAAGTGAAGAGACAGAAGGGGAAAGGTCATCCACTATCTTCTCTCTTTCATGAAAACCTGGTATCACACCGAGGGTCACCATTCAGCCTGCCTATCTGAACAGTTTTATTAAAAATAAAAAAGAAACTCAAAGCATGCATTAGAGAAACAGGATATAGGATTAGAAGTAATGAGAACAAAGCCAACTGCTAGAGCCAGTAAATTAAGTTTTACAAAGCTTAGCCATCATGTAAAAGGTACAACCTTAACTACCCTCTTGGGGTGCATAAACAAATGACTGTCTACACTTAATAAAAACATTACATAGTCTAGTCCTTTGATAGACTCCGTTAGCAGCACGCTGCTATAATCAGCATGTCTTGGGCTGGAGTTCTAAAAAGAAAATGAGGAAAGCTCAGAGTCAGCTCCTCGCATACTTCATATTGGCCTCCGGTGAAATTAGTCATTGCAGTGGAATGCCTGACTTGTACCGACTCCAGAGGACCTGACAGGATCAGACAATGGGATGCACATTTCCTCAAACTGTCAGCTAATTGTCAAATGATGACAACAATTAAAGAAGCAATGCCTTCTAGCAAAAGTATTCTGGATACAGTGGAAAATAACTCATAGCATTGAACAGAAATGTAGAACAATAAATCGCCCATGAAAGGTTACTGATCAGCTGAATATATCATTAGAGTCTCTGTTATTAACATTAAGAGTCTATTGCTTGGATCGTTAAGGAGGAAGTTGATTTTACATTAACCCTAATGTACATGATTCATCATGGAAAATACCTATGTGCTTAGATATCAACTGCAGCAGTTATAGATGTACTTTGTTGCATTAAATGTGCACAAAATGTAGAAATTGATATAATTCACAAAATAATTCAAACCACAGCAATCATTTATGAAGGTAAAAAGTTCACTAAAATGGAGCTAAGTACTAGAGCCGTAGGGCACCTCTAGACAATGTTGACCTGTCATCTAAGGTGCATTCACAAGTAAAGTTGGTCCCTTTTTTAACCTCTCAGCTCAATGATTAAAAGCCCATCAACAATCATCCAACTGGACACTACTTGCTCAGAAGTGAAATTTTCTCCAAAACTCTATGTACTGTAGAAGGTCTTTGGGGAGGCCTCAAGTGCAAGGAGCTATAGATCCCTCAGGCTGAAACATCATTTTGGTTTTCTTTAGACATCCATGTGCAAGGCTGAATAGCATATTCTATTTCTAATTTTGCTGATGATACTTAATTGTGCGAAACGCTAAGTTCCCTACAGGATAGATAGAGATTCTGCTGAACTGGAAAACTGGGAAGCAAACTGAAAAATGAGGTTCAGTCTTGAGTTATAAACTTAAGGACGGTGTATTAGGGGTTTTCTTAATTGAGAAGGATCTTGGGGTTGTCTATTGCCAGGCAGTGTGAATCTGTGGCTACTTAAGTAAATAAAGTACTGTCTTGCATAGAAAAAGGTATTGATTCAAAGGATGGAAACATAATATTGTCTATTTACAGCAAGGTGGTAAGGCCTCACCTTGAGTATGCAGTGCAGTTTTGGGCTTCCGTTCTTAAAAAGTGAGTTGGAGAGAGTGCAGAGACATGCTAAACTAAACTGCTTAAACGGATAGAAGATTTTAATTATGAGGGGAGACTGTCAAGGTTGGGTTTGTTTTCGCTGGAAAAAAGTGCTTGTGAGGGGACATGATTACTCTTTACAAATACATTGAAGGCATTATAGATAGGTTTCCCATAAAAAAAAGATCACAGTACAAGAGGCCATTCTTTTAGACTACAGAAACAGAACTTTCATGTAAAACAGTGTAAGTGGTTGGGGAATGCCCTACCAGATGATGTTGTGATGGCTGATTCTATTTAAGGCTTGGATGATTTCTTGGACAGACATAATATCAGAGGTTACTGGGATACTAGCATCTACAATTAGCATAGATATTGATATATAGCTTATGTATATGGAAGTATATAGGACGTATATGGAAGGGTTAGTATGAGTTTGTGTGTACTGTATATGTGTGTGTGTATATACAGTATCTGTGCTGGGGTTCATTTGGAGGGGTCAACGTGATGGACCCAGTGCCTGGCCATGTCACCATGTCGCAGATGCGTGACACAATGGACAAAATGGTTTTTGCACTTTGAACTGTGGTCCATGCATATTTACAGCTTGCACCTTCAGGTTCTAACCCTAGAGTAAAAAGAGCTGTGGCTCATTTTGTATGCAGTATTTGCTGCATTTGGTGATGTGCAAATAGGGTTGACAGCACATGGGTTATCATGGATATCCTCTGGAAAACCTCCAACTCATGAGCCATTTTGAATGGGGAGCACCAAGGGATGTAGGACCTTTGGGAATCCCATACTGCTTATGGCATGGTTCCCTAACTTTTAGTATGTTATAGAATTATTTATTTATAGTTTTTGCCTTCTTCTACTGACTGTCCAGCTTTCAAATGGGAGTCACTGACCCCATATAAAAATAAAAACTCTTTAAGGCTACAGATTTATTGTTACTGGTACATTTTATTACTCATCTTTCTATTCAGGGTCTCTCCTATTCATATTCCAGTCTTTTATTCCAAATTACCCTAGGAACCATGCTAGGGCATTTGAACCCTAGCAACCAGATTGCTAATATTGGAAACTGGAGAGCTGCTAAATAAAAAAGCCAAACACAGGCATGGGACCTGTTTTTCAGAATGCTCAGGACCTGGGGCTTTCTGGATTAAGGATCTTTCCACAATTTGGATCATCAAACCTTAAGGTTACTAGAAAACCATGTAAACATTGACTAAACCCAATCGTTGGTACTGCTTACAATACAGATAGATTACATCTTAGTTTGAATCAAGTGCAAGGTCCTGTTTTATTATTATTATTATTATTATTATTATTATAGAGAGAAAAAGAAATAATTGTTTAATAAAGTCTATGGGAGACAGCTATTCTGTAATTGAGAGATTTCTGGATAATGGGTTTCCAGATAACGGATCTCAAAAAACACAAATAATAAAAAATGAAAACCAAGTGCAAATTGTATCAGAATATCATCCTTAACATCCTACGACAAGTTAATTTCAAAGTGAACAATATATTTCAAAATAATGACTGGGTAAAGAAAGGCATCCACAGAAACCATATACAATCCCCAAGCAGCTTAGAGTTAATGGCATAACAGGAAGGGACAATTTCCTTTGCACTAATTCTGCCCATGCCATAGGGGAAAACAAGAGTAAAGGGTCAAGCACGACCTGCTGCATGTGGCCCTGATATTCCATGGGGGAGGCCCCGAGGTGAAATCAACTTAAATTCCACATTAAATTCTGCACAAATCAATTCTATCAACTCCTTCTGGGGACTGTGCTTAACAGGATGTTTTTAGGCATCTTCCCACACTTCATTAAAGGAGTTAATGTCAGTAGCCACATGTAGATATTAGAGGCCATAATGTCCCTCATGCAGCATGATCCCACTGTAGAACACCACGTTATTTTAATTAAAACAAGAACATCTATTATTTGTGTTATTTGCTGCATTTTGTGCACTTTCGTCTACAGAGTAGATGTGTGAGAAAAGATAATTTATTGATAAGCAACTTCAATGAGCTCCTCCTTATTCATTATGCCTTCAGCACACTTTGGAATGAAGGTGCTCATTATATAAGGCTTGTTAGATCTTCTAGCACTGGATGGGAGAGTGAGAATAAATCACCAACTTCTGCAGATTTTGGAGAAATGTATGTGTTAGTTCACAAACCCATCTCCATTTGAAAACAGAGTCGGACTGGGGGGCTGTTGTCTCAGAACCTGCCCATGCCGCAAGCCCTCTCTCCATCTTCGCCACAGCTTTAACCCCTTCAGACCCCCCTCCGTACGTGCTTACTTTCCTTTGCCACAACTGGGGCTAGAAGGGAAGGTCAGGGGAGGCAGAAGCAGGGAGCTGGTCTGACTGGGCTTGGCCCACCAGGTTTTTTCCTGTGTCCAACCTGCCCAGTTTGACCCTGTTTGAATGTTTTAGGGGTTTGAATGTATTGTAAACCCCTAAAAAAGCTTTATGCTGTGATTATTGCTAATTAAATAGGGCCAACTGAAAAAAAATTCAAGCCAACATGTTGGGCCTCACTATTTGAAAGAAACAGATTTGGTTCATGGAAATCAGCTTGCGTGAGTGAGTTGACATAACAAACACTTTTATTATCAGGGGGCTAGAGCCGTGGCCCCTCAAGAAGATACCCAGTATACACAATGCCTGTGTCTGCAGAGAGATGCTTCCTATTCCATCTGAATGGAAGCTTATAGAGCAGGCAATTCTACCAGTATTTAGGGATTTAGATGACCATACACTTGAAGGTACGTTCTTTTGGCAAGGTTGCCTAATGAGTGGATCTCCCCTGATATTCCCACCTTGAGATGGGCCATATTGGGCTAATCTATCCCAATCATTGGGCCCTAGGGCCAGAGAGAGGGCCGCATCAATGAACCAATACGAACCTTGATTCAATGGCATTTTTCAACCTGTCCATCAGATACTGTATATCAATCCCATCAGAGGGCCCCAAATCATCAGTTTTTATTGGCCTGTGTATGGTCACCTTATAACCCTGCAACATCACTTATATTTGCATAGGAATGTCATAAAGATAAAGATATGTTTTCAAAGTCTCTGTTGAAGTTCTTTTATGAAGACAAAATGCAATATAATAATAGCAGTATTTGTGAAGAAACAGCATCAAAATTAAACATTTCTATCAAAGCTGAAGTGTCATAAATAGATGAAGTTGGAAATGATCTGTAATTTGTACTTCATTAATTTTAACATTCTCTCTCCAACTCGACTCTCTGCCATCACTTCTTTTTCGCCTCTGCCACTAAATAGATCACGCTCTAGAGCGTCTGCACCTTCAGCGTAGCCACCAAGTCCCAGTACCAGAGTCAAGCTGCCAGCTATCTCCATCTGCCCAGAAATGACTGGCATTGTGTTCTTCTCACATTGGCATTGGCATGCAGGCTCACTGCTGCGCTGGCTTTAGTCTCGGGCAGGCGAATACTTCTTCTCTCAGTAACAACAGAAACAATAACATTATTTCTTTACTCCTTAATCCCTTTACCTCAATATAGAAATGTGCCTTCAGACCCTCCTTGTCACTCAAGCTATGGGTCGCTGTTGCTGAATTCTGAAAATGCATTCATCTGCTGTGTAAATATAAAACTACTCAAGGGCACTGAAGAAAGTGCAAGTAGTAAGGACTCCAGTGGTATGAGCTTACAATCTAGTTCACTGACGAGGCAGGCAGCAAATAATGGAAAATGGAAAAATATTTAAATATTTAAATGAATATATTTAAGTTCAATGGATTTGCTTGATCTGCCTGAGCCAGAGCAGCAATCTATGACTCTCATAGCTAAATAAGATAAATATGTCCATAGGCATGGGTCTATAGAAAGTAAACCAGCTTTTAAAGGGCTAAATATAATATTGAGAGGCTTACCACTGTACAGCATTTGTGTGTGTATGCTTGCCTCTGTTTAAAGTGGACATGTCAACCAGACATAAAAATCTGTATAATAAAAGTCCTTTACAAATAAAACATGAAATCCAAATTCTTTTTTTTATTAAACAATTCATAGCTATTGTAAATTAATTTAAAATTCTCAGCTGTCAATCAAATATTGCCTGCACCTCCACTATGCCTTAGGCATAGAGGCGGAGCAGGCAATTACTTTCACTTTCCATTTAGCACTTACAAGATGTCAATTCACTCCCCTCATCGCCCCCTCTCTCTTCACCATTTAATTGTGTAGCCAGGACATGGGGATGGACATCAGGTCCCCCATTCTGGAGCACAAACAAGATTTTGAGATGATGCAAGGCTTGCCTTAATAACACTGTCCACAAAATGGCTCCTGCCTGCTTGCTATAATTATGAATTCCAAGACCAAAGGAAACAAGATTCAAATAATTTATATAGTGTAATTAAAGTTTATTTTAGAGGACCCCAGACTGGCAGGGTACTTTTCTTTTCAGCATTGCCATACTCTTCAGGTGCCCAAGAATCCTGGGCAAAGAATTTCTAAATTCTGTGCCTGCTCAGAGCATAATTATAAAATATGGCATGTGTTGCCAAGAAGAAAAGTTCCCCAGGCAGATGTATTGTGAATAGGGGAGGGCTGGTCCTGGGTCGCGGAGGGTGACTAAGAACTCAACACCCTCACAGTAGAACCCATAACCCATACAGCTACAGGCAATGCGACTGCACTGTATATACTGCTTTATATTAATGACACTATACTTTTGAGGTCAGCTCCCTAGGCTTACACTAAGGAAAGGAGGTTGTGACATTTGGAATCAAAACTGATTTCCAAGATCAGACAATAAGGATAGGGAGTTCCCTGCCAAGGCACCTGTTGTTGATTGATACTACAGATTTATAAGACAGTGTTGTACATTAGTGATGGGCGAATTTATTCGCCAGGCGCGAATTTGCGGAAAATTCCCGTGATTCGCAAAACGCAAGCGAAAATTAGCCTGCTGAAAATTCGCTGCCGTCAAAAAAAGAAAATGAAGCGCAAACGTGCGCAAATTTTTTCGCCAATTCACAAATTTCTCGACGAAATGGGATAGATTCGCCCATCACTATTGTACATATTTCATGGGAAAATCTATATTTTATTAACATTTTTAGAGTTGCTTAATGGATAACATCTGATTATTAAGCAGTAAAGAATTCACAATCTCACTAATGACGTAAAGCTGGAGGTAGAGGATACATTTTGCGCTGCGTTTGGATAGGATGTGGAACTGGCAGAACGTGATTCATTGATTCCTCCTTTCAGTTATCTTTACAAAAGTACATGGTGTTAAAACATCTTAACTTTTTTTATATTTAGGGTAGTGCCCCCTACTCTCTCTGTCTCTAGCATATACAGCAGCCATTGTGTAATGCTTTCTTTAGCCACAAGTGAAATAATATAGATCCAGGGAAGTATTTGTGATCTACAAGGCACAGCCAAGTCAGCTAAATCTTATATAACAGAGGCCGAATTATTTTTGGCATGGGTCTGCTGTATACCGGGCATAGCAAAGCAATGTAGACAACTAACACAAGGCTGGTGTTGAGGGCCTTTGGTTTTCTTTAACGGTAATCACTAAGGAAGGCCAACCATTGGATTAAAGACAGATATTGTCCACTTTAGGTGGGCATATTGGGGAAAGATCTGATCGACCGCATCAAACTTGCCAACTGTCATCATCAGAGACTCTTCTTCTTGTGGTGTCCTATGTAGCAGCATGGATGAAGTTCCCTTTACAAGTTTAAATGCACTGAGCTAAATATTAGAGAGAAAAATTCTCCATGGGCCAAATGCCTATGGTTAAGGACCATGTTTGACCATGTGTGGTCCTCAGGCATTATATATTCTTGTTTGCCTGTTTGTCCAAAATATTTAGCTCTAAGGCCAAAAACAATTGATCATTGACATCAACCTGTCCATCAATTTAAATGACCAACTGCAAGGGAATCTAATCATGTATGACCAACTTTACTTAAATTATACAAGCAATATCAATTCCTTCAATTTTTTTTTGAGTTTTCTGCTTTTTGAGGTATTTAAAAAAAACAATGCCACAAATGAGACCCATGGTTCATAGAAGTTCTCCCTGTTTCCATGCCAAGGTAAGAGGAGGGGAAAATAAAACAGACTGCAAAGTCCATTAGTGCCAGCTTTCTAACAGCTGCACTAACACAGTGAAACAATGTTGGCACTGAGGCCACCAAGATATCACATTAACAGAGATATACAGTAGGGACACAGATTTGGGAAAAGAAGCCACACTGGGGAACTATAGTATATGTCCTAGACAAAGCTGTATTGTAGTCCTGATTACTTATTTATGCTTCTGTATTGTAACATTAAACGAATATTAAGTAGTGCCTTCTAAGAAAGACCTAGGAAGTTATTCATTTGCTTGCGTTTGAAAAAAATTCATCTGATGAACATTTTGGCAATCTCAGCTTTCCCCTCTCTAGACATTAAAAACAAAGACACATATGTCTGATTCGTTAAAAAAAAGACAAAGAAATACTCTGTTAATAAATAGCTTAGTCCTGAGTTTTTTCCCTTTTTTTTTTTCATCTGTAACATAATCATTAACCAGTGAGGTACAGGGGACTCATTGAAAGGCTTCACTATTCAGAAACTCCGCACAAAAGGAGACGAGTGTCCCTAAAGAGTTTCTCTTAAAGATATGGCGTGTTAGCATATTTCTGTTCCAAGCTTTTGATCTATATTTTATTTGCGGGGTTTAAGGTTAGCTGAATGGGGAGCCGTTCCTTTGATGCTCTTTACAACTAGGCAGCAAGGGAACAGCAAGCGATTCAGCACAGCTTCAATGTGCCGATTATGTGAAGGGCCCAACCAGGAGGAGACTGAAATGGGAATTTATGGGCTTGGGAAGTAATACTAGACATAAGGAATAGCAATGAACATTAGGGAAATGAAAGGCTACTAAAAGCATTTAGTACCTGGCCTTTGCCTGCTGATATTTCTGATATTATCCTCGGGGGACAGTTTTAAAGAGGAGGGCAATGCAGGAAGGCTGGTGGCCCCAAGTTTGGGGGGGTTGCATTACATAAATCAGGAGTAAGCAGCCTACAGCCCTCTACTTCCAGCAATTTTCCAACTGCCTTTGTGATATCAATCAATCCCTGGCTTGCTGAAATGAATCTCCCAGGATCTTTGACAGCTTCTAACTGACTAATAGTTCTGGGAGATGTAGCTAAAGATCCTGAGGTCTGCAAGTTGGATATCTCCTTATGTCTCAGGTCTCTGCACTAGAAAGGCTGCATTTCCAGTTTAATGACCATGAATTTGGCTTTTAAAGTACGGGCTTTTTGCTCCCCCTCGTAATTCAGGCTGCTGCTTCCTGAGGTGAGTTTCTCAACTGGCCTCATGGCAGCAGTGCCACTGCAGGGTCAAAATTTTAATTGCAAATTTTTGCTCTCCGCACTAGTGATGTGGCCCCCTGTTGGCCCACTCCTGCTCTTGGAAAGGTAAGTGCCGGGTGAAAGGGGCGGCATCTGAAAGGGGTCAGTGGGGTCAAACTGAAGGCTTCCCCTATGCAGAACTGAATACATTGCAGCCACTGAGGGCCCAACAGCTGGTTACCACTCCCTTAAAGGAGAATTCAACCCTAAATTTTAAATACCCCTAGCCCCCTTCCCAACCAAAACCCCCTCTGTCCTCCCCCAAGCCTAAGTGTTACCCCTGGCAAATGCCCCTAATGTTTTACTTACCCCTCAGTGCAGATTCAGGCATCGGACTTCATGGGTGCCATCTTCAGATGCTGGAGGAGGAGGGAGGGTTTTTTTTGCTTGGGATGGGGGTAGGGTTTTTTTTAATTTAGGGTTGTATTCTCCTTTAAACAAGAAATAACAATAATATGGATACAGATATATGAAAACAATGCTATATTTAAAAATATATCTAGAATAGCCACAATAAGTGTTCACCTTAACTGACTTTCAAGCTGGGCTTTTGTATCCAGAATAGCAAATAAGCATTTTCCCCTAGATCTTATCTTTTCTTCAGGCTGAGTTGACATCAGCGAAATTTAGAGCAGGGAGTATATTATTCCTTATGATATATAACCAATGCAAATCTACAGAGGGGGCATTGTATTAATTGTTGCTGCAATTTATCAGTGCTGAGTGGGAGAGAATAGAGCAATTCTCCTCCTTTAACTTCAGAGTAATGTTGCCTATTTGAGCCTAGCCTAAGGGCCAAGCCTCGTGGCTTTATTGCTGTTCTCCTACACAAGGTTCCTTTCAGACTGGGAGGTTGCACATAAAGTCTAGAGCTTGTATGAGATCAAATAAAGCTGACTTCTCAGTTCTGATCAGTTGTTCTATAGTATTCAGCCCTAAGCATGGTCAGCTATTATGTAGATGGAGTGAGAATCAATCTTCCTAGCCAGTGTTGGACTGGCCCACTGGGATACCAGGAAAACTCCCGGTGGGCCCAGATGTCAGTGGGCCCCTTTGCTTCTAACCATCATTCCCTATTTCTTTATGGTAAAAAAGAGGCTTAATAATGGAAGAATAGAGTATAGTAAATAGATATAAAAGTCTTGGAGAAAAAAGAGGTTGAGTGAGGAGAGGAGGAATAATAGTTTGGAAAGTGGGTTCATAGTCTAAAGTTTTCCGGTGGGCCCCTGGTCTAAGGTTTTCTGGTGGGCCACTGGCATCCCAGTCCGACACTGTTCCTAGCTGCACCTTTGTCCTGACATTGGTTTGTTATGTTTCTTTGAAAAAAGCATGTCTTTGAAGTTCAGTGTAAAGATGGGACTTTTTATACTGTCATTTAAAATATTATACTTGTATAGGACCTGTTATCCACAATGCTTGGGACCTGGGGTTTTCCAGATAAGGAACCTTTCTGTAATTTAGATGTCCATACCTTAATTCTACTTAAAATAATGTAAATAATAAATAAACCCAATAGGAATGTTTTGTCTTCTTTAAGGATTAATTATAGCTTTGTAAATAAATGCATTTGCATAGATTACATGGCACCAGGGAATGTGCATTGATCAATGTCTCTTCTTTTTCTCCCATTGTACTTTAGTATTTAGCCAGGGAGTGCTCCCACAACCTTTCCTTTTTGCATTTTAATTATATCCTAGTTGAGATCAAATGCAAGGTCTTGTTTTACAGGGAAAAAGGAATTCATTTTTTTTTTTTTAAATGAATGACTTTAATTAATTAGATTCTAAGGGAGATGGTCATTTGTATCTTTCTGGATAACAAGTTTCCAGATAATGGATCCCATACCTGTAGATGTATTTAATATCAGCGATGCAATTGGTATGGTAGAACCCAGTCATATTAAAAAATACTAATATTGTTTATAATAAACTACTTATTAATAAAAAAATTAAATACAACTCTTAGGGGCTTTTTTTATTAAGGTGGTGTTAAGAGTACTGCTGTAGTCCTGTTGCCCCCAGGGCCCAAGGTGCTACACTGACACTCAACATGGGCATGGCTGTTGTTACAGTAACACTTATAGTACTCGCACTGTGTAAATGCCATCCTATAAAATAGTGGGTGATGAACAAAACAAGCATGTTTGCCTCCATGTGTTCCCATGCTGAATGTAATGCTAAAAATGGTCTATTAAGCCAGATCAGATATAAGGCATACAATTTTGTCCATATAAGAGCCTCTAGTTTGGAATATATCCTGGAAATAATTATGTGTATGTATGTTCTTCTGATAAAAATCATATTCTGCATTTTCTTTTTTAAAAGAGCTAAGCATGTTCTCCTCGAAGTCTCCTCTGCAGGGACCAAGGGGTCCGTTTACTAAAGTGCGGTAAATTTGACCATAAGTTTCCGCATGTTATCGCTGAGAATATTTTTCCGTCAGAATATTCGCAGCGACTAAGTTTACTAAACAGCGATGTGCTCAGAAGTCATTGCGATCACTTGCGGTAACTACGTTAGCGAACCAGCTTGCGTTAGCGGTAATTTTAGCGAGTTGCGAATTTTCTGGCGACAATTTACATTTGCAAATATTTATTCTAGAAAATAATCTTGTTTTATGCGTTAATAATCGCGTTAATTATGGCAATTTTTACTGTGACATTTATGGCCAGAAATGCATCTTCAAAACTCATAAACTTTATTGACTGATGATTATACCATCCAACAACATTACAGAGTGACACCAATCAAACATGTATGTATCATATAAACCCATACTTCATCTATCCACGCACACACCCTTCTGCCAATAGAATCCTATGAACAAGAAATCATACCAGCCATCTCTTTGCATCATTTAAATGTACAGTTTAAATGAGAATTAAACTCCCATTGAGAATTTTCTGGCCAAAAAATAAGTTAACGCCACTATACAGATGGCGGTAAAATGTTGCAAATATTCTGGTGTTAATTTTGTCTTTCACACATTTCGCTGCGTTAATATGTATGTAGCGTTATTTTCAGCTGATGCGATAACTGGCGAATACATATTCTTGCGCAAGAAAATTTGCAAATTTACATTTACCGCTGGTTAATAATCTCGCGAAAACATATTCTGCGTTAAATTTTTCTGTATTTTGTGTGCAAATTTTTACCGCACTTTAGTAAACGGACCCCCAAGTATGGAGTTGCAATTGGAGTTGTCATTCCTCCCAAGCATTTTGTCTCTAGAGGCAACTGCACAGCTGACAGTTAAGCACTTATTGATTGTGCAGAGAAGTGTGACTTATAACCCCCTTCACGGCTTATCAGTTAATCTACTTCATAACGTGGTCTTCTAAGCCATGGAGGAATCGGAACAGCATCCTGCAGCTTTGGATGAAATTGTAGAGTTAGTTTATATACATGCATTTTGGGATTTCCTAGCATGACTCTCTATGGCTTTGTAATTATTTATGAATGAAGGACATGTAGCATTGGCTACATGTCCTTCTATGGAGCTGCATGGCAAGAGTAAAGGTAAAGCTTTGCCTTGACTCCATTCCATCTATATTTGCATATGTTAATGTTGAGAACAAAATCAAAACACTGTCAACAAGACTTCCTTTCTGCCCATATTTTTGGTCAGCTTTCTCTGATTGTCCCACAGCTGTGTCCATGTGTACTCTCTCTGTTTTGCTTTATTTGCTATGTCTTTGTCTTTCACACCTTAGCTGAAGCCCAGCTGTTCTTTACCATGAATTGGCAGGTTCTTGTACCCTTTTTTTATTTCACTCACTGGTCTCCAGCTATTTCTGTTTTTTCATAAACTGGACTAGCAGGAAATGTGCTAAAAAAAGTGCTAAAAAAAACAGTCAGATGGTGGTGAGTTTAATCCATCCTTAACATGTCCATCTGGGAGACATAAGTAGAAACGACATGACTAGATGTCCCTCTCCAAAAAACAAATTCTCTGCATGTTATGCCAAAATAATACACACTAGAGTTAATGCTAGACCTTTGGAAATATATCATCCCTATCAAAGCCTTCCCCTTTTTACAGCAGACATACAGTAACAATATCTAGGGAAAGGCAGTTTTTGTGTCAGCATCTTCCTTGAATGCCCCATAACAATGAGGTTTTTGTAAGCAGGGAGATCAATTGGTTTGTTCAACAAATATTTAACAATGGGACTTTCACTTCAGGGAAATCTGTGGAACCCACAAAATGCTACAGGAAAGGAACTGCAAGACCAGGATGGACTATTGTAATAAAAAGAGATACAAATAAAGCATTATTTAAACCTCAGCCTAGATTACCAATTTCCATTTGAGCAATTATCATTGAGTTGGAGACATCTGCAAATCTGCAAATTTTCAGCCCTTTTTTTTCCTGTCTGTCACATTCCCCTGGAATCTATATATATCTAGTGATGCGCAGATCAGAAAAATGTCAACCAAAACCCGACCCTAACCTGCAAAACTTTAACCTGCACCTGACCAAAACTCACAAAATATTGCTATCGTAGAACCCATACCAGTGGCTTCTTGCACCATACGCAACTGTGCACACGTTTGGTTCTAAGAAAAGGAATCTTTGGGGTCATAATAGGAATGTACTTCCTCATTCTGACACCCACCCAACCAATACCTGCAAAATGGTGCCATTGTATGACTCTCACCCAAACCGTACCCACATCTTCTGCTCTACAAACTACCTCTGTGCAGAGGAATACTTCCCCAGTCTGACCCACACCTAACCATAACCTGCAGTGGTCTCCACAAATTCATCCCAAACTCACAGGTTATGGCAGGTTTTGGGTCAACCGACATATCACTAATTGTGAGCCCTATACATTACTATAGACTTGCAGTTTTGTTACTTATGGGTTCCTTGATTTTTAATCCATAATTAAGGTATATTCTAAATATTTATAGTGTTATTTATAATCTGCTACACTAAAGATGAAGTCTATTTCTCCAGGATACCAGGTGAGTAGAGGCCCAGTGAACTGTGCTTCTGAGCCCTGTGATTAGGGTCTTTATCTACTATGAGATAAGCAATATGGACCATACTCCTTAGATCAGTGATCCACAACAAGTGGCTCATAAGCAACATGTTTCTCACTAACACCTTTGGGTGTTGCTCTCAGTGGCATTTGATTATAAAGAATTCCAGGTTTGGAGGCCAAGTCATAGTTGCATAAAAAACAGGTGTATTGCCAGGTCACATCAGGGCTACCAAAATAGCCAATCCGAAGCAACTTTTTTAATGCTTGTGTTGCTCCCCAACTCTAAAAAAAGGTCGGGGACCAGGTGTACATAGCTTTTAATGCAATATATAAGCAATTAGATCAGCTCTCTTCTTCTTTAATTTGAAAAGAACAGGTAGGGCTTGAGCTGCTAATCTGGATGAACCGTCGGGATATAGAAAATAGTGTATGAAGCCTCGGTTAATCATGCAAATATATACTGGAATTACTTCAATATTTCCCTTTCTAAAGCCCACATAATAAAATTCCCTTACACAGTTTTACATGTAATCCTTGGTAACCAAAGCAAGATACAAGTAAGAAGATGAAGATATCGGCCAGCCAGGCACCCTGCATCTCAATCACTCGGAACACTAAATGGGTGCTCAAGTAAAACCTCGCCACTGGCTTTATTTTTCCGACACAATGAACTTATTACCATTCATCGGAATAGTGCACAGAATGATTTGCTTTATAATGCAACAGGATTTTCTCTTTGCCAGAGCTGAGAACTACCAATAATTCCAATGTAGTAAGCAATAGTATGCTATTATTTTATTCTATTGCATGCAAAACTAGAAACCTGCACTGGTCTAACTGGGTAGCTTCTCAATTAACGACTGGCACTCCGATTCAGTTAATTACCCCTTGGACAAGCTATCCAATCTATTCACAGTGTGCCCAGCAACCAACTGGTCATCATCATAATAGCAAAAGTGTTGTCATCATAGACAGGAAGTGATGTTATATAGACCGAAAGTGATGTCATCTATGTGGGAGACAAAAAAAAAGGCATAAAAGAAGACTATGTGCTAACCTGCACCCATAAGCATATCCAAATATCCTGAACGCAACTTGGACCTGCACCTGATCAGCTGCAGTGAGTGTAGGCAAGGAAGTGGCATAGAAGCTGATTCTTCAACTGCGTTTATCCACAGGCCGCCACAGCTGCCATTGGTCTTTAGGTGCAAGTACTATAGAGCTGTCAAACAATTAAACAGTTTTGACTCTATGTAGAATTGTATTAAGTGGTTTAGGTTGGTTTCTCTTTATTTTACTGTTGCTGTCATAAGAACGTAAACAGCATTCACATGCACAGAAAGTTTTCAGTGTTACATATTTTATCCTCTACGGTTTTGTTAGACCTAAAAAAAATCCCTTGCTTTACTGCACACAACCCTGTAAGTCTTATTCAAAAACAAAGGAACTCTTGCATTATACAAAATCATATTTGTCTAGCACAAAGACTTCATTCTGCCCAAATCCATAAAAAATACATCCTAATATCTTAAGACAAAACAACCACATACCAGCACATTAAATTATATATATATATATATATATATTGCTTTTTTGGTATAAACTCATCTCAGGCAGGGATTCTAAAGTGGGAGAAAAGGCTAGGTACAATGAACAGTATTTGCTTCTCTCGTGGCTCTGAAACTCAACGCAAGTTCATATTTGGAAATCTCACCATAAAGGTAACTTTGCACATAAACACTATTGTCAGGGCAAAACAAGAAAACAATTCTATCTGTGGGAATCTGACTTCTGCACTCAGTGTTTCAAACATCCTCACATCATTGTGTGTACACGCAATGCAAACAGCAACCCGGTAAACAAGAAGATTAGAGGGCTACTCAGACAAATAATGTAATGAGTGAACTACCTGGTCTTAGTTTTAATTAACATGGCTTATTATGGCAAACAAATGCCAGGCATGCCTTGGCATTTCCCCAGGCATCAATGGAGGCATCAATAGAGGTCACCTGTTGGGGAGCAGCTAACTCCTGTTCCATCAGATTTAGACATACATTTCCAGAATAAATAATGAATTTCAGAGCCAATCAATAATTTGGTTGAAAAGTACTATCATGGCCTGTGTGCCTCCAATTGAAGTATTACGACACATGCAAAGTTTTGCTTGCACTACTATTTCTTCTGCCATTATATTGAAGTTTAAACATTACATCCAATTTCTCCTGTCTCATCTAATGGATTTTGCTAGTACCAAATAAATCTGCATTTATTTTACATCTTTGCTTCTGATGGACTGCTCAATGAGAGCCTGCTCCAACATTTACCATTGATTCTGTTCCCCTAGATAAAGGCTCAGGGGAAAGCATCTGATTATCCTTGTGAGTTTTGGTTAAAATTTGTTAAATTTTGAAGTTGTTACTTAACAATAAACATATGTTCTGTATTTCCTTGTTGAGACATTTTGAAACTTCTTCCACTGGCTCACACTTCCTTTCTGTGATGGTTTCTAAAGAAGAGGAATGAGCAATTTGAGCACCTACAAAATGTTTGGACCACTTGATACTGCCATTAAATATGGAACAATATTCCTCTATGTGGGTAGATAAAATGTGCTCTTATACCGATCAGCCATAGCTGTGGTTATAGGTAGCATCAATCCAAATCCTCCATGTACAAAAGCCTTTAAAATGTATAGAGCTCTCAATAAATAAAGCGTAGTTTAGAAAGATGACATCTAATGTCAACCAATTGCATTAAGAATGTTCTGTGCTTTCATGTCTTTATGACTTGTAATGCCTTAGAAAATGCCAGAGCCAAGGAAATCAAGAGAATAATAATTAGCTGTCTTTCCTCTTTCAAATCAAATGTTCTCAGACGATTTACAGAAAATATTGTAACTGCTCATCTTGTTAGAGCTAATAATTATTTTACCGGTCAATGGAAATAAATGATGTTGCTAAACAGTAAACACACAATCTTCTTACAGCAGACAAAGTATTGTTAGATATGTGCTGTTCCTCTAATTATCCCTAATACCTTGTGCAGCATATGCCGATCAGATGGTGTTTGAGTAATAAACCAACTCATTTTCTTCAAAGTAAATAGTCCTTTGTTATATTAAATGGGAATATTCTGACAGTTTCAGTTTAATGGAACTCATTTATGAATTTAGCTCAAAGCTGACAATTTATTTTACTAGCAGAACATCATGTTGGGTTTATGTGTGAAGTGAGTGAGGCTATAGAACTTTCTAATGTGTTATAAGCACCAAAGTTGTGGAGATCCAGGGCTGTGTGTGATGTAATGGAGGGCTGTTGAGCATATTACTTAGTGGGCACCAGTTTACTTCAGTGGTACTTGGGGGTATATGGTAAAGGCATTTAGGAACTGAAAGATGATGTGGAATCAAATACACATACTGAATTTAAGGGGGGTAGCAGCAATGCAAAGGATTTTGTGGACCTGAGTTGCTATATGGGTAGAACTGGGCCTCAGAATTTCCACATCATCATATAGGAGAGCAACTTTGCAGTTGTCCTGGTGGAGATGCACAGAGATTCCTAGTGAAAAGAAGTGTTACTCCAGTGATTCCCAACCTGTGGCTCATAGACATCATGTTGCTCACCAAACCCTTTGATGTTGCTCCAAGTGGCCTCAAAGCAGGTGCTTAATCTTGGATTTCTGATTTGGAGGTAAGTTTTGGAGGTATAAAGACTGTGTGTACTGTAAAACAGAGCCTTGTGTAATCTGGCAGTCCACGTAGGGGCTACCAAATAACCAATAACCGTTATTGTTCACTACCTAGTTGCTCCCCAACTTTTTTATATTCATATATGGCTAGTGATGGGCGAATCCCCCGAGATTCGCTTCGCCGAAAAATTAGCGAATTTCCAGAGAAATTCGAGAATCGGCAAAAAATTTGTGAAAGGAGTCGCGGGATGCTTTTGACGTGCGTCGCGTCGTTTTTGTCGCGCCGCGTCATTATCGGCGTGCGTCGCGTCATTTTCAGCGCGCGTTGCGTAGTTTTTTCGGCGCATCGCGTCAAAAACTACGCGCGACTAGTTTTGCCAGCGAATTTTCGCCAAGCGAAATTTTCCTGGTGATTCGCGAACTTATTCGCCGCGAATTCGCCCCTGGCGAATAAATTCGCCCATCACTATATATGGCTCACAGGTAAAGAAAAAAAAAGGTTGGAACCCCTGTGTTACATTGTCATGATTAAAGTCGAGGACAAGTGTGCAAGGGTATGTATTAATGGAAATGGCTGAAATATGTACAGGTATGGAATCTGTTATCTGGAAACCTGTTAATCAGAAAACTGAATTATAGGAAGGTCATCTGTCATAGACTCAATTTTATCCAAATGTGTTAGTTTGTTTCCCTCTGTCTCTGTAATAATAAAAAAAGAAGCTTGTACTTGATCAATGCTTATAGGAAGCAACATTTTGGTTTATTTATTGTTTAAATGATTTTCTAGTAGACAAAGTATGAAGACCCACTTAATGTAAAGATTTGTTATCTGGAAAACCCCAGGTCCTGAGCATTCTGGATAATAGGCCCCATACCTGTACTTCTAGCATACAGAAATAGAGCATACCTCCCAACTGTCCCTTTTTGGAGGTAATTAGGGGGTGTGGCAACATAAATGGGCTTGGTCACATATTTAGCCGCCCTACTTTAAAAAAAAAAAAAAAATGTTGCCCCTCTTTTTATTTCCAAAATGTTGGGAGGTATGAAATAGTGCAAGTTCAGATTGTTGGCGAAAGTGACCTCAGCAGCAGCAAACTTTTATTTATAGCAAATGGAGCAGTAAGGTTATAGAAGAGGAGAGTCCTATTAATACAAAAACCTTGGGGACACTAATGGGGGGGGGGATTACATTAGCCCTATGGTGGTTATTCACCTAAAACCTAATGGCTTAAATCTGAGAAAAGCTCACTGTGGAAAAATTTTGTTCTCCGTTTTGTCTATATTGCTTTACTCTAACTAACTGGCTCCTGCTAAGATTGGCCCAAGTTTGTGTGTGTGTTGCGCAGGGCCGGAACTAGAGGTAGGCAGAGTAGGCGGCTGCCTAGGGCGCCATCCCTGAGGGGCACATTTTAAGGGGATTTTTTTTCTTTTTTTCTCCCCCATTAGGCCTATTTAATAATTTATTCATGGCCGGAAAACGGGTGGAAGCCATCTCCTCCCTTCCCTTCTGCCTCCCTCCCCTTCTCCCTCCTGCCTGCCGGCAAGTTACAATTCCTGCCTCCTACTGTGTGGAGCTTCAATGCGACGTGCGTCAATGATGTCACTGGTCGACTGAGAGAGGGAGGGAGAGAGCTGGCGGCCTTGGGGCGCTGGTGCGGTTCGCGCTCTGTGTCAGTCTGAGCCTTGCATTCACAGTTCAGCTGTTCAACTGAGCCTGGCTGATGGATAGCCTGAACTGAAGTAAGATTTTGAGTTTGATGCTTCCAGATTTGCATCATACAGAGGTACATACTGTAAGTTGGGGGCAATATCCAATATGATGTACAGGTAAAGATTGGGGACAATATGCTGGCTGCTGGGCATGGGCTTGTGTGCCAGGTACAGGGGGCTATATGATGGATGGCTACTGGGTATGCTGGCACCTTATTTTTGTTAACATTACATATTTATATAAATGAAATGCTTCATTCGTTAATATGTTGTACACTTTATTTAAAAACGTAAAAACCGACATGGTAAGGTGGAAAATGGTAATGCAGAACAGGGGGGGCACTGACTGAAGCTCTAGGGTGCCAAACTACCTTGGCCCGGCCCTGGTGTTGTGTGTGTGTTGTGTGCACATAATGACCTTATGTTCAGTTTATAAGTTCAACGGAGACAATGACAAATGCAAATTATTTAAATGCTTCCATCCCAACTGTCCACTATGATGCTGGGGACCTACTGCAAATAAATTATGTGCCAACTCTAAAACCAGTCCTGTTCTTAGTGTCGTTTCTACACTTTGTTGGGACAGGAGTTGGCAGCGCAGTAACAATCATTTTCAGCAGAGGTTTTTCTCTGTATTTAATGCCCTTGCATTATTCCCTTCCTTGATTTCTTCAAATCAAAGTATCTTGACAAACTCAGGTCCCATTCCTTCTCACTGATCATTTGTGCTGCATTTTTTATTCCTTCAAAATGGGTTTTGACACTTTCTCTATGGTGTGTAAAATGTAATCCTGACTAATCTAGCTTTCATGCGGATTTGTGAAAACTGCAAATGCCGGGGGGTGAGCCATGAAGTTTAGCAGTTGTTTTGTAAAAAGAAAGAAAGTAAAGCAGCCAGTACAGAACACTGCAAAAGACATTGGAGCTTTTTCAAAGCAGCTACAGTGGAAGCAGCTCCTTTGGTGTTACCTTTAATGCTGAGGTCAGACAGACATATTGGCAATCTTGTTCAACTATGTTGGTAATGAAAATCCTTGAAAACTCCAGCTATGTGGCCAGTGCTGTGAACTGAGCATTAAGTAGCATTCCAGTTTGTTGCAATGATGTCTACTATAGTATATCTTGATATAGTTATTTGAGCAAACTACATCAGATAATACTTGATGCTGTGGCCTTAAGAAACTATAAGGAGCTTGATGGATGAACTGCCTCTCAGGAGCAAAACTATAACCATGATGAAACAAGCTGCAAAAGAAAATAAAAGAAATACAATGGAATGACCCAGTTGGGCATATCAACTAAAAGGACACATAGGACACTGGAAGGCACATAACAACTAAGTTAGATGGAGAAGGTAGGCACAGCTGCAGGCTAAAAGGGAATAATCTCCTCTAAAGGGCTTAGTGTAGGAATCGGCACTCCCCTGCCTACTACCTCCCTATATTATAAGATGAATCTGGTATTCTCATGATCAGTGCCCTAATGTCTTAGCTTCATAAATCTGCCATGGGATTTTCAGGGGGATTTAAGTTGCCCTGGGTAAAGAAATGGACTGTATATTTAGCTTCCTCGGGTGCCCCATCTCATACAGGACCATGGACATTTGCAGCCATAAAAAAATGATACCAGGAATTTACTAGGAATTAGGCAGTGTTTAGAGCAAGATGAAGTGAGGTGGTTATAGATGGGGAATCTGGTTTGACCATGATCGTATCAAGTTTTCAGATCAGGATTGTTGAGACGTGGCATCTGCTAACAAAATCCATAAGCCTAATGCGTATTTTATGGCAGTATCTGTCAAATTAGAACCAACTGGCATATCAGCAATTAATCTTTACTCTTCTGCATTCAAAATACAATTGCCCAAGGCAGCCATTTAGCATCCTATTTGATCATTTCAACCACATTCATGGGCAATGGCTGCCCTACAAACATTTAGATCTCCTGCAGTCTTAGCAGTAATATTTGAAAATATGCATGTGGCTGTTGGGTTAGACATCTAAAGCAGTACGTATGTGGAAAGCCCGTGACATTTATACCACTGTCACAGGGATTCAACAATTAGAGTAAACTGTAGCTCACCCTTAATGGTTGTAGGTGGATTCTCCTGCAGGGGTGTCCTGTGTCCACACTCCAAAATGACATGATCAAGTATAATTGTAGGAAGCAGGACAAATCTAGTAACTATGACTGCAAAGTGCTTTATTGGGGAAAATTACACCACAACATGTTTTGGGCTAGGCCCTTTATCACTTGATAAAGGGCCTAGCCTGAAACACGTTGTGGTGTAATTTTCCCCAATAAAGCACTTTGCAGTCATAGTTAGGTTCACATGGATGCCAACAGCAACAAAAGGTCTCCTATAATTTGCAGTGACTTCTATAGAAAATGTGACATGAAACAAAGTTATTCAGTTTTCTTGCTGCGACATGAGATGTTGAATTGAAACTTTGGTTGTAGCCTCAGGTGTTACTTGTATAGCTTTGGTGCTCCATAGTGAATAGTGCTGCTTCTGTCTTGTAGAATTGATGACCATATTATCATGGGTCAAATGAATTTAAGGCACGTAAATAACCAGTCAGGGCAATTCTGTCACTGCTGCTTCTTGCTGGCAGCCATATTTGTTATTTCCTGAACAACCACAGTCGTTGTTTGAATGGGCACAGTGTTGCCTTCTTGATTTGTAGTTTGTTACTGCTCTGCAAATGGGACAACTCTCTTTGTTCTGCCACATCCTTATGGATATGATGCCCCTTATAAACAAAAAATAATACAAATAACATATTATGTTGGACTTGCATGAAGGCATGACCAATTGACCAATATAATTTGGGAAGGCCAAAGATGCCCATAATAAAGACTACTCAAACTATATCTATATTGTAGTTGTAGTATGTTCAAATTATCTTCTTTTCCAATCAGTAATTATTATTTTTTAGCTTTATACAGCTTACTCCCTGTCCTATATTTAAACCATGATTTTGCTTCAGTCTACAACAGTTGCTTCATGTAGAAGACTTAAAATAGGTCACATCAGTTTCATGTACACACTTACCAGATAGTGCTGATTATTTGTCAAATATGTTGCAACAATTCTGATCTTCTAAACATACTAATTAGTTGAATTAGCAGCAGCCAGTATAAACCCACATAGCCCAACAGCATCAACACAGTAATTATGAACAGTTGGACAACAAACAGTGTCTATTATTTAAAGCGCACCATCAGAGTGCAGGCTCCTCGCTCCTCCACAATAACACTTTGGGCGGCACGAGCCAAACCAACAAACAGATGTGCAGCCTAGATAATTGGCATCGGAAAATGTTATAAAATGTCTATATCTATTCAGGTCAAAATGAATACAGATAATTGCAGTGAGAGGAATACCCATAGCCATGAATCTTACATTTATGGATTTTTATCTCTGTGGTTCAGCTGCAATTTCCATAAGGTTGCCTACAAACCAAATTAAAGGGGAACACAATTGGATGTTTATGAATTTTGTAAAGTGAGATGAAATTGCTTAAATATAATTATTTCTGTGTTGGCTAAAGTATATTACATAAAATGCTAACAAAACATTATAAAGGGAATGTAATTAAAAATTGCAAGTGTTATTTGAAGTGGCATTTTTGAGAATGTTTAGCGATGCTCACAATGTAAGATTAGTTGATGGCGAATATTATAACACTAAACAAATGTTAACGTTAACACCTGCTCTGGAGTTTTGTTAAATATTTAATCACAAAATACGTTTTGCAATTGTGAAATTTTATTACACATACTGCGAACGCTCACAAAAGCTATTTGGTGGAAAACACTGCGAGGAAGTTTTTGAGATCTGTAATCGGTCAAAAAGGACGCCAACATGGTCGCGAACGTTTGCATTGGTCGTTCCAAATGTAATTTCAGCAAACAAAACATATTACAGTTTATAGTTTAAGGGCAATGATACCCATGGAGTTTTGACTGATAAAGTACAAGAAAAAGAAAAAAAAGACGCACTATAACAGCTTGTGAGGCTATTACATGAATAGCACCCTTTTGAATGTACAGGTTGATCCACACCAGACCCCAAACTGCCTGTTTATCACCGGCACACAACTATAACCCAACGAGCCTCTGCGTTATATGATTCGGAACAGGTCATAGTAAGGTTAAAGGGTGGCAGGGTGCATGGTGAAGTTTAGTCTAAACCCACAGACGAAAGTCAGCATGAAGTTACCAACCCTACTGTGGTCTGAATGTTCTTTTATAAAGAACTGTTTCTTTGTGAGAGTTAGGAACTAGACTTGAAGCTTAGGCAATTCTGCAATGATCACACCCTATCCACCTCAGATCCCTATTTGTTTAATTTGGAAGTGCCACAAGTTGCTTTTTATCAGTTGAGGGAATGTTGGTAGACATCAAGAACTGAGAAGGCTCCATTTCATAATACTTCCCAATGCAAGCATGAACCTGGTGTCAGGGCCCAAAGGTTCTGAAAGGAATTTGCGGATCAAGGAGGAAGCAAAGTCCAACACAGTTGAAGATGAATATTTTTTGTAGACAGCCAGACTTTATCTCCAACATTATATTGAGGGGAAGGAACTCTTTTCTTGTCAGCAAATTTCTTTTGCGGCTTTTGTAGCATGCCAGATGGAGGACATATGAGCAACTTGATCACTGGCTGCTGCAACATTAGTGAGTAGTAGCTCTTGAGGAAACTCCAAAGGATTCTGTCCATAAACACAGAAGAGGGGGGATCTTTCTGTCGAAGCGTGCAGTGTGTCTCTGCAGCACCATTGGACTGGGGAAGGAGAGAAATGTTCAAAATTTATAGACAAACTGGGAGCTTTGATCAGATACAAATTCAGCTGGAAGTTGATGAAGAAATGTGTGAAATAAAAAATTTAGACAGTTCTATTTCTTAATAAACTGTCTGTAGTAATTGGCAAAGCCAAGAAATCTCTGGATAGCCTTGGTGTTTGTGGGAAGAGGCCAGTCTTGAATCGCTGAGACCTATGCTGGATCCATATTCAAGCCTTGCTGGGAAATAATATACTCCAGGAAGGGAATGGAAGAAACTTCAAAAGTGCATTTTTCCAGCTTGGCGAACAGAGAATTCTTCCTCAACCAGGAGAGGACTTCCTGTACTTGGAGCCGATGTTCATCCAAGCTCTTAGAGAAAATTACAATGTCATCTAAATAAACAACAACACATTGACCTAACAAGTCCCAGAAGATGTCGTTAACAAAATCTTGGAAAACCACAGGTACATTGCAGAGACCAAAGAGCATTTCAAGATACTCGTAGTGCCCATCACAAGTGTTAAATGCAGTTTTCCATTTGTCACTCTCTCTGATCCTGATGAGAATATAGGCCCCTCGGAGATCCAACTTTGTAAAGAGTGAAGCATCTTTAAGTTGGTCAAATAACTCACAAATGAGGGGGAGAGGGTAACGGTTCTTTACCATGATCTTGTTCAAGCCTCGGTAATCAATGGAAGGTTGAAGACCACCCTCCTTCTATTCAATGAAGAAGAACCCCGCTCCAGCAGGAGAAGAAGAGGGGCGAATAAATCCTCTTTGGAGGGTCTCCTGGATGTACTCCTTCATTTCTTTTGTTTCGGAAGGAGAGAGAGGATATGTACGTCCCCGTGGAGGCATTGACCCAGGGAGAAGGTTGATAGGGCAATCATAGGGACGATAAGGAGAAAGGGTCTCTGCAGATCTTTTGAAGACATCAGAAAAGGCTTGATAGGTAGAAGGAAGAGATTGAAAATCTGTAATGACAGAAGACAGCTTTAGAAGAGAATCAGCTGGAAGGCAGTTCTGATGACAGAAGGGACTCCAGTGGGAAATTTGAGCTGCAGACCAATTGATGATGGGGTTATGAAGGCACAGCCACAGCAGTCCACCACTGGAGTAGATGGGCAATTAATAAGAAGAAAAGACAGTCTTTGAGTATGCGAGGTGCCCTGACTGAGAGATGAAAGCAGAAGAAAGTGGACTATCATCTATTGCCAATACTCATAATAATAGAGTGGAGTAGCCAGAGGAAGCAAAGGTATGGAATGACGTTCCACAAAGGCTTGATCCAGGAAATTCCCAGCTGCACCAGATTCAAGGAAGACTTGGACTTGAATGGTCTTGGAAGGGAGCAGGATCTGGACAGGAAGAAGAAATCGATGAGTAGAGGACTGGGGAAGAGAATCAGTTCCACCCAGGTAAGTTTCCCCAGACCTACCTAGGCATTGGAATTTCCCGGCTTAATTGGACACTCATGGACATAATGAGATTTGCCCCCACAGTAAAGTCCTGCCACCCGTCTCTGTAGTTTTTCTTGCTCGGAAAGCCAGGCTCGTCAGATCTGCATGGGTTCTTCTGTGGTTGAGAAGAGGTAGCGGACAGATTGGGAAGAACAGGTCTCTGGAACCGAGGAGCCAACATCGGCAGAAATATTTTACTCCTTTCCTTATCAGCCTGATGCTATCTCAAGTGAGTGTCCACCTTTACGGCCAATGCAATAAGATCCTCCAGCAAAGGAGGCAGGTCATGGGAGACCAAGTCACCCTTAAGGCGAGAGGAGAGGCAATAGTAGAAGGCGCCATGATAAGCTTGTTGTAATAAGACAAAACAGAGGCGCCAAAAGGATAAAAATAGCTAAAAACACTTAAAAACCCAATGGGTAATTCAGAGGAGGTAGTAGT
>CM044440.1:21281631-21329863 GCA_024363595.1 Xenopus borealis | reverse complement strand
ATACATGATTTTCTAGTAGTCTTAAGGGTTGAAGATGCAAATTACGGAAAGATTTGTTATCCGGAAAGCCCCAGGTCCCCAGCATTCTGGATAATAGATCCCATACCTGTATGAGATTAGCATCATGGCAGAATTCAAATGTATGAATGCGTTAAAACAGAGAAGAAATATTCTGTGCAAAAACAACAGAAAACGTAGTGATTAAACAGCAGGAATCAGCATCTTATTTCCCAGGTACAGGCTATGCACCATGATTACCAGATATGATCTAGTACTTTATTGTTTAAAAGAAAAAAAAGGATTCTTATAAAATTGTGTATATTTCCCCTTTAAAATGGCCTAATTCTGGCTGGTTTTTTTTACAAGCTCCTTTTCCAATGGTTACTATGCCAACTCACAAAGGGAGCTGTAATCGGCCTCCCAGAAAATTCAACTATTATTAGGGCTTTATGAAAATGATCCATCTGTTGTAATAATGCTCACCTGAGACTTCATTCAGGACTAATGTTGGAGATATAAATTAGCAGACAATTCCACATCACTCCTCTCCAAATGCATTTACAGAAACATGCTGAGAGTGAGGCAAGTCAAACAAGGCAAAGTACTGCATCAAACATGTACATGAAATAATTGAGTGACAAACTCTTCTCCCCTGCTATTGTTGCCAATGTTAGGAAACTGATTACTCACTGATCAAACATTATCCAGTTTATAGTGATTCAGCAGGGAACTCTTACTGACAAATAACAACTTTACTTGATAAGACTTCATTTCAAAATATTTTTTTTTATTTTGGGTATAGGAAGTCAAAATGTGGGCAGACACAAACATACTGGGGCTCTACAGAGATCATTTGCAAGTAGGAAGCACAGGGGAATATAGATATAGTAAAGTATGATGGAGAAAGTAGAGCAAGAAGATGTCCATTATTTGGATAACAACACCTGAAAGACCATAGTCCTACTTTGCTTTACAAAAGTGGCCCTAAAAAGTCTCTTTGACCCAGAACTAATTTGGGCAAACACAGTGTAACAATAATCACTTCATACGGTTTCCTTTCCAATAAAGTCAACATCTATTAAAAATATCATGTATATAGATTATTACAGTGTATACAGTAGCCATGGTACAAAATAATCCAGTTTTTATTCATCACTGATATCTCAAAATAATAAATGATAAATTGTGTAATGTGACTTACCCCCGCCACCTCCAAGAAGAGATGTGTTTGCTGAAAGGAAAAATGGAAAAAAGATGATATTTCATATTACAGAAAAAAAGTGTAAAATTCAGACACAATGGGGCAAATTTACAAAATTCACGTGAAATGATCGAAATTCATATATTCGGATATTCTAATTTGGCCTCATCGATCATAGAATACCGAATTATCGAATGATCGGATATTCGATAATTCGATGATCAAAGGAATCAAAATTTTAAAATTGTTTGAATGCCTACTTCGCCAGATTGCCGAATTGCAATAGAAGCCTATGGGAGACTACGTCCTGCTCAAATAACATTCGTACGATCGAACTGTTTGATCGTCCGAATCGTCCAAATTTTTTGGAGGCTCGAAGGAAATTTAACGAATTTTTTCGTGAAATCGAACGATCGGTATCTGATCGTACAAATTCATCGAGAAATCGAATAGCTAGCAAAATGATAGCCTAAAACAATTCGATAAGCATTCGATGGTCGAATGCTTATCGAATTTCGAGTAAAATGGAGGGAATACTGGGGAATAATAGTAAATTTGCCCCAATGTATATGTACACCTGATTTACAGCAATAGCACATTGGCCAATAAACATATAAATGGGGCTTGGTGACATATTATTTTGGCTGGGGTGAAAATGCCACTGGATAACATTGAGCTGTGGATGTGGTCCATGTTCATCACATCTCCATAGGCTCCTCATATGATCCAATATGGATCAGATCAGCCCGATTTCCTTTACCTTCCATGGCCACATCAATAAAAAAAGAATATTTCTTGCCCTGTAAATCCAGCATTGATGATGAAGTTTCCCATCCCATTGAGATCATCATCTTAAATGTAAGGACAATGGACAATGGGTGGTAAACAAAGTTCTTGTATTGTATTTAGCATAGGAATCAAAGTGACCACAGCCCATATGCAAACTACAAAGAAATAAATAACAATATCTGTCTGTCTCACTTCCAGGCTATGTCTGGTTTCCATGGATAAGGATTGCTCAGTATTGCACCATACAAATAACATTTACTGTTATTATGAATTGTGTGCTAAAGACAATAAATACAGTGTAGATGTATGTTAGCAGTCACTGTATTTTAACCTGTATAAGGTAGGTGGACAGGAATTCAGGGATTCCATATCTCTTGCAAAGATGTAATAAGGGATACTCTGATGTTTGAGGGCAAGAGGTTATAATTACTTCACACAAAAAGTCTTTGTAGCTCCTGAGCAGTCTTGTCACATAAAAATCCCTTGGAGGATCACATCAAGCCCTAGGACCTCAAGTTGCGTAAGCATTGCCCAATATATAACGTAGTTGCTAGTCGGTTTAGAATGGAGAGTCCTGCCTGTCCTTCAACATAATCACACCTGTTTTTGATGATCTGACAGCAAGTGGTGGGTAGTGGTGGGTGCTTCGAGAACCCTATATACAAGAGTATGGAGCTGGGAAGAAGTGGCACTGTACTCATTCTGAAGGTCATCTAGAGCGAGTATTGAGGAAAACATCAGTTTTCTCTCCAAGATACTCCTGAAAGCCAAGCTTAGTGGAGAATACAGTATGTATTTGCTGCCCTTTACTATTCTTCAAACTACATCTAAATGAGTAAGTGGGGGCCCTGACTCTGGGAAAAGGTTGGGCCTTCAAGGGGAGCCTTGGTCAAAACGTTGACCTTCAAGTGGGGCTTGAACTAAAAAAAAGTTTGACAATCACTGACCTACAGGGCAATTGTTTCAATTTGCAATGGGCCCCTGCGAGGTACATTGGCAGAAAGAAAGTAAATTAACACATGAAGAGACCCAGATTAGACAAGTCTGCCTTAGGTAACTTGAACAATTATATATTTTTGTTAAAGCTATAAATTTTCACAGGCCATGCATCAATAGTTCCACGCCACACTTCTGATTATAAAGCTTAAATATTTAATTAAAAGACTGTCAGAATATAACATTTTCACAGCACAGTGTCTTTTGAAAATCTCACATTATCTAAATACCATCCCTATGTGTTCTTTGAAGACATTTAGCTAGGAATCAGGGTTAGTTAGAAAACACAGAATTAATTAACAATAAGAAAGGAAAAAATGAATTCCAGTAGATATCCTGCAAAGCAAAACTCTTAATAGGTTAGGCTCAAAATTGAATCCATTATTTTGCCTACTAATATTGTGCAAAAACATTCTTGCATGTACTTAATAATATAGGGTGCAGGTAAGGTTTCCAATGCACTTTGCACCTACACAATGGCATTATAGTAAGGGCACAGCATGTGAAACTCATGGCTCACCTACATGACACCTCCTACAAGGGGACATCACCCATTCTGGAAATTATGGAAATAGTTCACTGTAGCTTTTGTGAAATTGCTTTCTAGGCCTGAATCTTTTTAGATGTTTACAGTCCAAACTGTATACAATTGCCCAAAAGGCATGAACTTTGAGCATGATATTCCATGTTCTCCTCCATTTTTTATCTATGTTCTTCCACTTTATCCCTCTAATAATTGCTATTATAAATGATAATTGACTTTGTGTAGATAAGAAGCTATAAGTGCATCATTTACTATTCATGGCTTTACTTTTACACAAATTACAGAGGCATCACATTGATTTCACTGTCTGCGATCTCGTTTCATCGATCTTCTTTAAATGGGTGACTGGTGCTGAAATGGCATGTTTTAAACAACTAACACTTTCATATAAATAAGTGTGATTCACGCAGAAATCATGTTAGGCTACAGTATGTGACTTTAGATGGTCAGTGTTTATTTATATGGGGTAACATTTAGTGATGGGCGAATTTATTCGCCAGGGGCGAATTCGTGGCGAATTCTCGCGATTCGCCGCTGGCGAATAAATTTGCAAAACGCCAGCGAAATTTCGAAGTTAACGCGACGCACGTCAAAAGCGTGCCGTGACTCGTTTCGCGGACTTTTCACCAATTTGCTTTTTCGCAATTCGCTTTTTCGGCGAAGCGAAACTGGGGAGATTGGCCCGTCACTAGTAACATTAGATCAAACAAGGTTGAAATAATTTTAATGGGATAATTGAAGCCAGTTGGTTCAATGTTGACTTTGCTTTAGAAATATGAATTGAACCAATTTTTGCTGTGGGGCACTAAGTAGAGAAAGGCTCTTCAGTTTATGATGAGAACTTGAATCAAACAGACCATCTTCACATTTTTTATTCTATACAAATAGCTTTGCCCCAACCCCTAGCTAACTATTAATATAGAGTCAATGGTTTGAACACAGACAAGTGCCCAATCACTACTCCAGATAGCAATTGTTATAGGCTAATACACTAGTGCCCATACTTTACTAATGCAATGTCTACTTTTATTGATGTTATTCCATTAAGATCTACATCCATAAAAGCATTGTTAGCCTTCTGTTACATGGACATTCTTACTTAAATTTTGAGAAAATATATATATTGATATATTTAAACATCACTTTCTTATGAAACCTTAACAATAAATATCTGAATGAAAAGAATAAAACAGAAGGTGGATTTAAACACGCTGTATGTTGACAGTGTCTTGGGGGATTCTGATCTACCTTTTGGACATCCCATGGCTAATAAATAGAGTGTGCAATTTGAACCTTAAAAGTGCATGGTAACCTTTAATTATTTGTTTGTGCAACAGTGTTGTTTTGTTTAATAGCAACAGCTACAGATAGAGGAACACTACAGTGTTTAAATAAAGCCTCCTATGTTTCTCCATCCTACTACTATCAACCGAAGCCCAGCAACTAGTTTCACTTTTAAAAAGTAGAATAATGTACTCACAAAAAAAAAGCTTATTTGAGAAAGTTCCCCTAAGTAAGAAGTCATGGCTAAATTACTGATAGAAGAGATGATGGGTTTTAGCAATGGAATCTTGAATAGATGAGAAGGAAGCAGATCTAAGTTGTGGTGGTAAGGTATGACAATGTGGGAAGAAAGGGCATGCATCAATGTTTTATTTTAGGAATGCAGGAATAGGGAAGCAGAAGGAAATGTCAGGATTTACAGAAAACTTTTATCTGAGAAAAAGAGGATGATTAATATAGCCTACAGGCTACCAAAGAAAAATGGTGGACAGGAGCATGATTGACTGCAATTGAGAAGGGAACAAAATAAGAGGATATAGGAAGAAAAATGTCAAGCACTTTTTTCCCACGTCGGTACAATTAAATCATTTTGAATGCCAATTTGAGGATCTGAGAAATGACCTGAGAAATGACCTGAGAAATAATCTTAGGCTTCCCTTTCCCCAATGTGTTGCACACGGATAAGATCCCTGACCATCTTCCTACTACAGAAAGGCCTCAAACACTGAATGTGCCTGGCTAGGAAGTAAAATCTGATATTATCCAATGTCAATTTCTTTATCCTCCAAAGCTGAATTTTATCATTTTTTTAGGGTTTAATTGATTTTGTAGATGTTTGTTTTAAGAGTTTATGGAATAAGTTATTATGTTAATGCTAGCCATTAGTAAAGACATTTTAAATGTTTTTGAGAAAATGTTCCAAAGGAATATTTTTGACACATGGAACTCCCAGCTAGCCCTTCTGCTATATGGAGATGCTGGTACAGGTAGCCCATGTCTGATACAGATTTGATATCCCACAGGAAGGCGGTCTCCCATGGATTCTAGTATAATAAAATAATTCAGATTCTAAGAATTTTTTTTCCTGTTTTATTTAGTAGACTTCACATATGGTGGTCCAAATTTCAGAAATACGGAAATACCTACTATCCAGAAAACCCCAGGTCCCAAGCATTCTGGATAACAGGTTCCTTATCTGTATATCTGTTTCTTTCTAACTTCAAATACCTCACATTGAATCTGCACATAACTTGAACAATTATTGGTTATTCTAGTGCAACGGCACAATTTGGTTTAAGTAACGTCAGGCTAATGGAAATTGTCCTATCAATGACATGGCTATAGAATAACAGAATACAGAGATTTGACAGCAATATGGACACATTTAAAGTGATACTGACACAAAAAATGAATTTTAGCATATGAATGTACATTAAATGTTACCTATAGATAATGTTGATCATTTTTTTGCTGAGAGGTTTGTTTTTGTATATAATTGTTAGCTGAAATTTCTAAGCCTAACACTCTGACTTTGCCAACCTGACTGTCCCATCTCAGCATGTTAATTACAGTTTCTAATGATAACAGATGCCTGCTGCACAAATATAGCAGCCCCCTCATACAGGAACATGGGGGATCAGACAGGTAATGTAAAAGCATCATGCAAATACTTTATGGCAAAGTTAGAAGTAGCTTTCAAAGCCAATATTATAATAGATGTAAAAAAGAGTTTAATTTCAGGTGTTAGTATCTCTTTAAGTTCATCAATAAAATATCAGAGACATGGGGAGACAGCGAGAATGGCACAGTCCTTGCATTATACTGTTGTCTTTAGGGGGCTGCAACTGTTCTGGGCTCTATCCTTTGTTGGGGCCCACACATCAGCAGTTGTATGAAAAGGGACAGTCAAGGTTCCTGAAAATCTATGCAAGATGGTATCAGTAACATTTTATAAACTGTTCAGCCTGCAGTCTGCATCTGTTGTTGGGCTCTAGCTACAGATCCCCTTACAGTCTTCTGCTGTCCAGAGTTTTAGTAAATAAAGTTAAGTACACCCCAGTGTTTTAGGTGCTTGTTGCCTAGTCCAGGCCTGAGCAGCTTCCAACTGGGTGTCCAGGGTTCACCATGTCTGCAACCACAAGGCTCCCATTGTGACCCTCACCTGACATCAGAGGAAGAAGTAGGGCAGTGTTGACAGTACCATGGGGAGCAGAACTGGTCTGGCAGGGCCCATGAAGGCTGGTTCCAACTGTTTTTTTTCCTGGTGTCCCACCACCTAGTCCAACCGTGGGCCCACGATACTTAAGTAGCAAATGTTGAACTGCCATTTTCCTCCATATCCTAGGCATTCACACATTACAATCTTAGGCACAGGGAATGTCTGAAACAAGGAAGTAAATGTTGGCATGATGCTTGCAAGTCCCTTGGGTAGATGCATTTATTTTAAAGAAAAGGAACACCTGCCCAAGGTAGAAGGTAAGTGACTATAAGTATAGGTGGGCTGCCTAAAAACTTGGCATCCTCAAGTGATTCATCTTTGTCCTTCTCCTTTAACTATGGGCTTCAGTTCAGGCTGGCTAATGAATAAAAGGGTCCCATAAGAAATGTTTGACCCACCAAAAGTAAGAACAGCCCTGGCACAGAATTAAAATAACAAAAAAAATAAACCAAGACATAGATGAAGTGTGAATGCCCAAAGGCAGGAGATTGATTGTTCCCCAGCGTTGGCTCATTTGCAACTAATGATTTCATGTATAATCTAGCACTACACTGACTCCAGCTCAGCCCCATTCATCCTGAAAGAGGTTACCGATACGTTATTTCTTTGTAGCACTGAGCAATATCCAGTTACATAGCAACAATGACAGCTTTACGCTGCCAGAACTCAGTCCCTATGAATCACGTTAGGCTTGAGGGGATCACAACTGAAAAATACATTCACATAAAATGATTCTCCATGAGAGAAGAATAAGGAGTGGAGAAAGCAGTATGTCACCTCTGTGCTGTCTGGTGGCTCACTGCAGGCCATGGCCTCCTAATGAACTTTCTGGTAAGCATAACGATTGCCAGTTGTAAAATGACTGGGACGAGATAATACCAGCCTTTGGCCCATTAATGTGCTATATGGCATTACACAGATATGGTTGCAAGAATGCGCACTGCCATGTAAACTGCTTATTTATTCTTAGGGGGAGAGGAAATTGGTTTTCCATGGCAAGTTAGAAAACAAATACAGCCTTTCCATAAGATGAATTATTATTCTGTGCTTCCGTACTGAAGAGCAGGCAGTGACATTATGGAGTATAGTATTATAGTATTATACAACAAATACCTCATAGGTATTAATATTTTCATTAAGTGCTGAAGGTTAATGCTACTGACTGTATTGGGAAGGGATAATGAAAGCCACAGGTGAGGAAGACTATAGGCACAAACAGTGAGAAATGTATCATTCTTATCCCCCCCCCCCCCATTCTTGGCAATGATATCTGCTGCCACAAAGCACCTTGCATCTCCATTACTTTTTTTGTCAATATTAAACTGTGCTTGGATGTGCCTTCTCTGTTTCTTGCATGGGCAGCTAGATGTCCTTACTTACTGCCCTAGACCTGGGCCTGTATTGCCTTTCCACTATTCCAAGTTATGTTTTCAATCCTCCATGCTCCAGCAATAGCAATTTTTCTGCAGGGGAAATGACCCATTCTTTATTTTATAACACTACTGGTGGTGTTTGGTGGGGGGGTATAACCTCCCTTCATCAGCCTTTGTACAACCCATAGTAATGACTTGAATGACTTGACTATGCTTGAATCATAAAGGTTTAGAGAATGACTAATAACATTGCTGGAGAGAACAGATTGTGTTGTTTTGATCTAGGAAGGCCCAAGACAGAGTTGTGCAAGACATGATGAGATGGGTAGGAATGGATATACTAGCCATTAAGCTGGCCATTTTCATAGTCTTCTTCAGAACACCAATCCACAATCCCAGTGGATTTTCACAAAAACTGAAAATCTGTTCTGCCAACATCTCCCATCAGTATATCTGAAATCTCAATGGCTAATAAGGGGGTGGCTCTTCTCCCTCTCTCCCTGTTCTATCTAAATTAATTTTTTCTTCCCATAGTATTAAAGAGTGGAAACAGTGGTAGAAATCTGAAAAATAAATATAATTCACTAGTCCCCCCAAGATATGGCTTTGGATAAGTTGCATAGGTTGCCTCATGTCCTTAATTCCTATTTGTGAAGGACATAGCAAACACCCTGGAATTCAATAACAGTGCATACAATTTAAGGACTGACCATATCCTAAAGATTTAGCTTGCCAGAAGCTGGAAAGTCATTTTGGGGATTGGAAGGGAGGTCATCCTGGCACAAAATTCCAATTTCCACAACGTAGAATGTTTACAAACAAAACACATACACACACACACCCATTGGATCCATAGAGACCTTCCAGGGAGGAAGGTGGGCATCATCTGGAAGCACAGAAGTAGGCATTTCAAAGTGTCCACAACATGACAGGTTTCTTTCATAGGCAGCATATAGGTGGCTATTGTTTCTCTTGGTTCATAAGCTCAATTCTGACCTGCCGAGATACGTTCTACCCTTGAGTTTCCTAAGTATTCAATTTCCTCCCGTATTCCAAAGCCTTGCAAGTATCCTGATGGAATGCACTCTATAACATGTGAAAGAAAAAAAAATACTTTCCAGGGGTCCCCAACCTTTTTGACCCATGAGCCACATTCAAATGTAAAGAGAGTTGTGGAGCAACACAAGTCCCTGGGGTTGCCAAATAAGGGCTGTGATTAGTTATTTGGTAGCCCCTTTGGGACTGGCAGTCTACAGGAGGCTCTGCTTGGTACTATACTTAGTTTTTATGCAATTAAAACTCACTTCGTAGCCTGGAATTCAAAAATAAGCACCTGCTATGAGGACAATGAGAGCAACTTCCAAGGGGTTGGAGAGCAACATGTTGCTTGTGAGCTACTGGTTGGGGATCTTCTTTAGACTATAAAATCTGCAGGAGCAGGGACTGTTGTTATTGATGAACAATCTGCTATTTAACATGTCAGCGCTATAGAAAGTATAAGAATAAACACACAATACCAGCTGCCAACAAGCATGGGGGTGCTGACCATTATATTTCAACTTGCTGGGTCTTCCATTAACCTAATGTAAATTCTAGAGAAGAACCCTATGAAGAAGCCAAGGACACTTCCACACAAGAATGCTGTTTCCAGCAGACATTCCTAAATAATGTGCCTATCATATCGTGTCTGCACATGAATGAAAAATACCAGAGTCTTGAAGTGTTTTGTTCCTCTTCCCTCTAGTTTGTGCAATGCTAATCTCCTGGTGATTGATACTTTTCACCATATCTCTGACTTCCAGTTACAGAACAATTGATTTGAAGAGGGGAAAACATTCGAGTCTCCACAATGTACATATGATAGTTGGCTAATAATCTTATCAGCAGAGATCAGACATGGGTGATAACAGGCACAAACATCAAGGCATGGTTGCTGGAGCAACTTCTGAGTTGCAACAAAAGCAATTTGCAAACATCCCTCTGTTCCTTGTGCTACTTATTTACAATTAGAATGATTACATGTTTTAATTGCAATCGCTTTATAATCTATACGGAAAATATAGGTAATTTGGCGTTAGGTCAGAACACACAACACCCCACCAGTCTGATCAACTGGGGGCAACATGTTAACCAGTCTCCATAGAAAAATAACAAAATAGAAACAATTGTCCATATGTTCACCTTTAGCTGCCAATTCAGTTTTTGGTTTTACTACTAGATATAAAATTGCATGGGCATATAAATAAACTGCCATTTATCCATATGAGCCATCTATTAGCCCTTGTTCTGACTCAAAATACTGCTCTGTCCAATCAGTATTTGATCAGGGCTTGGTCAGCTATCATTTGGTCTGGATGAGAATCTCATAGACTGAGGACCATATCAAGCTGTAGAGGCAGTGCACAGCATATGGGTCTGCACTGTTCTCCATGGTCAAACTATGGGATTAGTCAGACTGGTTCTATGCTTGGATGGCTGATCTGGCTACCCCATCACATGTAAGTACTATACGCTGCCTGCTTACATTGTGGTTAATAAAGTATGGAGCAATCAGAAACCAACCTATACAAGATTAACAGATGAACCCTATGTAAACAGTGTCATCATTATAAGGTGCAAGACCCTCATTCACAAACATTGCCTGCACCAATTCCCATATTTGCTCTTCATTATGCGGCAGATTGCTAACCTGATATCATCCTCCTCCACTGTTTAATCTAGTGCTCAGTTAAAGGATGTGAAAATAAATTTCTCTTTTTTTAAGGAAAACGAGCGCCCTGGCTACAACCCATCCCTCTGTAATGAACAGAGGCAGTTATATCACACCATTGTGATGGAAATTCTAAAGCGAACATCTTGTCCTAACTTGTAGGTAACCTTGAATGTGCCTGAAAGTTCCCGAAAAATTACTGTATTGTGAATTTTTTTTCCATGATGAACTTTGTTGTTAGCAGTAGCAGTGTTGGTACAATGTTCACATACATACCTGAATATTTTTGTATTTGAAGGATAAATTTGAGGCACTGGGCATGAAAAAATGTTATCCAATTATATCTTACAACATGCTGGTGGAAAATAAAACTGCAAGCTTCCTGTTTCTTTGGACCAACAGTTTTATGTTTTAGGAAAGGTTAAACCCTACTATGTACCCAGAAAGCACTGCAGGGTGCAAAATTCAGCCCCAGGGGAGACACAGGCTCATACTTAAAATGGGGAATAGGCTGTGGCACCAACTTCAGTTGATGCCCAACAGCTGATATGCCAAGCCAAGGATGGACAGAATTGGGCTTTAATACAGTACATTTAATCTTCTAATGCAGGCTGGCACAAACCGGACATCACCTGAAGATTGATTAAAATATTTTAAGCAATCATATTTTATTTAAGGGATACTGTCATGGGAAAACATGTTTTTTCAAAATGCATCAGTTAATAGTACTGCTCCAGAAGACTTCTGCACTGAAATCCATTTCTCAAAAGAGCAAAGAGATTTTTTTCATATTCAATTTTGAAATCTGATATGGGGAAAGACATTTTGTCAATTTCCCAGCTGCCCCGGTCATGTGACTTGTGACAGCACTTTAGGAGGGAACTGTTTTCCGGCAGGCTGTTGCTTTTCCTTCTCAATGTAACTAAATAGTACAAAGTTTTTACTATTGAGTGCTGTTCTTAGATCTACCAGGCAGCTGTAATCTTGTGTTAGGGAGCTGTTATCTGGTTACCTTCCGATTCTTCTGTTGTTAGGCTGCTGGGGGGGGGGGAAGGGAGGGGGTCATATCACTCAACCTTGCAGTACAGCAGTAAAGAGTGATTGAAGTTTATTAGAGCAAAAGACGCATGACTTGGGGCAGCTGGGAAATTGACAATATGTCTAGCCCCATGTCAGATTTCAAAAGGAAATATAAAAAAACTGTTTGCTCTTTTGAGAAAAGGATTTCAATGCAGAATTCTGCTGGACCAGTACTATTAACTGATGCATTTTGAATTTTTTTTTCCCATGACAGTATCCCTTTAAAGAGAAAAATAGCATTAAGCATTTTATGTTTTGTCTGCTCTTAGTCATAGGCTTATACAGTACATATACAAGCCGTTGGGAGCGAGGACTGCATCAGCTAGCCAATGTGTTCCCGATCTGACAAATTAAACCTTCCCAATTGACATCTGACCAATTTTTGGCCATATATCGGTCAGATGGGCCCATCAGAGGTCCCTATACATTGGTAGATAAACCAAATCGGAAGATTAATTCTGCCATACACATTATTATGATCTTTCCTGCCACCATTGGTCACAAGAAAGTTAATTTGTTTTCACTACAAATGTTAAGAGCAGACAGCAACAATATAATTCTACCTCTATCTGACAATTCAGCAGTAACCCTTTGGGTCCCCTCAAAGGCTCCTGTAAAATTTTCCATCTTGGCCGTTCGATGAGACAACCGATATCTAAGGCTTTTGCCAATATTGGTTGCCTCGTTTCCCACCATCTTTTGACAAACCTGCCTTAAATTATAGAAATTCTATTCAACAGGGTAGAAGAGGGTCATTTTGGTTTTGGAAGGCAAACAATAGAAGACTTTCCATTGGAGAAACTATATACATACTCTTTAAAAAGTTACTTATCCACTTCCACAATTCATATTTCCAGGCTTATCTACTATTTTCTGGTCATAGGATTCTAGTTGCAGAAGACATGTCTTGTAGTTTGGAAATGCTCAGTGCCCTCCCACAATGTCATTCATTGCCTGGGTGCCAAAATGCTTGTAACTGCTACGATGAGCCATTGTCCTAATTCCATCCAGTGGGCTGGGTTGCTCTGAATAACAACATCACAAGCCATGCACTATAGTTTGTATCTACCAGTTAATCTGTCCATGAGTACCAGTGTGCTCCAGTGAGTGAATGCTGAAGTCTTGGGACTGTACTTTCTGAACCAGCAACTTGCACCGATTTTGCATTGTCATCTAGGATTGCACTAAGTAGCCATTGAAACTGCCGGTATACAGTGCCTTTATATAGGTAAGAAACCAAATGCTGCATTACACCCCCTTAACGTCTAAAAGTCTTTGTTCTGCTGTATTACCCACTACAGGTGATTGATCAACCAACTTTCTCAAGGTTCCTCTAATAACTATCCAGACTGTTTCTAGGGTGTCAGGCCTTTGAAAGTCAAATTTAATGCTTTTAAAACACAAATGGAGCTGGTATACTAAGAAATGTAGAAAACTCGTCACATGGTGGGACCAGGTGCACATGTCCCAAACCTTCAGCTCAAGGAGGATCATAATACCAATGTTAAATGACAGAAAACTGGACCACAGAAAATTATTGGCTGTTTCATTCTCATTCTAAAGAATGCCCCACAGTTAAGTGACCCATGTAAGTATGAAACGTGCAAGGCTTTTATCTTTTTGCACACTGTAAGGAGTGAACGAGCCTCTATGAAATACAAATTTAACAACTAATAATTGACTGTGGTCCAGTTTTGTGCTTGCCTGTCATCTAACACTGGCACTTTGAGAATCTTTCTCTGCTTTATCCTAGGCCAAATAATTGTATTTCCATTTCTGATGGAAGAGTGAAAAGGAAAGAAAGAGAGTTCAGCAGAGAAGCTGCATCTGAAGTTCTAAAAACTCTGTATTTAATTGACAGATATGCCAGCTGTCTGTAGCATTAAATAAAGCAATTACCTGCCTCAGGATGTTTGATGTACAGATGCTGAAAGACAGACCCACTAAACTGTCAGAGGCTTCGTTAGAAGCGGCGGCGCAGATGCTTTCATGCTAATATTGGGGAACTAAGATTTCTGCTTAAAGAAAGGGAAAGATAAAATAAAAGAGCATGAAAAATATGTAGCTGCCAATTTGGTGCCATAATCTTGCCACCCACAAGGTCCTTTTTAAAAAAAGACATCACCTTGCATAATTATGATATAAAGGGGTATAAACCCCAAAAAACTAATTTTTGGCAAATAAAATGATAAAAGTAATTCTATATTCATAATATTTTCCATTTGTTTTTAAGTAATGTGTAAATAACTATTAGAAAATTGTAGAATTACACCTGGGCATTAACCTACTGCAAGCAATTATAGATTTGTTTTTAGGTTTTTGTTTTGTTTTTTCAGACAGATGCAGTTAGAACAATAAAGACAACAATTTGATTGGTTGCTTAGTGTTACTGCCCACTGTTCTTAAATCAAACCCAATGTGCAGACCCGGACAAGAAACCTGAATATTTCAGTAAAAACGAGTGGGGCTGCTGCAAGATGCCATAGACATTCACTATTTGTTGAGCTTGTCAAAGGCGGTTTGGACTTTAGGGTACTTGAAATGCCAAGGCTTATTTTGAATCCCAGTTCAGAGCTGCTACGGTGTTAAAAAAACAAACAGTTGCTCAGTAACTAAGCAACTGAAAATTTAATTCTACAGATACAACCCATGCTGATAAATGAGCACCAGTTATGCTTCTAATTTTATTTACTGTGTTCAATCATGGGAGGAAATCATTAGAGGGAATCAAGAAAACCACCATAAACAGCATAGACCACAAAAGAAGGAAAGGCTGAATGAATGGGGTTACCTTGTTAGGCCCTCCAACCAAGTGGCTATATTAATGCATGTCAGACCCTGGCTTGCTGCTCCTCCTCCTCGTTGAAAAACATGTAGGCCTGGTGTATACTGTAGTCAACATTGGACTGGGGTGTGGACTGGGGTGTGGACTGGGGTGGACTGGGGTGTGGGGTCCCCCAGTCTGGGGGACCCCACACCCCAGTTGTGAGTTGACGCAGCAACCACTACCAAAGCCTCCTGTGCATATGTTTATTATACTCCTCTATGATCAGGAGGGAGGTCAGGGGAAGTGCCAATAGTTTCCAATGCAGAGTGGGTCTGGGTTGGCTACAACCCACCAGGTTCTTTCCTGGAGTCCAGTCCTACCCTGATTATATTGTGCACCACACTCATCTGATTTCCTTTCCCAGGAATGCATTGGCTGGAAAGCAAAGGCTGAATTGGGCCATGCATGTGTGTAGTAGGGTAAAATTTGGAGGAACGTAGAGGGGAAAAATCTTTACTCCATTGTGTATGAACCCCATAGCCAGAGCAAAGTTCTTTAGAGAAGAAAAAATCATGGTGGGGCTCACTAGGATACCATTGGGATGATGGGTTTTCTTTAACAGAGGAACACCAATCACTGGGTTGTATCCAACAAATCAGCACCCTTTTGTGAGTAACCCTTTCCTTGTGCTTTAAGGCTAGGGCCAGGCAGAGCCTGCAGCACCAAAACACTAAGCACAGATCGGCGCAAATCCTTCAAAGTCTTCAGCAAAATCTGCCCAGTGTGTTCACACCAGAGCCGACACAGTGTTTCTGTACATGATTAGAGGAAGGGGGACACTGCTCATGGTAGGGGCTGAAATTGGCCTGATTTCAGCCCTGTCGGGCCCTAGCCTTAGAACACCTGTTGTCAATTAATTACAAGAGAGTGGCAGGACTATGAGAGATAACTAGGAAATTACTAATAATAACTAACTAATAAATTCACCAGGCATTAATTCAACGCAAATCTCGGCATTTTGCCGCCTGTGGATAAATTAGCAAAAATTTGCAGTCAAAACAACTTTGACAACCATTGACTTCAATGCATTTCGCAATTTTTTTGCCATTTTGCGAATTTGCGTGACATTCGATCATTTTTCAGCAAAACGGGAGAAATGCGCCTATCACTAGGGATAACATGGAAGGTTTCAGTAACTTGGCCTGGTACAACAGTCGCTTAGGCAAAACAGATTCCAAGCTGAGTCACTAACAACTTAATAGACGCACGAGAAATGATAGAAGAGTAAAATAAATACATATCCAGAGCTCTGTGCTTACATTAGACAAATACAGTACAAACAGAACTGAGAAAGTAAAAACAGTAAAGAGACAGTTTACAATACTTTTACTGGAATATTTCCATTAACTTGTGATGCTTTGGAGTTTTATAACTTTCTAATGTCCGGGCAAAGGTTCTGATCCATAGCCAAGTAATCGCCCTGACCTGTTCTGCTCCATCAATGACCCTTTGGCACAGGGTGCTGTGACTTTCAAAAATGTAAAATAAAATCATTATTTCTCATTACCGCATAAACTGTACATGAAGGCACAGCACTGACAGAATCATCTTTATTTATTATAGTCCAATAGTATTAGCTTACTTTAAAAGAATGTAAAATTCCCTCAAGATGAATCTGTCCATCGGAAGATGTAATTATCTCTGCAATTATCTAAAAGACAGAATTGTACTGATCTGTGTACAGAGAAGCATCCAGAAGCCTGACATTATGTGAAATCAAAGTGCATATCTCCCAGTATTTAAAAAATGTAAAGAGGGACAAAACAGGCGCACATAGCGAGGCGAAAATGTTTTACCACACCCATTGTATGACCACACCCCTAATCACAATGTCCATTCTACTAATGTAGCCCTTTAAGCTGCTAGTCTCAATTCTCCCAAGAAACTCTGGACATTTCAGTAACAAACCCGGGACTGCAGTCTGAGCAGGACTGTCCCGCACAAGATGGGACAGTTGTGAGGTTAAAAGTTTATACTTTATCCAACTGCAAACTCTGTTGCTGGATAATAGCGTTTCTGGTCCAAAAAAGGTAAAAAAAAAAATCCATGAACAACACTTGCAGTTTTGGATGTCCAAAGTAGAGGGGGTCTCAAATCCATATTTATTTTACATTTCTAGTAACCTTCTGGCAAGCTACTGGGGTAAAACAAGATGGTTTTCTTTGGTTTGATGGTTTGACTATTTGGATTCAGCATACAACCTTTCTTTGTGCTTCAACATTAGATTTGTCGCCCCTAGCTCATAACAGTTCTACCTGGTGATTGAACCCAGCTGGGAATTTCCAAAACAGCCATGAAGTATCTCTGAATGTCATCCTATGTTGTGGGTCATCCCAGGGAAACCAGCTCCACGTTCACAGAATATCTGGGCTATAGAAACACCAGTGATTTCAATCACTTTAGGTGAGTCTCCTTCTGTAAGATGGTCAAAGAGAAGACCATAAACTGAGCTCCAGTGATTTATGGATTATGGCACAAGGGGGATGTATGCATGACAAATTGCATATCTGTTTCTCCCACTGTTCACCGTTGGCTTATGGCAAAGAACAATGAGCTCTTATAATCTTTCTGCAACATCAGCATTACTCAGCTGAAGCAGCCACCTGTGGGCTACAGAATGCATCTTAGATGAGTTTACTGTGGTATTATCAGTCTTAAGGTATTATCAGTATTAAGGTGGCCATACACTAGCCAAATAAGTTGGCAGCTTATTGGCAAATGTATGGAGTCGGCCAATGTACTAGCTGGCTGCCAATATCTGTCTGAAAATCGGACAGATAGCCATCAGGCATTGGTTGCAACTATAATGTGATCATTGACCCAAGGGTCAAAACGATTGTATCAGCTTGATGATTCCAATTGCAAGGTAGGCATACCATGGAAAAGATCCGTTCATTCGGCAACAATGTCTTGCCAAATTAAATTATTTGATCTTTACACGTGTGACCAGAATACTATACATGTGCCAAAAAAGGCTGCAATCAACTTTTTGCATACTGCCTTCTGCTCTTTACAAATTTGAGCATGAGTTTCCCTTTGTTTCAGATGTTTGCTTTCCTTCATTTAAGTGGTAAAAACGATGTGCTGGTTGGTTGCTATGGGACAAGGGACTTAGGAAATGTTGGCTACACAACTGCCGTAGTTTCCATCTGGTACATGATTTCATGGGCATCCCTCATTGTCCATCTTAAACTCTCAAGCTCTTGATGGACCTTAAAACCTTAAAACAATGAGCATTTCCAGCAAATATCCAAAGATATCTCCAACTTTACAACAGATTACATCATGCAATCTGAAAATCAAAATCTAGAAACCAAGTGATCATATATTCAGGAGCGGCCATAAAAATACTTTCAAATTAATGTTTTGGGGGGGTCAAGCATTGGCTTTTAATTATATAGAAAAAGAACTAAAGTTAATGAAACTAGTTGGAAAGATTTGAGAAAGTATGTCACCGCTTGGTGATTCAGCTCCAGAAAATGACATTGTATGAAAGCTTCGACTTCTCATGTCTAAAAAAGAAACATCTTTTTCATGAGACAAGCCTCAGAGCTGAAAGGGATGCCTCTGGCACACAGACATCTGATGTAGTATCTTATTATATATTTTTGTGGCTGACATAAAGAAACAGTAAGGCATAACCTCTGTATTCACACCAGTGTGGCAAGAAGTCAAGGGGAAGAAAGGGTAACTCAAAGGTGGAAAAATCTACATCATACAATTGAAGAAAAGAAACCAGAAAAAAAAAAGAAAGATACAATAATTCCATACATCGCATAAGGATCCTTTTATGTCTGATACTTTAAACATCTTTAGTAATGTTCAAAAGTCTGGGAAACAAAAGATGTCACTTCCCACAAAACCAAAGGTTTGATACAAGGATTGCAGGATTCTACACAAATTTCCATCTCTTGCTACTAGAACCACCGAGAGTGGCAGTGGTCTGTGACATTCCAAAAATGAAATCAATTGAAGTCCCAAAAAGTTTTTATAATTTACTCTTCTTTTGAGACCTAAACTGACAGCAATTGGCTGTTTCAAATGAGAAATTCTTAAAGGGGTGGTTCGCCTTCAAGTTCACTTTTAGTATATTGTAGAAGGGCCAATTCTAAAAAACTTTTCAATTGGTCTTCATTATTTATTTTTCATAGTTTTTTAATGATTTGCAATTTTCTTCTGTTTCTTTGCAGCTTTCAAATGGGGGTCACTGACACCATCTAAAAACAAATGCTCTGTAAGACTACAGATGTATTGTTATTGCCACTTTTTATTACTTATCATTCTATTCCAGGAATGGACTGAGAATCAAAATAGGCCCTGGCATTTCAGGTACACAGAGGCCCAATCAGCCCACATAGAGGCCCAAACAGCCTCCACCAGCCCACTAAATACTGACTTTCTATGGCACCTTATAGCAGCCCATCTGGCATTTGCCCTAACCCACAGATTGCCAGTCCGGGCCTGTTCTATTCAGTCCATCTCCTATTCATATTCCAGTCTCTTATTCAAATCAATGCAGGGTTGCTAGGGGAATTTGTACCATAGAAACCAAATTGATGACTGCAGACTAGAGAGCTGCAGAATAAAAAGCTAAATAACTATAAAACCACAAACAATAAAAAATGAAAACCAATTGTAAACTGTCTCAGAATATCACTCTCTACATTATACTAAAAGTTAACTCAAAGGTGAACAACCCCTTTAAGTTGAGAGTTTTAAAAATTAAATCCAGTGTGAATCATTAATTTGTCCCTTTGCCAGAAAGGATGACTGAGCTGCTTGCAGCAGAAAAAACGTGTAAGATTGAGTTGAAACATAAGCAATAAGATTTAAAGGGGATTTAAGTAGACACAGATGCTGCAAGAGCACTAAAAAAGGTGCAGAGTGCAATGTCGGTAGACACAAAGCAGTATTGTTCCTATGGAGACAGGTGGGTGAAAAAGTGGGGATGCCCATGTGCCACACTTAGGGTCAGACAGGACCAGCAGGACACCGTGAAAAAATCTGGTGGGCCCTGCCAAACCAGGCAACACTCCTGACCGTAGACCCTGGTCTGCTCCCTGACCTTCCCTACTGGCTAGGATCGCAGTTGCAAGAACAAGGTGGGGGTGCGGGGGGGGGAGAGGTAGAGGGGTTACAGTTGGGTCTGTGGGAATTTGGGGAGCACCTGAGGCAGCAACCCCAGTGGATCCTGGACCACCAGTCTTAGGCTGGTCAGATCCCCCCTGCCACACATGAATATTTTCATCACTGGAACACAGTGGACAGACCAGCTGCAATTTTTAAAGTGAAGGGGAGAGCACAATGTGCAAAAAAAATCCTGACTTTTCTCATTTGTTCGTATTAGGCTTATTTGCAAAAAAAAAGCTATGAAAAGATGATTATGACTCATAAATAAGCTATACTTCCCACACACATTTAACCAACATATGGTACCATGTGCCTCTGGAACTGCTTAAATGTGCACTTAATGATATCAAACGAATAAACTTCCCAAGATGCAATTTCAATGGCCCAAAATACCATTTTAGCAACATGTGTTAAATGTTTAAGATATTCAAGTTATCTGTGAAGCTTCCCTGCCTGATCTTCTGCCCACCCACCAATCCCAAAGGATACCGTTCCTAGGGTAGTCCTGACAAATCTTTTAGACTGACCCAACTATGTTCCTGTGAGGGTGTCCTGTAAACATGCCTTCCTAGGATGGGCTTGGGGACAAAAAGGGAACGTACTGATTTATTCTGCAATGACACATTCATACTCATCCCAGAAAACATTCTCCCTTTTATCTCTATCAAGGGATTCTGTCATGGGGAAACACTGCTGCTCCAGCCAAATTCTGCACTGAAATCCATTTCTCAAAAGAGCAAACAGATTTTTTTAATTTTATTTTAAAATTGAACATGGGGCTAGTCAGTTTCCTAGCTGCCCCGAGTCATTTGACTTGTCACTCTTTACTGCTGTACTGCAAGACGGAGTGATATCACCCCCTCCTCCCCAGTAGTCTAACAACAGAACAATGGGAAGGTAACCAGATAACAGCGTCCTGGTAGATCTAAGAACAGCACTTAGTAGTAAAATCCAGGTCCCACTGCAACATAGTTAGATTGAGTAGGAGAAACAACAGCCTGCCAGAAAGCGGTTACATCCTAAAATGCTGGCTCCTTCTGAAAGCACATGACCAGGCAAAATGACCTGAGATGCACCTACACACCAATATTATAAATTAAAAAACAATTTATGAAAATTTTATATTGCAGAGTGAATTATTTGCAGTGCAAAAAGTGTAATATAGAAATAAAAAACTACACCATAAAAATCACAACAGAATCCCTTTAAAGTGACCACACAAGGGCCAAAAAAAAGCTGCAAACTCAGCTTCCCTTTAAACCAAAGTATCTAACTATTGGTGAATATATGGGGACCTCGGGAGACAAAAACTGCATCTGTGTGTTGAGACATTCCTCGCCTAGTAGGTTTCCTAGTCCTGCAGTATCTGATCAGACACTTGTGGATATTGGGTTCCTGGGAAATAAATCTCATATCTGCACTACAAAATATTCAGTTGTAATAGTCCACTGAAAAGCACAAATGTGAAACTCTTGATCGAGTTGTTACATGAGGACTTCAGACTAGTGACGTGCAGGCTCAAAATCAGCAAGGTCCGTGGGTTGGGACACACATCCTTTGTAGACCACGGGCAACCTAACTATACCCCACTTCTGCCTCCAGTGTTGGCCTTTTATAGTTTCTTGTCTGCGTGCCACTGCCCCTTCTGTGATGTCAGAGAAGGACGGCCATGGGTGAATATTACCAGAGAACAGGAGGTTAGGGTCAGGTGCGGGTGCCAAACAGAAGGGTTAGTGTTAACTGGCACATCCCTACTACAGACCCAATGAGTACCCCATAAAATTCCCATATTTTCTGGGAAAAATGAAAAGATGTAGAAGTTGGATGGCGTAAGTATTTGGCTGTAAGAAGGGAGTCTAATCCACAACAGCTGCTGTTTGTTCCACATTACAGAACTACTTACATGTGAGATTTGTATAAGACACCTCATAAGAACCCTCTCAATACTTTAAGAATGACCCTTCATGAACCATGAAGCCATCTACCCACAGGCGACATACAATATCAATAGCAGATTGATTTAGACACAGGAAAAAGAATGGTAACACAAAACCACATAACAAGTTTCCCTTTGGAGTTCCCACCCACAGGCTATTTTAGAAAGAACACAAACAGAGACGATTAAGCACGTCAGGCATCTGCGAGAGACTTTGCACACGGCAAGACAATGGTGCAATAACCAGCAGCCCATACAATGGCCATTGTAATCTGGTGAAAACGCGTGAGAGACTCTAGTTTTACACACCTTTCCCATCAGCCAGTGCTGTTCCATTTTCCCCCAAGAGACCAATAAATATTAGGAACATTCGAGTCTGACCTGAGGATGTGAAACTCTGCAAACTTTGGAAGCAACATAGATGCCTTCATCTTTGTCCAATAAATGTTACCATATCCTTCCCCGCAACAAAATGATTTTTGAATTTATGAAAACATTGGGAAAAGAGAGAGAGGCAAAAAACAAAATGTAGTGGGGCTATTAGATGAGGGCCAGTCAACTCATCAGCACCTGAATACATCATATAAAACAAAAGTCATATTATAACGTATAAATAGAATTTGTACTTATCTAACGATGGCCATACATGGGCTTATATAAACTGTCAATAGACCATATTGGCAGTTAATTGGCAGGGCTGGATTTACCTTTTTTGACACCCTAGACCACCCAGGTCCAAGCACATGCCCACCCCCCTGTGAGCGCATTCGCCGGGTACCAGGTCCTACTGCCTGGCGGCAAACACTCTCACATCCGCCCCCTGCCAAGCAAGAAGGAAGTTACTGAAATTTCCCTCTGACAGAAGTCATTGCGTAGTTGCGTCAGAGTCATTGCACACCAGGTCCTACTGCCTGCCAGTGCACAAATGCGCTCATGGGCCTGTACCAGTGTATGGGGCCCTCCGATGGGCTTCCCTGATCAATGTCTCGCCAAAAATCCGCATAGGTTTAAAAATTCAGTTGAATTGAGGACAGTTTCAGCTTGTTGATGACCTTTAAGCTGACACCTGTATTATTAGGGCTGCAATCCGATCATTGGACCCTAAGACCCACGATCAGATCAGCCCAATATCTCCAATCTAAAGGTGAGCACAGGGCCGCCATCAGGGGGGGATAGGGGGGACAAGTGTCCCGGTGCCCGGGGCTGAAGGGGGGCCCGGCAGTGCTGCATTTTTCTAAGAGCCGGGCCCCCCCTACCAGCGCCGAGCCTATGCGGAAGTGCCGTCCTGAAGCAGCGGAAAGACACAAAGGAGCCGACACTGAAGTCCTGAAGTGACGGAAAGACCCGATGTCACGAAAGGAGCTGATGCTGAAGTCCTGAAGCCACAAGTTCAATTCTACTGACACCAATGTGGGGGGTTTTTTTTTTTGTTTTTTTTTTAATCCCCTGGCCTCCAATGTTTTCTTTTAATAATCTATAGGTCCCTGTCACCAATTTTTTTTTTTTTTAAGTTAAACTTAAACTTTTATGGGGGGCCCTGGCGGGGGTTACTTTTTTAGCGCTGATATCTGTGTGGTCTTTTTAACTTTGCTGTGGATTGGGCGGGGCTTGGGGCAGGGCATGGGTGCCTGGGTTGGCGGAGCCCAGGGTGCCCCAACAATTTTGTTGTGCGGGGCCCCGTGATTTCTAATGGCGGCCCTGGGTGAGCATATCAGGAAGAAATCTGATCATTTGGAGACCTTGCCAAACACTAAGATCTCTCTGCGTGTATGGCCTCTTTAAGACATGGAAAATAAATAAAATGACTGGAAATGTGTGACAAATTGGATAAATGTTTATAAGTAGATGTTTTTTCATAATAAAAGAAAACGTATTTCTAAACAACTCACCAATATACATATGATTAAACAATTAAGCATTTGTCTGCTCCTTTCTGCACTGCTTGTTCTGACTCTTGAAAGAACAGAAAAAAAGTTAGCGCTAGTCCAGCCAAGATCCCAACTCCCACAACAGACCTGTCAATCAGCTGGCTTCTGCTATGTCTTTTCAAGAGTCAGACCTATTAGTGCAAAGAACAGTAAGGGACAGACAGGTAACGCTTTCAACAGCAATTGCACAACAGTAAAACCAAAAGGTGTTTAGGAAAGTTGTTTTAAATTATATTTTGTTTTAAAAATAATGATTAAAGGGGAACTTTTTTTTTTGCATTTTTAAACGGCTATTTTTTTCTGTGGGATGCACACAATGTAATTAAAGGGGTGGTTCACCTTCAAGTTAACTTTTAGCATATTGTAGAAGGGCCAATTTTAAGAAACTTTTTCAATTGGTCTTCATTTTTAATTTTTCATAGTTTTTTAATGATTTGCAATTTTCTTCTGTTTCTTTGCAGCTTTCAAATGGGGGTCACTGACACCATCTAAAATCAAATGCTCTGTAAGGCTACAAATGTATTGTTATTGTTACTTTTTATTACTTATTCTATTCAGTCCCTCTCTTATTCATATTCCAGTCTCTTATTCAAATCAATGCAGGGTTGCTAGGGGAATTTGTACCCTAGAAACCAAATTGCTGACACTGCAAACTAGAGAGCTGCTGAATAAAAAGTTAAATAATTATAAAACCCCAAACAATAACAAAATGAAAACCAATTGCAAATTGTCTCTGAATATCCCTCTCTACATTATACTAAAAGTTCAATCAAAGGTGAACAACCCCTTTAAGTAGCAAGAAAGAGAAAGTTGGTCTTTCACTAGGTGCTTTAACTGATCAAGGGGAGGAACTGACAGAATCAGTAAAGGGTATATTGATCAAATTAATAAAGAGATCCCCTCCTGAAAAGTTTAATTCATACAGAAATTCAAAAAACAGTTTATTTCTTCCAAAGTGCTAGTGCTTATAAAATTTCATTTAAATATTAATATAGCTATCAATAAATAAATAAATAGGTAAGATATCTCTATCAAGTGTGTACCTCTAAATAGCCACCAATTTATTGAATTAATAATAGGTTAAAATTGATTAAAGGAGAATCGAAGGAGCACATTAAATACAAAAAAATCGATCAAAGTTGATTCATCAAATTAACATTCCCATATGTCTTATGTCTGTAAATGTAGTTAGGAAAATGGAAAATAAGAGGGGTGGAGTAGTCCCATAAGAAACTGTCTCTTATTTTGCTGCCTTTGGGACCCCACAAGGATAAGAAAGTCTGCCACTCGGTGGCTGTGGTCTCACAAATTAACTATCGCTTGCTATTAGAGTTGCTGCCTATCCTAAAAAACCACAAACCAGAGAGCGCATATAAAAGAGAAGGAGTAATAGTTACAAACAAGGATGACAGTTGCGCCGAGGAAAGAGCTAATTTCCCAGCGTTCAGGTTCGCTCAAAGTTTCTAGATACGGGTTCTTAGACCGGAAAAACAGTTACTCTTCTTCAATTAAAAGATTAGAGATCAAAACAGCCTGACGCGCGTTTCGCATATAGATTAATCATAGGCAAAGACTATTACTCCTTTTTTCACTTCGAATCAATTCGAACCTTCGTAAATCTGCCCCTAACTCTCGCAATGTTTCGATGCGTGACTTCTGGGTTACGTGCTATTGTCATAAATAAGGAAGGAATGTGGTAGTCCGCATACTACGCTTTCATCGATATTGCACATGTCAGATCTACACTCGCCTGTAGTCATAGCAACCGTCCGACGCTTCCTTAGAATGACAACTAAGGTCATCAAATATTACTGGATGTAAAATTGTTATCAATACCGCTCTACTTATCTACCAGAATGGAGACGCACTGACAGGTTTAACAAGCTAATGGCACGAATATTATAGGCCTTTGTATATTATCTATGAGGAGCATATCTTATCCCCCAAATTTTTTGTTATATAATATAGAGACATTCTATTATCTCAGAAAAGACTGCTGATTCTTGGATCTTAAAGCAAAAAAGAGAAATCACAAATACACCTAGAGTACTTTAAACATCCAGGGTTTATAGAAATGGAGCAAATGCAGTAGTTTCCCATCTATTAGGGGAATGTAATATAAGTCGGTAACGCAAAAACCATTCGCAATGCGAAAAGTTAACACTTTGTGTGAACAAATTTTGCTTTGCGCGAATGCAATGTACCTGTAGGGAACCCGGGAAACTGTTTAGCGTCCACTTCCACCAGCGGAAGGCTGTTTGCGAATTTTATACTTGCGCTCGCTGTCAATGTAATAAACTTCGTTTGACGTTTCCACATGCGCATTTCATAACACATACAAGCACAACCGTTTTGCAGTTAATAAAGTGCTATTTTATAATTTGCTATATCTTTTCTACCCGACACACATGTCATTTCTGTATGAAGGGACATTTACAGCAGCCCTTAGCTCTATTAGTTATAGAACAGTAGACTTTAAGTAGACTTTAAATATGAAGATCCAAATTATGGAAAGAACCATTATCTGAAAAACCCCAAGTCCCAAGCATTCTGGATAAAATGTTCCATACCTGTAAAATATATACAGATACTGCTGGGATAGAGTCAAGCACAAACAAACTTCAGGGAAGCATAAAGCCTCTACAGGTATGGGATCCATTATCCAGAAACCCATTATCCAGAAAGCTGCAAATTAAAGATTGCCCGCCTCCCATAGACTCCATTTTATCCAAATAATCCAATTTTCGACTGCCTACTTCGCCAGATTGAACCTACTGAATTGCAATAGAAGCCTAAACAAATAATCCATTTTTTTTAATGATTTCCTTTGTCTCTGTAATAATAAAACAGATCCCAACTAAGATACAATGAATCCTTACTGGACGCAAAACCAGCCTATTGGGTTTATTTAATGTTTACATGATTTTCTAGTACATTTAAGATATGAAGATGAGAAAACCCAAGGTCCCGAGCATTCTGGAGACAAGATCCCATACCTGTACATGTACACAAAGACACAAAAGTTCAATTTAAGAATAAGAAAGTAAAGGCTTGCTGAAAAGGGGGTTACGGCTTTAGAAGACTGCTTTTCACTTCCAAAGGTGCCAATTAAATATTCCCCAGCTCTGATCACAGGGGAATTAATAAGGAGGGAAGTTACCGCTGCACAGAAACGTCGTTTGATATGTAGGAATTCATTAATGAGAAATGTTGTGTAGTCTCTCAAATACAGGTTCTGGCTGCTCTATATTTAATGGAAAATGATGTGAAAAAAATAAATATGCTTTTTAATTTGTATGTCATTAGTTGGCAACGGCACAGATGCCTCAGGACATGCAGAACGAGACAGAATGTGCGTTTCCCCGACATCCAGGAGAACAAATGTAATAGTGCGCCAATAGGATGACCATGAAACCTCACGTCGCCCCAGCGCTGCTCAGTAAATACTAATCACAAGCATAAAGCTGCAATAGAAACAGGGATCATGTGCTCTTCCAGGTCTTTCAACTGACATGTATACGTCATGTCAATGGCTATCCTGGAGAGAGACACTGCATTAGGGCATCAGCAGCGACTTAGGATCTTGAGAAATATCGATTTCCTTCAGTACTGCAAAGTGTGGGGGAATTTACACAAATTTACACTCATGACAAACAATCAGATGCACCGTTTTATTGTTTTACCTCCAACTGGCTGGGAAAAAAAAACATCTAATTGCTGACATGGTTGATATGGGTTACTGCCCGGGTTCAAATTTGCCCAGAGTTTATAAATGAGCCCCATTATCTTCAAAGCAAGCCCAATAATAAATAAAATAGGGCCTACTGGAAGTTCTTTTTTCTACAAACTTAAAGGAGAAGGAAAGACTTGCAGCACTTGGGGGTGCCAAATGTTTGGCATCTTCAAGTGATTGTATTGACTTACCTGTAACCCCAGGCTGGTGCTCCTATCAGCAGAAAACTGCACCGACCCAGGTTTCCTCCATGGCATGATCTTCTTCCATCTTCCTCCTTCTTCGTACAGTTGTGCATGTGCAGTAGAGTGAAAAGCTGAACTTTAACTTAAAAGTTGGCTATATAGGTCTACTGTGCATGGGACTTCCCCAGGAAACACGAAGAAAGAAGAAGATGGAAGAGGATCACTCCATGGTGCTCACTGGTATAATCCTGGGCTGGTGCAGTTTTCTGCTGATAGGAGCACCGGCCTGGTGTTTCAGGTAAGTCAATACAATCACTTGGGGGTGCCTAACATTTGTCACCCCAAGCAAGGCTTTCCTTCTCCTTTAAAGGAACAGTTCAGTATAAAAATAAAAACTTGGTAAATAGATAGGCTGTGTAAAATAAAAAATGTTTCTAATATAGTTAGTTAGCCGAAAATGTAATGTGTAAAGGCTGGAGTGACTGGATGTCTAACATAATAGCCAGAATCCAACTTCCTGCTTTTCAGCTCTGTAACTTTGAGTCAGTCAGCGACTTGAAGGGGGGCCACATGGGACATAACTGTTCAGTGAGTTTGCAATTGATCCTCAGCATTCAGCTCAGATTCAAAAGCAACAGTTATGGTCTGTGTGGCCCTCCCTCCAGTCACTGATTGGTTACTGCCTGGTCACCAGGGTAACCAGTCAGTGGAAAACAAAAGAGCTGAAAAGCAGGAAGTTGGATTCTGGCTATTATGTTACAAATCCAGTCACTCCAGCCTTTATACCTAACATTTTTTGCTAACTAACTATATTAGAAACATGTTTTATTTTACACAGCCTATCTATTTACCAAGTTTTTATTTTTATACTGAACAATTCCTTTAAGACTGATGGCACATGGGTTGGCCACAATTGGTCAAACCAGACATGTCTGCTGGCTACAGATTTATTGAAGGTCAAAGTTATGTAAATTTTTACACATTTTTAACTATAGTAAATTCGAATGTACTCACAACTTGATTGGGAGATTATTTAAGGTTATTTGTGAAAAAACTGAAAAGTCTAATATTTGATCAAATACGAATGACCCAAAAATTCAAATCCAAAAAACTTTAATGTCAAGAAGGCAAGCAACATATTCAAATGGTTCAACGGACCTCTGCCATTGACTTGTAAATTAACTCGGCAGGTGTTAGGTGGTGAAGTATGGAATTAGAACTGTTTCCAGGGTCAAGATGTGATAAATCTCACATTCAAATTTGAGTTGGGGATTTGAAATTCAAATTTGTGAGTTTTGACAAAAAAATTTTGAAAATTCAAATTCGGATTTACCCTTTGAACCTTAATAAATCTGCCCCCTGATGTTTTCATACAGAGAGTGGGGGCTGGTGCCTATAGAGCAGCGACAGTGTTTCTGAATGATAACTAAGGATTTTTCCTATACAAACATTACACATAAATAAAGCACCATGGCAGTGCAATGGATAGCACTGCTTCTTGAAGGACTGTATAAATATATACAGATAAGTCACTGCTTCATCTTAATAAACTATTTTCATAGAAATATAGCAGTACGTTTCATTGGATTAAAACAAATGCCATTTTAAGTACTACAGACTGTCCCTTGGCTCATATGATTTTCTGTGCTCTCACACAAACCAAATGCACACATGCATGCTAGGTTACATCAGCCAATGAATGGCCAGAGCTCTACCTTCTACCCACACCCTCCGTTCCTGTTACAGTTAGAGCTAGGTTCGTTTCCAGCCAAGGCATGTTCTGCAAGGAGCCAATATGTTCTCCAAACATTTACAGACATGTTGTTGGTTCCTTATTGAATTGGCCATAGTATGTTATAATCTAATAACAGGACATTAGATTATAAACACAGGTGGGGCAGTGATTGAGGTGACAGAAGTTTGTAAAGATCTCAAGAATATGCGAGTAGATATTAAGGACAATAATAATCATTAACAAGACATTGTCTATCCATTTTAACATTCCCACCCTTCCTCGTGAGATTACATGAGCTCCTTGGAAGCCTCATGATGGTGGTGGGGGTTGTTCTCAACAGCTTTTATTTGAACATGATCATTCTTTTTGCTTGCAATCTATAAAACAGACACAGTGACAGCTTGAGGCAGTGGCAAATTCTCAAGAACTTTACAGAATCAGTAACAAATCTGCAGACCTGCTGGTGTTCAGCATGAAGGGAATGTCTGCAGGTTATCTTTCCACTCAAAAATGACACAGAAGTAAAGAATAAAATAGTAGGGGGAAGAAAATATGAAAAACTGGGGCTATACGGCTGTCAGTTTGTGCCCTGCGGGAGACATCTGGTTTGATTGTTTGCTAAATTTATCTTGTCATGCTCTGAGCTAAGCTTATCAGAGGCCAAGAAGGCTTGAAAATTCCATTGTAATCCAGTTTAGATGCAGCTACTACCCAGGAGCTCACTAAGGGAGTCATTTCTGCCATTGTTTCCTATCTGATCCTCTGAAAGAAGAGAAATGATTGTGACTGTAGGACAGAGCAGCGGGCTTGGAGAATGTTACTGGATTAGTAATCACCTCCACTTGTCTTTCATTTGGAAAACATAAGCTGGTTTTAGACGCAAACATAATGTCATGCGAAACGAAGGTCCTGACTGTGTGTGGATCATCCCATCATGTTTCGTACTGTGGCGATCAATCGTTTAGTCAGTAGGACAGGTTAGAAGATTTCTGTTGGCTAACAATTTCTCTGGATGTATTGCCTATCTGATGATATCATTGGGTGACTGTCACTACTATTTGTCGGACATAACAAATTGCTTCCTGTCAATTCATGGTCAGAACATTATTTATACTAGTGGTAGAACAGTAGAGAGAGAGAGAGAGAGAGAGAGAGAGAGAGAGAGAGATAAACCTTTATCAAGCTCCACTTCAACAAAGAGAGTGCTGATCCTTTTTGAATCTATATCTATATATATATATAAATATATAATTTTAGTGGTTTTTTGAAATCATGAAATTTTGAAATCATGACTAAACTTATTTTCTCTAAAACCACAAAATGAAAAAAGCACAAATGGGAAAAGTCTCAGAAAAGTATCGAAAACTGAGACTTTTTCAACTTGTTGCAGAAAAGCCAGCATTAAAAACATCCCTGAAAACCTCTAAAACCAAGAATCAAAAAACAAAAACACCCCGAAAACCAAGAATCAAAGAACAAAAACACCCCCAAAACCTTGAAAACCAAGAATCAAATTGGGAGCTTTCTGGATAATGGGTCCAACACCTGTATTACAGGGACAGGGGTATCAGTAGCAATAATAGTGGTATCTTTGTTCCCAAGAACTTCCCATCTGCAAAAGTCTGCTTTTGGGCCTCCTTATTTGGAAAACTAATAGCAGCCACTTTGGGAATTCATTTTTAATTTTAGAATTTCACTCAATTCTAAAAATGTTTGCAGGATTTGGCTGAAACCTAAGTGTGCAGTGTACTGAATTCAAACCCTTATGCGGGGTTGGACGGGCCTACCAGGAAAATATGGCTGCTTTGGTTGCAATCATGGGTCCACCACTTGAAAAATGTAGTAGAACACAAATTAAGATATTTAGGTCTAAGGTTAAAATGTTGTTCCATAGAACTGAAATATTTCTTAAAGTGAAAAAATGACATAGAATAGTACGTCTCCAAACTAAATAAAATTCCTATAACCACCTTTTTAACAAACGAACTTGATAACATGATGAATTATGAGATGCTTAGCAAATATAAAGACCACTATGAGAAAAATGCATTATTTGTGTAACCCCCATCCTTGGAATAAAATGCCCAAAAGATCAGTTTGCAGTGCTGAGCTAAACAAGCCATTGTGTGGAGCTGCAATAACATCAGCTGTCTATCAATAGGGTTTTAAAATGGGAGGGAAAATTAGCAGAGTACAAACAAGGAGAAGCAGGCAAAGTGGCTACACAATAGGATTAGTCCCACAGGCAGGAAATAAATAAAAAACAAGGGGAAAAAAGGAGACTTTGAAAGAGGTGTAGGTTTGCTATACAGAGAAACCACCCAACCCCAAAATAGATATCATAACAAAAGTAAAAGGGCCCTCCCCACCCCAGGAAAATATAATTAGCTTTTTTCAGGCAGGCTTAGAAAGTCAGCACTTTGTGGGAAGCCATGAAAGCATTACTGTAGGTACAGGGGCAGAACACCATCTGATCTGTTCTTTTACTACTTTATTTCATCTGAATGGTTAGTGGCAGGTCGGGAGATGGCACTGAACGATCGTTCATCCGATATGAAAGGTAAATCTGCACGTCTATGGCCACCTTTAGGCAGACTGGTGTTTGCCGCCAATGGAAAAGTGGTTGTACCTAATGAAAAACAGGACCTGAAAATACTGTCCCATCAGTATGAATTTAAATTGGCGCATTTGAAACACTTACAATGCAAGGAACCAGAGTAATCACCATAGAATGAGGAAGAGGATTATTCATATGTTTCAGCCACAGCAATTTCTCAGGTTCCCAATGGCAAGGTACTTCTGGGTGTCTTGTCCCCCATGGAAGAGATTTCCCTTTAAAAGGGAATTTACCACTCCAACCCAAAGCCCAATCTAAAAAAATATATGTTGTAGATAGTGCTAAACGTTGAAGGTGTTAAATATATATACTTACAGCAGAGATACGAAAGGGCTGATGGTAACTGTCCTTGGCTGAGGCCCAGAAATGACTGGTCCAATGGAGAGAAAGTCTGACAGGCCAGTTCAACTATGAATGGAATACACAATATTTGTAGGCAACAGAGACAAGCTTTGCGTGACACACAGACATATCTGACATATCATCTATATTGCAGCACATAATGCAAGACAGAAGATTGCGCTAACCAAGTTATTACTTGCTGGTAAGTTATGATACACAAGGTGCTGGAACCAGGGGAGTCATGCTTCTTTTGTCTCATTAATTAAACAACAGTTAAGCAAGGATATGCTACTTTTCATTATTTACTGCAGTTGTAGCCAAACAAGTCAGCAATTAACTTTACTGAGAACCTTAGGTCTCTGGAGATAAAGAGGACTCTTTCTTCAAGTGGAAATGATGCCCAGCACTTCATTGCCGATTGATTTAACTGTACTGGAAAAAAATGGTTTGTCAATCCTGACACAGAGAGAGATAAAGACAGATTATATACCACTAAGTGTTGTAACATAAATTGATTTATTAGCAAACAGTGTCCAGTTCAAGAACAAGCTTGTAAAAAGTCTAATAAACCTACGCCCATTAGCCTAGTGTGGCTCTCCACACGAACTCTAAAGCAATATCATAAATCATCAAGGATCAAACCTTTTGCTGGGCTGCATGGACACTGATGTCTTCCTCCCCCGTGGAACCCAAATGAACAAAGGAAAATGCTTTGCATCGATTTTTCTGTTCGTTATGAAGCTAAGTTGGTGAAATGTAACCTTGCATTACAAAAAGCTTTTATTTTCCAAAAGGAGGAAGGATGAGAGGAATGGGAGCACGCTTTGTGGCACAGACCCAATAATGAAACTCAGAGTCATGGTTTATATGTTTTTTTTTTACTAGTCTATCTGCTATCACCTCTGCAGTGTTCAGCCACTTTTCAATCAATGTACAGAGGAGCCATAGGTAACGGATATTCCTTTCCTATCCATGATCTGTGGCTTTTGCAAGGAGAGACACACGTCTCAGCCACCTTACCACAGGCTATAATGAAGTGCTCCGCTAGGCATGAAAGGCATGTCCTTAGACATACCAATAAAATCATTTTAATGAATTCTGGTTCACCATTCAGGTCTGTTTGAAATCCTATCACCCAATTTACTATATCTGCTAGTGTATAGTGAACAATTGAGAAGAGACATAGTTCCCCTTCCCTTCCTACTGTTCCCATCAAAAGAGCCTTTTGGGCCAAATAAGCAGAGCAATGTAGCCTTCCATTCAGTCCACAGGTTGATCAGTCAGATACCATACCTGGTTGGTCAATGGCTGCTGTCCCTAAAACTATCCTATTGAAATACAGTTTCTTTAAATAACTGAATTTTTCTAAAACATAGTTCATCTTTGTTCCTGCCAACTTTTTTGTCTACTCCCTTTGTCAGTAAGGTCTGAGGCAAGTGCTCTAGAACCTTCACATCTAAACTGTTGCAATATTTAATGATACTTTGCTTGTACAAATAACCATTTCCAGGGTCAAAATCCTCTCTCTTGAGGAATATAAGGTAAGAGGGGATTGAGATAAGAGTAGATAATAGGTACATGAGCATAACTTCTAATCATGTGTCCCATCTTTACCATTTTGGATTTGTTCATAACCCCTGCCCCCACCAACCTACGGGCAATGATCAAAACAGTTTTTCTCAACCGGCGTCATGTGAACTAATAAAACCTGTAAAGAATGACATGAAGAAATGGCTATTTTTTGAAGCCTGATGAGAACTAGAAAGTGTGAGAAGAAGTGACAATATCAGTTTCGATGTTAGATATGCCACTTAAAGCTGTTGAGCTACTTATGTATTCAAGAGTAATCCTGTTAGTCAATTCTGATTGTCAACATTGCTAAAGTTGTGAAGTGAGTTATTCAACAGTTCATGATACTAATGAATGAAACCTTCAGCACCCAGGCATGGGTGACACAAATATGTCATGTCTTAAGGACATGACTTACAGCTGTGCCATAAACACTAAATGGCGGAAAGTGCCCTGTTTTTCTTGGAGAGTGAGGCAGCTGCTATCTCCAGGTTCTCTCGCCTTGTTCTTTCATGGTGAGCACAAAAGCTGGACATGCCAAGGAGCGTATTATTAATGTACTATTAATCTGGAATAAGTAATGTGGTTTCTCTGTATATCTGTATATAAATAAGGGGATATATCTGTTGCCTGAATTCAATATTATTGTACTTCATCTGTTATGCAATGCTATACAAAGAGAAGCATCATATGGCAAGCAATGGCAAATGGAGTCTCTTGTTTGGGAAAGCTGCATACACCATTTCCCTAAAGACATTTGTTTTAGTTGCCCTTTATTTTATTAGTGCTGATTGCCAACTACAATATCAAGATTGGACAGAATGTGCTGTAATACCCTCATAAATGCATTTTGGAATTGTGGATGTTTACTGTATGAATGTCTGCTCTGCACAAAATCAGATCTGCTTTGTTAAGCAGGCCAGTGTATGGGGCCAATGACAGGGACGGGTCACCAGCAAAAAAACTGGTGGGCTCTGCCCGCTGACCCAGTACTGCTTTCTGCAAAGAACTTTGGGCACAATGTCGAAGTAAAAGGTATGCGGTGCATGGGGGTTGGAGGCTGGAAGGTTTGAGGAGTTCATTAATGGGATGGGGGCCCCTGAGATGTAAACTCTGGTGGACCCCAGACACCAAGTTTGCCCACTGATCAACTTGCCTGAATAATATCTGTCTGTAAATTGGTCAGCTATCTATTAGGCATGTTTTAAAATCCTGCAAGAATAGAGATGGCATATAAATATGATCCTTGTTCAAAGGATCAGCATGTACTTGAGTCAGCACGCTCCATAAATTTAGCTTTAGCTTCAATTTGGTGCAATGTATACTTCACAGTGTTCTCTTGAATCAGTATACTCACACACAGCACCAGCCACAGGATTCTTTTAAAAGCCTTTATTGGAACATGGGCTCTGACCAGAAAATTGAGCAACATTTCAGACTGCCTTGATGCTTTTATCAAAGGTTAGCCATAGACCTTGTTGTATGATACGCTTGCTGGTCCCCTCAGAAAATGATACCCTAAGCCCAATTTTCCCCAACAGGTGGCCAAACTTGGCCAAGATCTGCTCATTTAGCAACCTCACCAAAAAAAGAGGATCTTATTTGTTGATTCATCCACAGAAACCACCAGTAAACCTCATGAAGTAAATGATCTTAGTTGTCTTCATTAATGTCCAGAGACCTTAGCACATTTATCTGAGTCCTTTGTTGATATAATAAATCCTGCCATAGTCATTGTTTCAGTTAGAATTTGAAGGCATTTCTCAACTTAGCTGATACTTAGCTGAAGCTGATGAAACCTCAGTTCAATGGAAAAGATGGGACTGCTTGAAGAGCTGACTGGGCATACAAAAAATGCCAAAAAGCTTGATAGGGTTGTGACAGCTGGCATATCATTGATGGGATGCTGGATAATGTCACCAAGAGCCTACGGTGTGCTAAAAGCCGTGTTTACATTAGCTGACAACCAGAAAACATGTTAACAACTCATAAGTGTCAACCATCAAAATTTCCATTCACACTGTTAGAATGGGAGAAATCCTTCTTCTCGTACCAGATTGTGTTGGATGATAATTATCCTGAATCTTGGCATATGATTTTAAAATGCAGATATATTTATTAGCGTATATTCAACTGTACAGACAATATCAGGTAGTTTGGGTGATTCTTGACCATGATGACTTTTGACCCTGTTTATGGATTCAAATCTTCTCAGAAGAACATGTTGATAAATCCCTCTGGCAACTGATCATCACTAGCAGTTAGGTAGGTTAAAAGGTTGAACTTGATGGACGTGTGTCTTCAACATATGTTACTATGTTATATATGTATAAATTCAAGTCTATGGGCGATAAATAATTTTTTTGACATGCAACAAATTATTAGAGTCTATGGGTGTCATTTTCGAGGGAAAACTTGGCAAAAAATTTCACTCATCACTAATCATTCACTATCATATTGCATATGGCATATCTATCTATATATCATCTATATATCTCTGCACACACAGGTACAGATATCTGGAAACCTGCTATCCAGAAAGCTCAGAATTATGGGCCATCTCCCAAAGACTTCATTTTAATTTAATAATTCAAATATTTCAAATGATTTCCTTTTTCTCTTTACTACCTTGTACTTGATCCCATCTAAGACAAAACAATCCAATTGTTAAATTGATATTAAAAACATTTTTAGCAGACAAGTTATGGGGATACAAACTATGCAAAGATCCCTTATCAAGAAAAAATCCTGAGCATTCTGGATAACATACTTGAATGCATAATGATATATATAGTGAATAAAGTAGAACGTATATAAAAATATATAGTGAATAAAGTACCCCCACTTGTAAAATATAAGGATATTATAAGTTACCGAGGGGTTTCGTGACCATATAAAAACACAAGGCCAAAGGCCTTGGAACGCCAAGGTAACTTCTAATATCCTCATATTTTGCAACTGGGGGTACTTTATTTATTATAATAATAATAGTTTCCGTCACCTCACCGTTTATAACTGATGACATCAGAACTCACTGTTTATAAGGATATAATTTATATTCACGGCTTTTGTGTATTATAAGGATATATAAGTCACCAAGGAGTTCTATGACCATATAAAAGTACGAGGCGGAAGAGTTCTGAGGTAAATTCTAATATTGTATTTGCCAACAAGGACTGCTTTATTTGTTATAAAACACAAGTTTTAGTGAGTCTGTTATGCAGAAAGTTCCGAATTACGGAAAGGCCATCTCCCATAGGATCCATTATAATCAAATAATCCAAATTTTTGAAAATGATTTCCTTTTACTCTGTAATAATAAAGCAGTAGATTGTACTTGATCCCAACTTAGATATAATTAATCCTTATTGGAAGCAAAACCAGTCTATTGGGTTTATTTAATGTTTACATGATTGTCTAGTAGACTTAAGGTATGAAGATACAAATTAAGGAAAGACCCATTATCTGGAAAGCCCCAGGTCCCAAGGATTCTGAATAGTAGGTCCCATACCTGTATATATATATATATATATATATATATATATATTGTATATATATCAGGTTTAACCGTGGTTCAAGGCCAACTTCTGAATATTATGGGTCACGGAAGGCCCTTTTTGTGACAGTCTGCTTACAGCGCCAGTTTCTGCTTCCGGCAGCCACTATTTATAGATGCCTGCCTGTCCCACCCCCTTTTATGATGTCAGAGATGGGCGGATCAGGCGTGGGTCTAAAAATAGAAGTGGTGGTAGGATTTGGGTTGGGTGCAGGCAGTGTGGGGTGGCTTTTTGTCGACTCGCAATCACTATTGCAAATATATTCCTTTCCCTCATTTTGCTATAATACAAATCCTTTGTTGAAATATTGTTCTCTGATATTTTTTAGAAAGCACTGAAATTCAATTTTTTTTCTTAATGTGACACTTTTATGTTAGATAAAAACAATAAAAAAATAAAATACATAAATATGCTGACTATATACATTTCTTCTCTCCGTGATATTTTATATGAAAGCACAATTAGTTGCTCTAATGTGACATTGCTTTTACGTTAGGAAAAAAAAAAAATCTTAAAAACAATCTAAGTGAAATATGCTGTTAGCAAGAATACTTGATCCATCTGTAGCGGAAGCACTGGGTTTACACAAGGAAAAAACAATTGCCTTATAATTGGCCTCCTCCAGTGTGAATCATTAAAGGGAAAGTTCAACAACTTTTTAGTTTCTCTTGATTATTTATTTTGTGTTGTTTCTTTTAATGATTAGCTTTATTCTGCCTCTTTTTCAGCCTGCAAGTGAAAATGTCATTTGGTGGTTGGGGGTCATTCATCCTGGAAACCAGAATATGCTCCGACTGTGGAGTGTTCATTTTCTGTTATTTTTAGTTGTTTTGCTAATGATTCTGTTAAGGCTGTCTCCTATTTATATCCCTTTGTAAATTCTTAAGTGCTGTCTGTTTCCTATTGAATTCAAGCACTAGCAACCAAACAGTCGTACAAAAGCCTGAGTATTGCAGAAATAAAAAAAGCAAATAATTGAAATACCACAATAAAATAAAAAATAACATTAAATAACATTAAACCATGAAACAAATTGCAAATTGTCTTTAAATGTTGCGGTCTGCCATACTTTTGGGTTAATTAACCTTTGAACAATTTTGCTCTCAATTGCATTTTGCCCTCGATTTAAGGTGGCAGGATTTTTATTTTAAAAACAAGCCTAAGGGTGATATTTAGAAAAACTAGACTTTTTCTCACTATATTGAAAAGAAAAAAAACTCCCAAACCTTAATTTAGCAATAAATCCGAATGAAAAAAGCAGGCATGGGGAAATTTTTGTCGAATTGGCGCCAGAAAAAAAGCAGCTTTTTTGATCAGATGCTAGAAAAACACGACTTTTTCGGATTATCAAATGAAAAACAACACAAACCACTTGAAGATCATGAAGGCAAGAAACATCTTCAAATATTAGGGACTTTTACATGATTTAGACAGGTTTTTAGCTAAATTATTGTCAGATTTTTAGCAGCTTTGGAGCATAATAATTTTAATTTGAAGTAGGGATGCACTGAATCCACTATTTTGGATTTGGCCAAATCCCCGAATCCTTTGTGAAAGATTAGGCCAAATTCGAATCCTAATTTGAATATGCAAATTAGGGGCTGGAAAGGAAAAAGTGGAAAACTTTTTTTTACTTCCTTGTTTTCAGACTAAAAGTCACATGATTTTCCTTGCATATGCAAATTCACAAACACAAGGATTTGGCCAAATCTAAATCCTGTTAAAAAAAAGCTGAATCCCAAACCGAATCCTGGATTCGGTGCATCACTAATTTGAAGGCTGACAACTCCAACAAATATACAAGTGTGTTTAATAGTGATGGGCGAATCTAGGCTGATTCACTTCGCCGAAAAATTTGTGAATTTCTAGCGAAATTCGCAAATTGGGGAAAAAATTCTCGTTTTTGACGCGCGTTGCGTCATTTTGATCGCGTAGCGTCATTTTAGGCACGCGGTTCATCATTTTCGTCGAGTGTCACATCTTTTTCGTTGCACGTCTCGTCTTATTCTTTTTTCCCAGGCAAATCTTTTCGGGTGTTTCGCGAATTTATTCGCCGGCGCTGAATCGCGGGAATTCGCCGCAAATTCACTGCTGGTGAATAAATTTGCCCATCTCTAGTGTTAAATTTTATAGATTCACTGTTATACAGAAATCTGTTATCCAGAAAGCTCTGAATTACAGAAAGGCTGCGTCTCACAGACTCCAAATAATCCAAAATTGTAAAAATTATTTCTCTTTTCTCTGTTATAATAAAACAATACCTTGTACTTGAGCCCAAATAAGATATGATGAATCCTTATTGGAAGCAGAACCAGCCCATTGGGTTTATTTAATGTTTACATGATTTGCTAGTAAACTTAAGGTAAGAAGATCCAAAAGATCTGTTATCCAGAAAGCCTTAAGTCTCAACCATTCTGGATAACAGGTCCCATACCCGTAAATGGAATGCAATCATGTAAACTGTAGATCTCAACAAATACTTCACAAAAAAATCTATTCTTCAGATATTGTTTGTAAAGAGAGAGCCAGACATTTCTGCTTGAGGTTTATAACACACATTACTACAATTACAGAGCAGTGCCCTCAGAATACTTGTAGCTATTAGTTGTTAATCTACTCTGGCTGTTTTAGCCATTTATGTTTAAAAGCACCGGAGAAATTATTTCTGCCAATTTAAGACATTTTTTCCAAGACTATCCCCCCTCCCCCCACCAAATCTCTTTAGAGATTACTTACTAAAGTCCGTAATGCAAGTTATTACTTCATAAACATTTATGTTTCCATAAATATGCCTTGTAAAGTAGGAGACAGTCCATTTCAAACTCATTTCTGTAAGTTGGAGTTTTGTTTGAAAGAAATTACAAAACTCTCGACCATTTAAAGGCAATTACCTTCAGTGATCATATTACCAGAAGTCAACACTAGATACCAATCTCAAGTGATTAACAGGAAAGAGGGAATTACAGAGCAAAACCTCCAGAACACTAGCTTTTACCTATTCTTACTGGGGTATGTGCCTATTCAGAGCAATTTTATTAACATGTATTTCTACAGCGCCAACTTGTTTCGTAGCGCTGAATTGGGGAGGATATTTTATACATAAATAAAGGTTCACTAAACGCAAAATGTTTTCTCCATTTCCCCATCTTCCCCCACCTTCCTTATTCTTTTCATTGTTTTGCTTTCTGCTATCTATGAAATCTAAAAAAATGTTTTACTTTATCATGTTTTCTACAAAGTGCACAAAATGATGCAAGGTCTTCAAATCATCAAGGTAGAAGAAATGCTACACCACAGCGGTTATTTATTAAATTCTAAAAACTCAGACAAGAAGATTTTTTTTTTACTATAAAAAGCAAATGTTTCAAGGTTTATTAAAACCAAGGCTGCGAAAAGTCAGAAATCAAAGATACTCCATCTTCCACCTGTCAAAGTCCTATAGAAGTCAATGGCAGAGGTCCTATTTTCAGTTTGAAGATATTATTGTCTTCGCATTTCGGGTTTTTTCACTCTGACTTTTCGGGCATGAAATTCTTAAAAAATTTTAATTTTTCGTGTGGCAATCTGAAAAAGTCACAGTTTTCGTGAGATAATCTGAAAAAAAATGTTTTTCTATAGGTATGACCAGAAACCAGAAGGTCCAAACTGGCTGGACATTATCTATTACTATTTTATTAATGCCAGAGAGAGATGAAGACTAGTGGTTTTCTCAAATACAGATGAAGTGACATACTGCAAACAAGGGGTTTATAAGAAATTTCACAAACCGTGTTATTACAAATAGTATCTCCCTATCAACTGGTGCTAAGTAGATAGCGTTAATAAGGCTGATTCTATGAGCACTTTTTTCAAATCTGATGAAAATGACTTCCTTTGCCTACCTAATTACGGCTGCCACATAAATGCTTCTACTCAAAATGTGCCATGTTTTAATTGCTGATGATGAATATATAATGCAGAAGCAATGCGTTTCATTACAGTTACGAAACAGAACTGGCGACCTATAACTAAGGAAAGTAATGACACTTTGTGTAATGCGTGAGGTTGACTTTAATATTGTAATTTAACATTGCCTTGGTTTTGTAATAACAAGCAACCACAAACATTTAGTGGGTTATCAAAATCCAAACTTTTCTGATATTTTAAACAAAAAAAGTCCAACCAAATTAGAATCCACCATTTGCTCTTATTTTTCAATTAAAAAATATAGAAATAAATTGGATTGGGAAAAAAGTGTTACTTTTTCGGATTGTCAAATGAAAAGTCAGAATTTTTCGTGAAATCGTGGGAAAACCCCAAGGTGTTTGGTTTATCAAAACCTGAACCCATAATATAATAAAACTTGGAATAGGACCTCTGTCATTGACTTCTACAGGACCTCGACAGGTTAAAGATGAAGTATTTTCAGATTTGGACTTTTTTTTTCGTTTTCTTCCCTTAAAAATTCAACTTGGTCTGCCAACTTGGTCCTTCCAGAGTGAGTCAATAGCTTATTTTCAAATGTATGGCCAATATCTTACATATTTTCAGACAGATATCGATCAGGCAAGTTTAAATACCCATCAGGGCAAGAACCATAGGAATCGTTGATGTAGTGCCCTTGATGCATTCCCATCGTTGTGATACTGTTGTTTAACCCAAGGGCCATATAATCAGATCAGCCCAATGTGGCCCAGTTCAATGCAGGCATATCATGTAAAGATCCGCTCTATACATGTATTTCTATGAATATGGTTAGCTTATCTCTACTTTCAACCTATTTATAAAACATATAAGCAGGCTAATTAGCTTCTAATCCAAAGGAGAGAGACAAAGGGGTAGATTCATCAAAGAGTGAAGTTAAGAGCGAAGTTCCGCCACTAGAGTGAAATTCCACCACTCTCCATTCATTTCTATGGGATTTTTAAAGGCATATTCATCAAAGGGTGAACTTTCACTTCACCCATTGATAAATAGGCCTTGCAAAATCCCATAGAAATGAATGGAAAGAGGCGTAATTTCAGTCTAGTGGCGGAACTTCACTCTTTGATGAATCTCCCCCAAAGAGAGAAAGTGTGCGTGCTTTTTTTTTGGGGGGGGGGCATTATATGGATGTAGGAACTCATAGGGCAAAATCCTCTAAAAACAGAAAGACTATGTTGCTATCACTTATGTCCCTAGGAGAGTTTTTCCAACTGGGACAGGGATGTTATGACCAGTTCTTGTCCACAGTTAATATAGCTTGAGGGAGCAGACAGGTGGATGCTGCTGGAAAGCCTGGAGCATATGCCCCCAATAAAGAGTGCCCTAAGTGAATCAGGAATCCTGTAAATGAGGTGTTAGATAGTGACAAAGGAAGAACCCATAATAGCTCTAAAAATACAAGTTAATAATAAATACACCTCAGTGGTGTAAGATGGGTAGGAATGTAGAGCGAACAGAGGGATTCCAGATCACTAGCAAATAGCCCAGCAAGATGAGCATTAGCTACCTAGTGGTATCTCCTATATGGTACCAATGCCTGTGTTTGTATTGAATGTCACTACAAGTTTCAGCTACCTCGTATGCGATCTTGTGAAAAAGTTCACGTCTATTAGATGGCAGGCACTGGCGTCCTAACTTCTTTATCCACCAAGGAGTAGCCACAGTGGCGTAACTACTCGCCGGTGGGCCCTGGTGCAGGATTGGTACCTGGGCCCCCCTATTGGGCTCTCCCCATATGAGTTGGAGTTCTCCTAGCCTCTCCAGTGGGCCCCCGAGAGGGAGCAGGCCCTGGTGCAATTGTACCCCTTGCTCCCCTGGTAGTTACACCACTGAGTAGCCAGACGTATAATTTTGGGCCAAAAAAGTGTTACATAAACAGAGGAGAACAAGGTCCCTTTGAGAAAATACCTCAAATGCTAAACAAAGGAGCATATTTTCCTTTCATTTAGTAAAGATTCTTTTTTTTTTTCGAAAGAAGATTCAACTTTAAAACTGAACCAATCAAACAACAGCTCAGATTAGGGTTATTTGTGCCTGTTACCTTAAGATAGCCATGATCATCATGTACAATGTGTAGTTTATTTCTTAATAAAGAATATGGGTCTGTGTCAATACCCTGCGGGAAAATTCCTTTAATATAACAAGCTGGGAGAACCGCGCACCATTAAACCGAAGCAAATGCCCTTATAGCAATGCCTATCGACAGAGCAATTTAGGTAATTTACATATACAGCATTTCAGGGAATAAAGTCCCTTTCATCATGAGGCAGCAAAATGAAAATACGATTCTGTGTATTTCAATAACACTCAGTTTCTATAAAAAACAGAATATATTGATTGTGAAGAGTGGTAATTGTGCCCAGTGCCTGGAGAGATTAGTGCTTGCATATTTTGCATAGTATAAAGATATGGAAAATGAATGAAGTTGGGTTATGCAGAGAAGCCATTCAAGTGTGCAGCAAGTCTGCTCTGTGTCTGCTTAGTTCTATCAAGTCCGTGAGGCTTTCGATTAATTATGCTCAATTTCTAAAAAATATAATTACTGAGGGATTTTCTATACGTTACCCCCCCTAAACATGATGGCACAAAATGCTCATAATATCATATTTTTGCTTACCAAATAGTTTTATACAGCATGAAAAACCTGTGACATACCATCATCTGAAGAGTTTTACACAACTTCCGGATCTCCATACTTTAAGGGGGTTAGTTATTAAATTCTGAATACCAAAAACTCTAAAAAAAATCTATTTTTTTTTTACTATAAAATCAGGTTTTTATTATATAAAACACTATAACTTGATTTTTTTCAAGATGTAATATACCTCGAGGAGGGAAAAAGTCAGAATCCAAAAAAACATCTCCGACCTGCCGCAGTTCTATATAAGTCAATGGCAGAGGTCTCTATACTATTTGGAAGTTTCTGTGGTCTGTGCTGGAGTTAGCGTGAAAATCCGACTATTTTGGCCAAAAATCTGAAAAATTTCAGCTTTTTGGGAAAAGCCCCCAAAAATCGTAGGGTTCGGTGGAAAAAAACTCAGATTTTTGCTCGATTTTATCAAATTTGTTCCCAATCCAATCAAATCATGCATTTTTACTAACAAATAAGGTCACATCATGGATTCTATTTTGGTCGGAAAAAATCTGAAAACATCAGATTTTTATAAATAATCGCTATAGTCTTCTAAAAACAGCATTTAAACATCAAACTAACAAGATTGTTTTGCCACCACTATGGATTCACACAACTTGGTTGCCATCAAGCAAATGCTACTGTTTTATTACATAAAATGTGGTTAAAATTGACTCTATGTGAGATTTTCTTCCCGTAGTTTGGAGCTTTTTGGATATTGGGTTCTGAATAAGCAATACCATAATTATACACTTGAAAAAACAATATACACTCCTTTTTAATATATCAACATCAACTGGGCAAAAATACTTACATACCAGTCATGAAAAAGAGGGCAAATCTGGCCATGCCCCAGCCCTGTCCTGACAACCCCAAATTATGCCCCACACACCCCAATTCACCCGTTTCCTGTATGGACCAGTACTTTCCATGATTTGGGTCTCACAAAATATAAAGAATTGGGAATGGTTTACTTTCAAAGGACACCACTTTTATGCCATCACCCTGGCCCCAGTATATCATCTGGAATTTTTCATAAACAAGGTGCCAATATTATTTGAGTATTATTTGGGTAAACCATTTATGAAGCACCAATATGCCAATCTATCTACCAATGCACCATACACTGGCCAACCTAACCTACAGATATCCACAGTACATAGATAGCAGCCTGTAATGTGCAGTTTTATTTGTATATTAAACTGTTACTGACCACCAAATTGAAAAGCCACTGCAGTCCTGGGGAAAAGGCTGTAACTTTGGGGCACACATGATATGCTGTTTGTTTTGCTTTCACCAGTGCATTTAGCTAGGAGCTGGTTTCCAAGCCTTTCCAGTGCATTTCACGGACTTTCTGTTGTTTATACAAGCAAAGTAATGAATAGGGCACTACACGCCTTTCATTCACTCAGCAAACACATCTGTCCCAAATAAAGAATCCTGTCATTTTGCTAAAAGAAAAGAAAGAGGGGGGAAAGGAAAAACATTAAAACTACCAGCTACAAAAAAAAACCCACTTGCTTAGCTTCAAAGTAAACAAAAGCTTAGGGTGAAATCTCAAATGAAAACTTAGAAAACAATAGATAAAGTGCAACTGTGCAGCCAGAATGCTCTTTTTGTATAAAAATAAAAGCAGGATTATATAAATGGCTCTTGCTAACAGTGGCCCGGTTTCAGGGAGGGTTGAAAGAGCAGAGAGGGAACAAAATGTCAAGTCAAGGGAAAGAAGTGAGAGATGATGAAAAGCTGGAGGGATGGACAAATGTTATTAATGAAAAGAGGTGAAAAAAAAGTTGAAGACGAGGAGATGGAAAAAGCAAAGTGCTATCAATACAGTCCATTCCCTACTATTTGGTCCCATTGACCCCTGACCCATTTTTTGTCAACAGAAAATAAATTAAAACATGATCGTGCACACAATCATTGTTTGGGGGCCACCTTAAAGAAAGGGTCATACAAGCAACTAAGTTGTCCATCTCGACCTTTGTAACATATATTCAGTTATAGGACCATGTTTAAAGGCTGAGGTTGGTGGAGGTGAATATTTTGGTGAGGCTGCTGACGTAGTAAGAATTAGAGCAATAGTTGGAACTACAAATTATCACGGAGTAACATATGCAGTACTGACCAAGCAAGCGGAAATAGGTAAATACTCCCTGCAGCATTCTCTGAAGATAATATCTGGTTTGCTCGCAGCTCATCATTGCCTAAACAGGTTTCAAGCCCATAAGGCTTTTGCCATTTGGGATGTGCAGAGAAATGGAAGGTGGAATGATATGGTTGGATCAGGATCCATTTGTATGTATGTATGTATATTTTTATTTGTATAGCGCTCCTTGAGGGCAAAGCACTGTACAGCAACAATAAATTAGTAACAAACAAGGGATCACTGCATTAATAAGTAACAATAGGTGCATTATTATAAATACAGTTTGCATAAATATAAAATATAATTACACAGTGTTGAGGAGACAAGATGATGGAGGACCCTACCCCTTGGGGCTTACAGTCTAAATGCATTTACCAGGAGAAAAATGAATTAGGTGAAAGGTATAATAGAAACTAAAAGTAGCCATACGAGGACTGAAAAAAGCTACCGTCTCTGTACTTCTGGACCAAGCTGGCAGCTTATTGGCACAAGGCTAACTCAACCAATTATTTGACTGAAAATTGTCCAACTTTCAATCTGCTCAACAGGGCAATGACCACATTGGTGAATTGATGTAGTCCACAACCCAATGGCCTCAATCGGCAGTATTTATGATCTAATTGTTGACCAAGGGTCAAAAAATTGGATAAGCCCAACCTCAAAGGGGGCATATTGATAAAATAGCTGCTTATTTGGCCACCTCACCAAATGAACTTAACTTTATATGTATCACCACCTTTAGACAAAGCTCCATGAACAGTGTATGGCATGCTTATGCATCCACCCATATATTCATATTCAATCACATTTATTCTCTTTATCTCATAACTTTCTCTATTGTGGAGCAACAGTCACAAATTAGCTACAATACCAGAGCAGCTTTTTTTGTTTTATGTGATTTTAATCTAGGCCACATAGGGATATCAGCTCTCCATCTATTGATGACACAATGAAGCCTGTTGGGTGTGAAATCCAAATTCTCAACTGTGATTGGCAGCTCTACCTCCCAAGAGGATCTGCAAAGCTTATATTTACCTTTCACAGCCTGTTCTTTATAAGTCGACTGGTAGGAGTGAAGTCCTGACACTATATGCTGAGGAACTAGGATGACCCGATATCTGAGCTAGTTTGCCACCCCCCCCCAGCTAGAAAAACTCCAGCTCATGTAGGGCGTACAGTCACTGCTGCATTTTTCACCGGGAAGAATTGCAGAAACTTTAGCCACCTTTTATTTAAAGTAGTCTAACAAGTTTTGGGAATTTCATCTTGATTTACATTTCCAAGCTAATGCCTCCCAGATCCTTAGCAGTGCAAAAGATAAACAGCTTCAAGGGGCCCTGCACCACTTCTACTTTTTTTACTAAGAGGACAACATTCCTTAGCAACTTTCCCTGCAGATCCATATTCAAGTGATCAAGTGTTTATTTCAATTGTTCTAAGTGAAAAGAGCCTCTTGAACAAAAAAGGAGCCCATAAGGGCAGCATGCTTGGTTTCATCTTAGTAACAAAGAACTTTCTGAGCTCAAAATATGCTTTTATTCATCTCTTAAGTTATCACATTTTTCCCGTAGGATAAACTAAGCAATCAGTACACACGGAAGGGTATGTTGAGCAAAACGAAGGTAGAATGCAATCTGATTTTGTATATGTCTGGGTATAGTAAAAAGACTTTTTTTATGTTTACTAGGGTGCACTTTTGTCTCCCTTTTTATATGTTTGCTTTTATCTCCTGAT
>CM044440.1:21214553-21240904 GCA_024363595.1 Xenopus borealis | reverse complement strand
TTCTGTATGCGCTGCTGCAAATTAGCCTTCACTAGCGCAACTTTGCTTACCCTGACGAATTAACGCTAGCATAACTTCGGTACCTTTTGCCTCCTGAGCGCAACTTTGGATTTTAGTGAATTAGAGGCGGCCTGGCGAAATTTCACCTGGCGAAGTGAGTTGAAGGCTGCACTAGCGAATTTCCGGACTTTAGTGAATTTGCCCCATAGAGAGATAGAGTTAGGCTAATGCCAAATATAAGGCATGTCAGATTTAAGCATCTATAAAATATAAGGCATGTCCTAATGAAGTGAATAACAACAAGATGACAAAGACCATAATTCTGATTGCTCTGTAATGTTTCATTTTCTTTTACATGACTTCCCCCTACAACAAGACATTTTTATGAATGACTGAAAATGTTAATACCCAGCAGTTTGTCACATGGTGGGTACTGTTCATACCTTTAAAACTTGTGCATGACAACATTAATCTATTTGACCTATGATCTATAGGCCCAAAAAGCAACTGGTGACCAAAGCTTGACCTAACAAGACCCAAAGCTTTTACGGCTTGTTTCTTCTCTAATGCGAGTAACAAAAGATCTCTGAAGAAATGTTGCAGTTCTCTGGGATTATGGTCAGGAGGTCAATTGCCCCAAACCATTTAATAAGTGGGCCTAGTTAAAATTATTTCACCTCTCCTCTCATAATCAGCAGCGATGTGTTTAGACATGTGAAGTTGATAACAATAAGAAGTATTCATCCTTAATCAATTCAGGCTATGCTTTACGTGAATAAACGGACAGAAACAATTCTCAGTGTTCAATAATAATAACCCAGGATACACATAGCCAATGACTTAATAATCATCAATTAAAAACTACAGAAAATCAGAAGTGGATGCATTATAATTAGGAAATTAAATGGTTGGTGGGGACGTGAAGGGCATAACAAGTGAGATTTACACAAGTGTTAGAGCAAGTATGGAGTCATTACTTCATATTTAGGCCTTGTGCACTTGTGCTTACCTCACTATTAAGTTAGAATGTAATATCATTGAGTTCATAAGCTTGTTCTTGAATTATTGGAATTTGTAGCTACTACACTCAGTCAAATGATAACTTTAGAGTAGGCATTCCCAACCTTTTTTCCCAGTGAGTCAAATGTAAAAAGAGTTGGGGAGCAACACAAACATGAAAAGGATTCTGGGGGTGCCAAGTATGTGCTGTGGTTGGCTATTTTGTAGGACCTATGTGGACTAGCAAGCTACACGAGGCTCTGTTTGGCAGTACACCTGCCAAACAGAACCAAAATGTGCCTTTAAACCAGGCAATCAAAAATAAGCACCTGCTTTGTGGTCACTGGGAGCAACATCCAAGGGGTTGGTGAGCAACATGTTGCCACTGGTTGGGGATCACTACGTTAGAGGTGATAGGGTTCATTTACTAAGTTGTTCAAAGTGTATCAAGTGTTTTTTTTTAATTTAGAATGCACCTTGATTCCTTCAAGCTGTGCCTAGAGGCTTTTGATGCAAATTTACAATCCCATACTGCAGTGAGGATTGGCATATGGGAAGTGGGCAGACCACAGAAACACTAACTATGGACAATGGTGTAAATAACTAAGGGGAAAATTTACTATTATTCCCTAAAATTAGCTCGACCAAATTCGTAATTCGATAAGCATTCGACCATCGAATGCTTATCGAATTGTTTTAGGCTATCATTTTACTCGCTATACGATTTCTCGATGAATTCGTACGATAGGATACCGATCGTTCGATTTCATGAAAAAATCGTGAAATTTCCTTTGAGCGTCCGAAAAATTTGTACGATTCGAACGATCGAACGCTCCGATCGTACGAATGGTATTCGAGCAGGACTTAGCCTCAGAAGCCTATGGGGAGCTTCCCATAGGCTTCTATTACAATTCAGTAGGTTCAATCTGGCGAAGTAGGCAGTCGAAAAACTTTAAAATTTTGATTCCTTCGATCATCGAATGATCGAATATCCAATCATTCGATCTATTTGATATTCGAAGAGGCCAAATTTGCATATCCGATTTCACGAAAATCTGTATGATCGTAATTCGATCGAACAACCCCCTTGAATGTTGCTCCCAGTGGCCTCAAAGCAGGTGCTTATTTTTGAATTCCAGGCTTTGAGGCAAGTTTTGGTTGCATACAAATCAGGTGTACTGCCAATAGAGCCTCAGTTTAGGTTGCCAGTCCACAAGGGGCTACCAAATGGCCAATTACAACACTTATTTGGCATCCAAAGAACATTTTTCACACTAGTGTTGCTCCCCAACTCCTTTTACTTCTGAATGTTGCTCACAGGTTCAAAAGGTTGGGGATGCCTGGCCTAGAGCCTATGTGCTACTTATTTAGTTGTGAGTACTGTGGTATTGTTTGTTGTAGTTGGATACTGATATAACGCTATTAACTGGCATGACTTCTAAATGATCCCTGCCACTTGGGCCCAACATTTGTTTATAACACCTGCACCATATGCATTGGGTGCAGTGCATGATGGGTACAATGTACTCCAGAATCTACTGTGTGAAGTCCAGTTGTTTGTTTGGACCCACATTATCTGCCATTACAATGTGATATGGATAAATCGACAAGGAAAAAGACAGACAAATGACAGAAAGAAAGACAATTTCTCCCCCTTTCTCCTTTCCATCGAAGGAGAAGGAAGGACAGATCTATATTTTGAATTATAAAAGGAGAATGAAATGATGAGGCTCTATGTACAGCTATGGATCACTACAGGGCAAGCTGTTCACAATGACAAGTTAAGCCTTAATGTGCTGAAATCATTGCAGAACATCATTTTACTTTTTGATTCATTCCCTTTCCAGATGGCATTCTATCTGTTGAATGATTTAGTGTGGTTTTTATACTCACCATCCGTCTCTAAACACTCTCAGTTTAGGGAAGACAATTTTGTGTGCTGATTTTATCTTATTTGCTTTTTCTGTATAATTTTGGCTTTTTTTGGGGGGGGAGAAAATTGATGATATCCAAGTTCCACTAAGATGATATTACCATCCACATAGATCCAGAAACGAGTGCCTAACAATATAGCAATAACAATCAATGGGTAGGTAGCATATAAGACAGGCAGCAAAACTTCCTGCAACCCTTCAGTTGGTCTCTTACTGAGATGGAATGCTGGGGCTTCTAGTTGTGAAAAACATTGGCATAGCATTGTTTTGCAACCAGAATGAATTTGTGCAGTTTAGTTACCAATGATCACAAGCTACTGTATTATTATAGAGATAAAGTGAATTCTTTTTAAAAAATAGAATTATTTGGTTAAAATTGACACTGTAGCAGAAGGTTTCACTATAATTTAGTGCTTTCTGGATAACAGGTTCCCAAATAAGGGATCCATACCATTCTAGTGCAAGAGCAGTTACACGCTAAACTGAATGATTTACCCAAACACCGGCAAATTAGCATGCTATTTGGTATATTGTGCAAAAGCTGTGGTACAAGCATTTTCTTAGTGAATATATGTGAGTAAGAGGTGTAAAACAGGCAAAGTCAGTTCCATATTAAGACAAACCTCTCTGGGCAACCCAGGAATTAAGACAAGTGTTAAAGGAACAGAAACACAAAAAATGAAAAGGTTACATGGCACCGGTTAAATAGTGGCTAACAGATAATAACACTATGTTCTACAGAGCTTTTCTGCTATCTACTGTGTAACCTGAGCCTTTTCTCTTTGAATGGCTGCCCCCATGGCTACACAGCAGCTTATTTATACAAACAATAGTAGTGTTTCTGAAGCAAACACATCAGTTTTACCAGTGTAGGGCAAAACGAGTGTATGAGTGTAAATACTGCAGCTTGACGTGCAGTAAATTAGTTTCGGTGGAATGTAGGGGAGGACATGGGGGATGCCATGGTTTTTTCCAAAAAATAACTTCTTGTTATAATTGAATCACTTATTTATTTTAGGTGTAAATGTTTTCAGCTACCTTCATTACTCAAATATTTGTGTCTGATAAAAAAATGTGATACCAGCTCATCCGGAGCATTCCATCAGACATTCATAAAGACGGTCTCCTTGGTCTCCACTAGCTGAAATACAATTGCAGATAATATGTGCTGTGTGCCTTCGTTTTTTCCTATTGTGGATCAAGGATCATATTTTTGATCATTCTCTATCAGCAACAACTCTGAATATTTTAGATGTGTGTATTTCCCTTCAGGTACTATTAAACTACCGCTATTATTTCAGATATAATACAGAGGTATAAATCGTGGCTTGAATTCTACAGTAGATAATTCTAGTTGGGTCAGATAATTAGATATATTTTGCTATTCCTCTGTGTATGGGAAAAAGCTAAAATAAAGCTTTGTAGCTAAGCCTTGATATATCCTATAGTGTGCTGTCCAGAGATTACACTGCCTTTAGCAGCACTTGGCTTTTCTGTGGTCCCATCTGATCCTTCCACAAGTTTTCCATCTATAAGCCAAGCAGAACTTGGATTTCAACTTGCTAACATAATATCACTAATCACAACATTGGCCTGGTGTGCCACTCCTCAGGGAGATAAGAAAAACAAAAATGCATGTCCTGCTTTCATAGTATTGAAAGGCTGCAATGGTATTGAAATGGCTGCAAGTCAAAATGTTTCAAGGAATGTGTATTTCATGTATTTTTATATAAGGAAACTCCCCTTTCCAGGAGCAGCTGAATTGTTTGTTTCAAGATTTTTCCAGAACAAGACCCTACTTGATAAAGTATCCATCAAAAAAAGTCATATCTCACCCACAGCTTCAAACATCTAAACCCTAATCTTTGAACAAACGGCAATCACTTACTCATATGACCAGACAAACGGTTGACTTAAAGGAGGCTGAGAACCCAAAAATCTTCATTGTTCTCAGCCCACTGAGCATACTTCCTGACCAATAATAATTGAATGCGTTGTACATGAATAAGTTGAACGTTGAGACCAGTCTTCCACTACTTGAGAATTCCATTGCTGCTTTTGTTTTGTACATTTTTATTTACCTCTCCCCCTTGCTTTAGACATTCAAGTGTCAGCCGTGAAGGAGGCCTATCATAAGGCAGACGGCTAGTAGATAAGCTTTGGAGATGTCACCTTGGTGATGACAACCTACCAGGTATACTGTGACTATATGAAAACTAAAAGAACATCTGAAATGTGCTCTGGTAAGCCTAAATGAGCATGGGGCCCCTTGTTGTAGCTGATCCTTACAGATACAATCCAATTATTGCTCAGATTATACATCCAAGAGCATTTTCAGCAAGTGTTCTGATGTATCTGCTTTGTACCATACCAATCGTAGGGACTTTCCCTGCTGTGATGGGACATGGCATTCTTAATCACTGTGGTCTTCTCCCATTGTTGCTGTCATTTTGCATTCATGTATGTCTGTGGCAATATAACAGTAGATAGGGATCATTCAGAAATGTCTAAGTTGATTAGATATATGGCTAACAGTAGTTTTCTGTGGTTTTCTTCAGAGGGCTGAAGGGATCTAAATACCCATGCACTATCAGCCTTAATAAGTGCAGGAAAGTCATCCTTGATGTAAATACTGCATATTGCATGATGTTCGGAGACTTATTTGTTTGTTAGTGAAACGCTTCTCTAAATGCCTTTTCCCTGATGTTTGCACCATGTACTTTTCTAATGCTACTGCAAGGCTTTCTTCATTGGTATTATTTTACTCCGTATCCAAACTATCAAGTTGAGCATTCAGCGGGTTCCCAAAGTGCTGCCACAGCCCAGCATTATTCTAACAGAAACATCAGTCTTGATTTGGAAGGCTTTCTTGCAAACTGTGATCACTCGGAGAACAAAACTTTCTACCAGTGAACAGCAGGTAAAGTAATTAATTGTTTGCTAGACACTATATCTTTTTTTTCTCAGCAGAGCGTAGATAACGTAGTTAAATTAATTTCACTTTTGCCTTAATTCTCAAAAGCCCAGGAAAAAACATAAGTCGTAAATAAAAGCTTTCAAAAGGCCACTTGCTGGGCATCTAGTTAATTTAATCTCAGGCTACATTTAAGGATCTTGACTTCCTCATTTACATATAAAGTGTCCACCCTTTATCCAGATTAATATTGCAGTAAACCATTGAGAGAGGTGATGCAGGAGGTCCGTAGCCTCAGTAATAATTTCCTCTGTTCCTGATAAGTCTACAAAATGCTTACTATACAGTACAGTAAACAGCAAAGCCAGTTACTTGTTCTAAAAATTCAAAAGCAACCATAGACAAAAGGGCATAAAAACCAGGGACTGACGCTGGATGGTAGTGCTATGAGATTCTTCAATAGATTTATTGCCTGGACTGGCAATCTGTGGGTTCTGGCAAATGCCAGAGGGGCTGCTGTAAGATGCCATAGAAAGCGACTAGTAAGTGGGCTGGTGGGGGCTGTTTGGTCCTCTGTGTAGTAGGAATGCCAGGGCCTATTTTGAATCCCAGTCCAGTCCTGATGAATATATATATATATATTCATGTCCTTATGAAAATGCCATGTATACCCCCACCCTAAGACCAGCTTTGATGCTAGACACACATGAATGGATCTAATGCAATCAAACAAGTGATGGAAAAGAGAACTATCTGGTGACACACATCATTGGACAAATTATTTTCAGCCAAGGTCAAGGAGGTGGACGGAGCAGATACCGAAGCTCCTTTCTAGCATTGGAGCTTCCTTGCACCCCATGAAGGCATCAGTAAGCTGTATTTCCGGCCCAGCCATTATCTGATGAGATTGCAAGACGGTCTTTCAGAAATGTTTGATGGAAGCATGAACAGTCCATGAAAAGCAAGCTCAACATTTCTCACGTATTTTTAACACTGCCTCACAATCCCATATTGAAACAATTCTAGTTGTTTTACCACCAAGAAATTGTGCGCATTGCAATAAGTAGCAATTTTCAGCCCATATTTGATACACTAAGAAATTAGGTGGCAATTAGTTGGATACTGGTTCCATAGCTAAGGTTGGGTGGGACAGAATTAAATTCCTAGGTAATGGGAAGGAAACAACAAACACAATTACTTTTCATTTGTACTTTTATCTATGCAAGGGGCACTCAACAATCCCCTAAAAAAGCCTACAGATTTCACTTCCATCATAGTAAAGAAGCATAACTAGGCAAGGTAATGTTGGTGGGATGTATAGCTAGACAGGAAAAAGTGCAGAATGTTCTTTATTAAGTTGAGGGTCAGGAGTGTGGACAGGTACACAATTCATATTTTACACAAAACAAACTCTTCGCAACAAAAAAATAAACAAAGCCAGCCACAAAGTGTGCATGTGTTGGGTCTCCAGGGTGAATTACTGGGAGGTCATAGAAGGTTTCTGACCCTTTGGCTTTTTTCAAAACATTTCATTTGACCATTGACTCCCAGATTTCTATAGGCAATTTGAAGTAAGGCAATGCTGCATCTTTTAAAACCAACCTTTTGTGGTTTCACTTCAAACGTAATGCACAGAATAAAACCTAAAGACTAACTTCCCTTGCTTTGCTGAAAACTGTTTATTCCCTAGCAGCTACGGAGTGTAACGTTGGCAGAAATTATTCTTATTTTTTTGAGCAAGCTCCCGGTATACATCATAAATACTTATTCACCTGCGAAGGTTGGAGGCAGAAGCCTACACAATACATTTCCCATGCAGGATCTGTTCTAGCCTGTGAGAGTGCCCACCAATCTGTTCATGAATAGAATATTAAACAAAAATTGTGTGTATCGCAGCGGCTATTTAGGTGTGATTTTTATAGCCAGCAGAAGCATTTACTAGAATTCAATATAAATATAAAAAAGGAACCACATCAGGGACCGCATGCTGCCAGCGACAGCGCAATAGACAGATGTGACTTAAGGCAAAGTCTAACGCTACTCCATACCCCAAAAGTTCAAAATAACATATGCTGTATCCGTGGGGCATAATGGCACAATCTTTAGAACAATCGATCTCTAGGGGATATGCAATATGTTCCACTGTAATGTGCTGCGGGTTTCAGTAACAGCTAGATACTCACATGGAAGGTAAGACTTTACTTGCTGAGATGTTTAATTAAAAACTATTATAGCAAAGACAGAAAAAAACATTATCTAAAGAAAAAATTAGAAGCCTAGTCCAGAATAACGGATGGAGTTCACTACTGAAGATTTTGGTTGGATTGGGGGCACATCATGTTTAGCATTATGACAGCTGTACATTCAAAACAATATTCTATATTCTATTGTTCTTTTTGAAAAGCCCTGTGCCCAGTTTAAAAGTTTAAGATGAACTAAAAATCTGCACCAAGACAGTAAGAAGTAATAAGTGAGCTATTAGCTTGAATAGTGTGGGAGAATGCCGGTATGGGATCTGTTATCTGGAAACCCGTTATCCAGAAAGCTCCATTTTATCCAAATAATCCAAATATTTAAAAAAGGATTACCTTTTTCTATGTAATAATAAAACAGTAGCTTGTACTTGATCCAAACTAAGATATAATTAATGTTATTGGAAGCAAAACCAGCCTATTGGGTTTATTGAATTTTTACATGATTTTCTAGTAGACAAAGTATGAAGATGCAAATTATGGAAAGATCCGTTATCCAGAAGACCCCGGGTCCAGAGCATTCTGGATAATAGGTCCTATTATCCCATTTACCCTAGCAGCTCAGCATTGGATTATATGACAGATAAGTGGCAAAAAATAATAAATCAAGCCTCACAATGTATGGTCTGAGGGCTTCAGAGTGCTGGGCTTGACTAACCCAAAAGTTGCCAAGAGCTTCATACAGTACAGAGTCTACATGTTTCTTTCTGCCATTACTTCAGGTTCAAAGGTGGCAAAGCAGTGCCTGAACTGGTGCATACAAGCAATACTGAAGCTCACCAACAACCCATATTTCATAAGCCAAAGCTAACGTTCTAGAGTGGCAATCCCCAACCATGACATTTTTTCAGTACCCCCATTCAGAACCCCTTGTAGGCTGTAAGACCACATGGGGCTACTCAGTAGCCAATCACAATCCATATTGGGCATACCTCGGGAAATTATTGAATGATTGTGTGGCTCCCCAAAACTTTTTTTTTTTATATTTAATTGTGGCTCATGGGTAAAAAAGTTTTGGAACCCCTATCTAGAGTTTGGTCTGCTTGTCCACCCTTTGCCCATCAATAGCAGATATCCTACATATGAATGAAGCTTATTTCAATGAAGTAGGGAAACAAAGACAACCAAGTTACCTCGATTGCCTTAACCATTCAGTACGTTGGCAAATAAAGCCAATTTATTTAGGAAAAAAAGGGAGAAAGAAAAATGGCGGGCAGCGAGTAAAAATCTTCTCCAGGGCAAAACAGTTTTACACAACTACATGAGCCAAATCTCAAAGAGAGACATTTGATATTTATCTATACATGTTTTTAGATACTCCAACAGAATGCAATAAAAAAAGCATGCTATTGCTCCAAAAAACCACCACAGGGATTCAAAATTTCTCAACCTATGAGAAAGCAACTTTTGCTGTTGAAGGGTTTTGAAGCTCCAAATGTATTTGTTTCTGCAGCACAAATACAAATAGCAAGATACAGAAAAAAGGATGGCGGCAGCAAATAATATCACAGTAGAGGAACATGCTGGAGGTCTCAGGGGATGCAGGGACAGCCTACACAGCATATGGTAACGTGTGCTGCTAAACCATTATGAATGTACCTCCATTTCTGTCAATAGATGTACTTTGCAAGACATGGATCACACACATCAGCTTAAAACTTAATGTTCAACACAATCTTGCATCTTAGATGTTTGCATTCTTGCTATTCTCTGCAGAATATCTGCTCGGCACATCTTTATTCCTGCAAACATTGGCTAAAAGTCAACAAAACCCCCGGCCCCTCCAAAATGAAATTCTAACCTAAATGATGATCTGCTAAAGAGAGAGAGAGATGCAGCAATAGATGGAAGCTGCTCTGGTTATTCATATATTGTGCAAGCCAGTTTAATTATGTGCTTACAAATAAAGAATGAAAATCTATCAGAACCCCATGAAAAGCATCACAACCATGTATTACTGTGGGCTTTTATGCACTTGAATTCTTATCTTGAATGGTTTTTATTAAAGGAGGACATATAATTATTAACTCACTGTCCATGTACATAAATAAATTTGTAGGGATTATGTGGATATTTGAACAACATGCTTAATGATCCTTTGTATTACTATATTTATAGGAACTGTTAGAAATTAGCAGAGGATTAAACCTGTGGAGTATAAAACATGTCAATCTGGCGTTTAACTGCAGGGTTTAGCTGGCTGGCCCAATGCAATATTTGACCCATCAGGATTTTCATGTCCAATCAGAATCCATTGTATTATGGAATTATCTCGCCCTCAATCGGAAAATAAAATTGTAGGACAAACTATAACAAATATTGTTTCGGGTGTGATAAAACAGAAGACACAGAATTTTAGGACATTAAGAAATGGTGCAGCTCCAAGTATTCCTACAGGTGATCCCTGTGGTGTCCAATAAAAAAAAGGGCAAACATTTGAAGCTTTAATCTTGGAATGAAAGGCGGAGGTACAGTAAGGCTACAGCCAAAGGATTGATTCTCAACTTTGGGATAAACTCCAAAAGCCACTGTGTTGACTTTGGATATAGACTTGAAAAAACATAATCACAGGTTTTGCCACCAAAATCTGATTAGTGGCAGGAACTAGACCAGACCAACAACTAGAAAGGAGTTTTCTTCTTCACTTGGGCGATAGGTTACTTAATTTTTTTCAGCGACTGAATAACTGATCTGGAATGGTTTCCAGGAGTAATTCTGATGACCAAATTAAGTAGAAAAAACACTGCTGTAAGCCAGAAATGACAAGTTTTCTGGCAAATAAACTTTTAGTATATTAATTCATGGTCAATTTGATCTCAAAGAACTTTTCTTTTTAAAGGCACATGCAGGCATCTTGAAAACCCATAAATTCCCAATATTCCCTGTCTCTACATAATATTGATGGTACATGGGTCCTACTGATCTGTGCTACTTGGCAGCATTATCACAATTGTAAGAATCTCTGTGAGGCGTTTCATGATTAGCCCTCTACTCAAGATTATTACTCAACACATTCAGACTGATGGCTACCCACTGTGCTTCTTTTTCCACTGATAGGCAGAACCTCGTTATTTATATATTTTGTTGGATGTTGTGAAATACCTTAGTCAGCATGAACAATAATCACTACACACAGTTTTGTGAGGTTCTATAAAAAGATTGTAGCTTTTTGGCAAAATAAATACCTAAAAGATTTAAAGCAACACTGGAACCCTGGGGCATGTAAAGAAATAGGGGCTGAACATTTCTAGGCTATGAAGGAGGACACAAGCTTCTTGCACTTGATATAGTGCAGGTTTTTTTGTACTTTTTAAATGTAGTGGGATGATCATGATGTAAGGCCTACAGCCTACTGGAAGCTATAAAAATCCCTTTGGTGGCCACATCAGTCCCATAGGTCTTTAGGTGGATACAAATGTTATAATGAATCTCAGGACTCCTTTGGCATTTCACATGTAGACTCAAGGAAGCAGATTGCACACCTTCATACATGTGTCCCGATGGAATTTCCTTAAATCTTTTACATTTCTCAATGGGAGGTACACGATTTCATATGTCAATGAACAAAATAGACACACCCAGATTTCTGTTTTTCATACAGGTCATGAATGACTGTAATAAACCAAGCACTTGTGATGTTTACTCTGTGTCCATTTGGAAATAATGTGAACTGTAATTAACCAAAAAAATGGAAGCCAGCAGATTTCTTCCAACCCTGTCCTTGGCAAGTTTAGCTGGTTGCACATAATGCCCTTTCATGTATGAGTCAAGCCCCAGCTGTGCAATAATTATGCTGGTATATAATACATTGTGACATCCTTAATTGTGTGCAAGCTGGAGGGGGTGGAATTTACACCAGAAAAAAGTGTGTAGACAAATTAACAGGCCCTAAAAAGCTTTCAAAGTTTTTCTTGATTAAAAAAAGCAGGGTAAATTTTGGGCAAACTTTGCAGAGCCCCTTGTCCTCCTGTATGTCTGAAAGTGTGGTTGTGGTTTCTGTCATTTCTCCTTGAGTTGAGCTTCCACTTTCATTGAAAGTACTAGAGTCAAAAATGTGCTCTTTACACCTCTGTAAAGTTGCTCTCAGTGTTGCTTTGTCTATACTGCCTCTGTTCCAAATTAAGAGCTGCTGCCCAATTAACTTAGGGCAAACATGGAGCCAGCACCAACCCAAGATTCCCTTTAGCGCCCTGCGTCAATTCCCATAGTTCAGGTGCTCCACTTGTCACTTGCATGCGGAACACCGTAAATGATGCAAAGCAGACAGAAAATATTTGCTGCAACTGCACCTGATTTCTGACAAGGTAGACATACAGTTGCCTTTAATTTTGGCAAATTGGACACAAATGTGGAAGACACAGCATTGTGCCCTTGCACCTGCAATAATACTGGAATTTTGAGAATAAATGTTGCATTATGGAGAAAAAAACATTGTAACTCCGACTGAAAGTTGCACTTTTCTCTCTGCACTTACGGGTGTACATGTACCCTATTATATTACCTTCAAACAAAAATACCCCCAGTGCAGTCATAAGTGGTGTTTTACCATTTAGATTGCAACCTCTTGTGATCAGATCCAGTATTATCTTTATTTTGTAATCCTTTATAAAATTAATATACAACCCCCTTATAAATTATTATAAAGCTTACTGGCACTTTATTACTAAATGATGATGATAATGACGAGCACCGGTTAAATGTTAAATATCATGGCCCAGCACAATGGGTGTCCAGAAGGCCCCTTGCAGTCGAGCCCTTATTATTATTATCCACCAGGTAATGCAGCAGTTTAGGCCACTTTTTCAGACAGGTAACTTGTTTGAAATATTGAATACTTGCAATATTAGCTCCGTCACTTAGCCAAGTGATTGCATTTCATCCAGTCTTTACCCTACGGCATTCTAATTATTGGCAATATTCAAGTGGCAGTTTCCTTTTAACATTATGGAATACACACCGGTTTATTGGAGATGACACCAGTTTAATTTTTCCACCCATCTGTTCCCCTGACCTTTGCTTGTCAGTCCTCTGAGATGTCTGATAACAGAGCCGAGGTCCAATTTCTCTGAGAAAGCTCACAGGTGTTCAGCTTTTTCTTGCCCCCGGGAAGCCGGACACTGTTTAGATATATTTCTCACTATAAGGAATTCTGTTTTCTTCTGTGTGTTCCCCAGCTGATTCCAGTACAGGCTTCTGCAACAACAGTTTCCGAAATAACAACAACAACAAGGCCACGGAGCAGGACAGTGATTGATGCCCGGCACAAAGTGCACTGACACTTGGGAAATGCTGATTTTACTCCAGAGATGGGTTGAATGTGAAGTTTTATTTGGGCAGGCCTGTGTATTTCCTGTAACTAATATTGCAAGATCTGGACATAAACAGAAAAGAAGTGAGGGGAATAACGAGAAGAACATGATGCATTTTAGGGTTCAGTTTTAGGCAGAGCCACTCTTATCAACTGCGGGACCCAATTTGGACCATTTTGATGGGGCTTCCCAAACTGGGTGTTGTCACTTGGCAGGCAACAGGGGGCTCCAAGGCTAAGATGGCAAAGGGTTCCTCTTCCAAGCTAATCTGTGCTGACGACCTCTTACCTGTCTTCCTTTGGTCCAGTGACCCCAAGTATTTTATAGTACTGTCTGATACCCAAGTACTGTGGAGCCCCTGCATTTCAAAACACTGTGGCCCAAATGCATTTCATGGTATATTGTGGCACCAAAACTCAACCCCCCCACTCCAAGCCTTACATAGACTTAATCATCAGCAATCTTCTGGCTTCCTGTCTCCAGATGTCGTTGTGTTGTTTATAATGTGGCGAGTGATGTCACAATATTTCATAGTGATAGTTTGTCATATCAAACCATTACCCTTAGGCCCCCAGACTCACAAGGTAATTCCTTTATAGAAACTATCTGATAAAAGGATGAGGGAAAGGTTATAGTGTGTAATAATTGTTTCATACTGTAGCAAACCTAACCACCAAACATATGTCCAACAGTTAAAATACTGTTATGACAGGTCAATGGTTGCATGGTCTTAAGTGGTACTGCAACTCCATTGGGCAGCATGGTGAATGTGTGGGTAGCATCGCCCCGCCAAGTTCGAGTCCACTACAGTGTGTGAATGTGCTAAAGACCTTAGATTGCAAGCTCCATCGGCACAAAGACTGATGTGAATGGTGTATGATCCCTGTAAAGCTCTTCAGATTTGCAGAAATGTGTTCATGCTATCTAAAAAATAAGAAATACATTACTTTACAAATTATTGTGGGCATTAGTCTTCCTACAATACCTCTCTATTTTGGGGTGGGGGAATAAAGTAAGAAGGTTGGAAAATAAGGACACAGAACAGCCAAGAAAATTATAACTCTCTATAAAACTCTGAGAACTAATGCTTAGGGGCACATTTACTAAGGGTCGAAGTGAATTTTCGAATAGAATTCAAATTTTAAGTAATTTTGGGCTACTTCGACTATCGGATAGCCAAAAATTTGATTCATATTGAAAAAAAATCAAATTTTGAAGTACTGTCTCTTTAATCGATCAATAAAGGTTTATTTTCAATCATAATTGGTCCAACAAAAAAAATTTCATGGTCAAATTTGGAATTTTTTTATATTCAAAATCTGACCAATAGTAAATCTGCCCCTTAAAGTTATTCCAGGTGATAATCACTACCAGCACAAACACCCCCAAAATGCTCCCTTCTTTGTGTTTATAGGCCATAAATGCTCTGCTACATATAATCTTCCCAATTCCCATAGAATATAAGGATGAGGAATCTGCATCAATCCTCTGAACATAACATTAGCCTAAAAGCCTTTCTCTGCCGATGTTATCAGAGGTTTTCCTGAGCCTTTCAGATAGGAGAATGCAACTATTGCAAAACCATCATAACTCATGTTGTCAAAAAACTAGTCTTCTTCCACATAAGGGTATGTTGGGTAGGGATATTTGTAAAGATTTTGATGGCAGCATGCCTTAGGAGGTACTGAGCCTACCAATAATCAGATATTGTATTTTCTATTTAGATACACTTAACATATAGAATAGACAGTGGAAGATGATTACAGAAGGGGCTTCTCTTAGCAATTCTCTTCTTGTTTTCTTTCCTTCCTGCTTTCAGATACTGAAAAGTTACTGTGAGCCCATAATTTTTACTTTTTATCACCTATCCTAGTGTTCAAATCATCTCCTATTTATCCCTCAGTCTCATTCAAACCACTGCCTGGTCCCTTGGGTAAATCGGACCTTAGAAATCAGATAGCTACTGATCATCAAAACTGGAGAACTGCCAAACAAATCAAGAAAAGAACAGGAGATCCCACAGACATGCAAAGGAACGTTATTTTAGGAAAATGGCAGGTGTACAGAAAGTTTTACACATTGAATGCATTCAGACATATAATCAATAACCAAATAATAACAAAAAGAAACACAAATACAAAAAAAGACCAACTGTAAAATACCTAAAGGTGGCCATACACGGGCAGATAAAAGCTGCCGACAGACTGTGTCGGCAGCTTATCTGCCCGTGTGGGGGGCCCTCCGACGGGCTTTCCCGATCGATGTCGATCGGGCAGGATTAAAAATCCCGTCGGATCGCGGCCGCATCTGTTCGTTGATGCGGTCCCGCGATCCGATCGCCCATACTGATCCGAACGTTGGGCCCTAGGGCCCACGATCGGATCAGCCCGATATCGCCCACCTCAAGGTGGGCATATCGGGGAGAGATCCGCTCATTTGGCAACATCGCCAAACGAGCGGATCTCTTCGTGTATGGCCACCTTAAGAATATCATTATCAACTAGGGTTGCCACCTGGCTGGTTAAAATTATGGCTGATCCCAATGTTGGTAATAGGGGAAAAAGATAAATATATAGGAAGGCTGGCATTTTTTTCCAAAAAAGTTGGCAACCCTATTATCAACATCTTATTAAAAGCTAAAGAGGAACAACCCCTTTAAGGTGGCCATATGTAGGAAGATCTACTGAGGTCACCAGACAGGAGGATCTTCTCCTTGCCCTAATATATATTATATTAGATATATCAAGGGTCAGAATACCTTCAGTGATCACCAAAGGCGTAGCATTTGGGAAGTTTCTCAGATCTCATGGAATGAAACAGGAGACAGCACAGATGAGCAGAACAAGAAAAGAAATGCTCCAAAAGTAAACAAGGGAAGAAATGAGTCTCTTTCCTGATCTTTCACAATTTGTTTGCTTGTAGTCAATTCTATGAAAACGTCACCAGAAAATAATTATTGGAAATTAAAAAATATTATATTTTATACCAGTTTCCAGTAAGGAGCATAGACAGTATTATAAATTAAACTGATCTATCATGTTTATTGGCCAGTGAAAGGAGGGAATTGGGTTTCAGAGAAAAAAGCAAACCCGATCAAAGTCCAATGAATGTACTGTGATTTTTTAAAGAAGACTATTGCCAAAAAATGTCTTAAGGAATTTGGGTTTATTGCAGAATTAGGGCTTTGATATACTTAGTGGGCCCCACACTCAACATATAACAATAGAGATAATACTGGTTCCAGGACTACTTGTATTGCATCCTGTTAAATGGAGAATGAGCCTTTTGATTACTGCTACTTTTACCTTGCTGTGCCTTGGTCTCAACTCTTAAGGGTACCATCAAGGGTCACCAGCAGGAGACATTAAAGGGGTTTGGATGGGTCAGAGGCATGGCCTAGCAGGCATATGGAGCCCTAATGTTTCTTGAGGAAATAAATGCAGATGTAGAGGGAACCATTAGCTGACAATTGTCAAACCTTTTAGATTGTAAACTCAATTGGGTGGGCCCACTTTACCTATTGTAAGGGTTATTGGTTGCTCTTGTATGTAAATTTGTATGTTTAATGTATACTCCCATTCATTGTACAGTGCTGCAGAATGGCATTTGCTTTTATCACTCCGGTTGCAATAATGAAAGAAAATACCTAATTGATTTCAGTGTTTAATGTAATAGTGCAGCTTGGCAAGGGAGATTAATGAGGATCAGTAAAAAATTATTTGCTGTAAAATGTCAGGAATACCCAAGATCACAACATCGCAGGGATAAGTTGTCAAAACTTTTTTAGTAAAAATATTTTGGGAGCAACACAAGTATGAAAAAACGCCTGGCTGAAGAAATAAAGGCTTTTTTATTAGCTATTTGGAAGCCCAGATATGGACTGACAGTCTAAAGGAGGAGCTATTTGGCAGTGCATCTGGTTATATGCAACCAAAACTTGTCTACAAGTCAGAGTACCTGCTTTAAGGGCCACTTGGAGCCACATCCAAGGAGTTGTTGAGCATCATTGACCCACTGGTTGGAGATCACTGCTGTCGATCATGGGATTGTAAACCATAGCTGCCAAAGATACAGTGTTATTTCATCCAGAAAAATTGTATATGAGAAAAAGCTCAGCATGAATATATGAACCACTATACCTTGTATATTAGACGTGTGTATTCTAAACTGATCATTGTCCGTGTTCTCCACCCATCTGTCTGATCATACCAAATGCAGCCTCCTGACAACTTTAGGTTTTGACACCTTCTAATACCAACACCTGATTGATATGGAAATGCTAGTATATTGCAAATGCTGGGTTGTATGTCTGATTTCCATGACCTAAGGCTTTTCACAGTCCCTCCAGTACAATCTACAGTGTTAATCACCAATGATAATAGTCATAGATAAAACAATAAATTGCAAGGATAGCTTTTCTCACTTGTCTATGGTATACTCCTTTTTTTTGAAACCAGAGTAAAGGTGGCCATACACGGGCCATACTCTTCAGCTTATCGGCCTGTGCGTGGGGCCTCTGATGGGCTTACCCAATCGATTGGACAGATGTAAAAATCCAGTTGAATCACAGCCGCGTTTGTTTGTTCATGCGGTCCTGCGATCCAACCGTCCATACCTCCTCCTAGGGCCCACGATCGGATCACCCGATATCGCCAAACGAGCAGATCTCACCGTGTATGGCCACGTTAACTTTCTACCATTTCATGATGTCGTGGAGAAGTGCTGTTTCTATTCACATTGGTATTAATAGCAATCTGGTAGCAATGGGAATCAATATAAACATATAGATAAACAATAACCTTATTGATATAATTTACATGTCTGTGTAATTAAGGGCAGGTGTAAATGTACTAATAAATAAGGTATATCTTGAGCAGCGGGCAAATTTGTTGCATATGAAGAAGACATTAAATAGTGGAGAGTCTAAGTAAAGAAATGGAATCCATGCGGCCATATTTAGCTGTGAAGTTAAAGAGAATGTCAGATGGTAGGACGCTGGGCGTCAATAAACAAACAAAGTTGTGCTCCTTTTAGCAGGCAGTAAACCAGACATATCCTGTCTCCAGTCATCACTTAGGGACAGGCTCAGCTTTTCACACGAGGGCCCTAACATCATGTTGTCTCTTCTCACCCTCGTGGAAAAAGTTTCACACCACAACTGTTACACAGACAGAACTCCTGGGGATTCCAGCGTTTATATTTGCACTCATTCACACTCATTAAAGCCACTTCACAGGGTCCTCATTGTCTTGCTGAGCGGGTTTAAAGGTTTTTCTTTTTCAAGTCTAAAAACTAAAACCTAGGGGGGTCTATGTCCAGACTGTGTCCATTTCAAAAGTTTAAATTATCAGACAGCCTTCACCATATGAAATCCAGGAAATATAAATTATACATCAGTGTTTGGAGGACGTAGTTGATGCTGTTAGGCCTGGAGATGGAAACCTGTTCATAAAAATTCATGGTGTATTGGAGGCTATTTGCATACCAGTCGGACTAAGGCTAATCACCATGGCTAATTAACATTTTCCTTCTCTGATCCATTTATTTCTATATCTGAGATAACTAAAATATAATTAGGTGCCCTTCGGAAGTGGTTTAACAAAAATAAGGGGGTCTTAGTTAGAAATCCCACACAAGGGTTAAGGTCAGAAACTCCTGACAGCAATTGGCCACAGGTTGGATATCCCTTCCATGGAGGCAGCTAAAGCTTCAGTACAAGTTGAAATAACATAAAAATGCACCTTCCATATTTGCTACAAAAAGTTAGCAGCCCACATAGCCATATATCATCTGCAAAAGCAACCAACAACATTCCACAATCAGAATGTGTTACGTGTCACAACCCTTACACATATATATATAAACATATGTACACAGTGGATCTTCTGTACCTTTTTGTAATCTAGGTTTATCGTTCCTTCAACTATAGGGGCTGATTTAGTATTATCTGGCTAAAGGCCCAAAAGAATAGATCTGAACTGATGAGAGAGGAACCACTGATGTGCCAATTAGAGTGACTGTAGTTTAGTCTGTCAGTATTTGGTCAGGACTTCCCTTATCTCAAACAAGGTTACAAGTATTACAAAAAGATTTTGCTCTATCACTTATCCAGCCAAAGCCAGAAATTAAGCTTTAGGCCCATTAAGGTATGCCCATATCTCATCCTTTGGCCAATGTCACATGTCATCCATGGCAAGACAACCTATACCGTCTTTCCCATGGGTAGATTTCAACCAGAAAATGCACACATGCGGTCCAAAGATAAGAAGTCCATCTGCACTGGTGCCGGTGTACATTACCTTCAAACTTTTAGCAATAGTTTAACTAGAAACTACAGGGCCCCAAATTTAATCAGAAAGTTGACTTTTCTATATTAAAATTGCTCATTAATTAGGGGCTCGTTGAGCCCTCTACACCCGGGCCCCCTGCAACCACAGCATCTGCATATTCTGTACATACTACCCTGATTCCAGGACTACCAAAATCATCCCAAATGGACTACAAGAGGAGACCCCCCAACCACAGTTCCTGGCATGGCTAGGGGGCATGCGGTTCCACAGTTCAGGAACCGCTATATTAGGGGTATAAATAACAGTGAAAGACCTGGAGATGTTACACAACATAGTTGTTGCATCTCTGGTCATCTGCTAAATCCACTAACTAACACAATGCCAAAATATGGCAAGGTTCTATCAGAACTTGGTTTGTTTTTTTAACAATTGTTTTTTATTTATTCTTAAATTTCCCTTGGTTACACTGCCCACACTGGTCAAATTGGTTCCTGTGCATCTTGTTGAATAATCCCCTTGAAGTGGTTGTATCACCACTAATGAATACAAGAAATATACTTATATACATATTTATAGAATAGAGGATATAACCCAGTTTCTATTAAAAAAAAGTCAACAATTCTTAGATCTCCCCCCCCACCACCATGTACAGAACCAGTAATTTACAAAGTGGCTGCTCAGTGGAAAATCCCTGCCCCTAATCTCGGCCACGCTGCTTTTTTAATCAACAGGAATCTGAGGCTAATCCCAACGTTGTCAAGGAAACAGAAAAGAGGGTTTAAATGGAATTAAAATGTTTAGATTCTCTTTACTGACAATACTTGTCTTTTTCATCAAGTATATGGCTACAAGGCTCATCTACACGGCTCATAAACAGTATTTAACATCATGGCAAATCTTTTATTAATTTGCCTTTAATTACCTTTAAAAACACATAACTTATTGTATGGCTAGAGCATTCCTCCTGTATAGAAATGTATTTTCATTAACACCATTGAGCAAAACATGCTACTTGTCTTGTTGAAGGAATTCCACAAAAAACAACCGGATAGTGTCATCATGGTATAAATAAAGTACAGGTAAGGGATCTGTTAGCTGGAAACCCGCTATCCAAAAAGATCTAAATTATCCGAAGATCATCTCCCCTCGACTCCATTTTAATCAAATAATTAAGTAAAATTGTTTTAATTCATTAACTTTTTTACCTGTACTTGATCCCAACTAAGATATAATTAATCCTTACTGGATGCAAAACCAGCCAATTGGGTTTAACTAATGTTTAAATATTTTTTTTAGTAAACTAAAGGTATCAAGATCCAAATTTGAGAAAAAAATCGTATCTAGAAACCCCCAGGTGCCAAACATACCAGCATATGCTCTTGTTGGTCTGTTGAATGTCTGAATGCCAATATGACAAGCACTATGGCATATTCATTATGCAGCAAAGGAATGTAATTTAGATACAACCAGTAGTGATGGGTGAATCGGCGGAGTTTCACAGAATTTTTCGCGAATTTCTCATGGTGAAAAATTTCCAAAAAGCCGCCGCGTCTCGTTTTTGACGCGGGAGTCCATTTTTCATGCCTCAAAAACGGACGCCCATGTCAAAAAAGAGATGCCGGCAAATTTTTGCGAATTTATCCTAATCGCGGGAATTTGCAGCAAATTTGTTGCAGGTGAATAAATTCGCCCGTCACTAACAGCCAGCTATATATTCTCATTTTACCTGTCTTTTAAGGAAACAGGTATGGGACCTGTTATCCAGAATGCTTGGGACCTGGATGATGGATCTTAATACATAATTATGTTTTATTATTACAGATAAAAAGCGAATAACTTTGAAAATTTGTTATTATTTGGATAAAATTGACTCAATGGGAGACACTCCTTCCATAATTTGGAGCTTTCTGGATAACAGTTTTTCAGATAACGAGTGTGATAACTATATTTGGATGCAAGATAAACTTAACATAAAAATATTTTTTATGACCCCTTTAATTAATGTATCGGTAGTTTATATGGATAAAGAAGATCTGCCAAGCTGGGCACACATAAAGCCATCCTCTCCAGTGTCGGACTGGCCCACCGGGATACCAGGAAAACTCCCGGTGGGCCCAGGTGTCTGTGGGCCCTCATGCTGTTAAACATTTAGCCTATTTAATGGCCATTCCCTATTTCTATGAGAACAAAGAGGCTAAATAGATGGAATAATAGATTATAGCATGTCAAGAAAAAGGACTAGGAAAATAGAGGATGAATGAGGAGAGGAAGGATAATAGTACTGAGAATTGGCCCCTGGTCTAAAGTTTTTTTGGTAGACCCTTGGTCTAAGGTTTTTGGTTGGGCCCCTGATCTAAAGTTTGTGGGTGGGTCCCTGGTCTAGGGTTTTTGGGCAGGTGCCTGGTCTAAGGTTTTTGGGTGGGCCCCTGGTGTCCCAGTTCGACACTGATCATCTCATTGTGCCTTAGTTACACAGCTCACACGGGATTCTGTTCAGTCACTGAGTAAGATATTACAAAGGGGGTTATTGATTAAACTGCTGAAAGCCAATGAAGGGTCATCTGGACGCAGACATCTATTTAAGTAACTAGTGAACTCAAAGGGAGTTTCCTCCAAACTGCCCAGCTCAGCACGATCAGAAATTAATGGATAATCCACAAAACCTGTGCTAAGCTAAGTGAATCACATGCATTATTATATTCTTTATTCAAATTGCTGACATAGGCTGTAGCATTGTACAGCAGGAAGCAACGTATACAAAAGTCTTGATACTGTCCCACTATTCCCAGATAATAGAGAAGAAATGAGGGACCAGCCTGTGACTCATTGAAATGTCTTAGAAACTATTTTGTTTGTTAAAAAAAATGGCTGTGCTTATATGGAAATCTGGATTTTTGGCTTTGTCATTTCAGGACTGATCATATAAGGTCGGTTCACACTCGATCTAAGAATGGATTTGTAGCTTCAGTTTGAACATATTTTTTATATTCAGGTATAGAAACATGTAAGGCAAGAAACCACCACTAACTACATAAACACTCTACTTTGGCATTTTATCTTACAACCAGACCAGAATGAAGAGAAGATCCAGTAAGACGCCAGCATGGGCACCAGTCTAGGGCTTTAGGTAATTTTTTTATAAACACAGGGGGCCCCTATAATTTTGCCATTTACCTAAATGGAAAAACATACAGAAAAAGCCCAGGATCTACCCCCCAATCTACCTCAAAGAGCTTTTAGTAAGTACAACTGATTAAGCAAAGTGTCTATTTTCTGTAAAAATAAAAATATAAGGAATGTCATGGGCATTTATGATGCTCAGCAAAAAACGTCTCGGCAGGTAATATTCTGAGACAAAATGAAACTGAGCTGAGCTGTTTTTGTTGTTTAAAGTGAAAGCAAATTAATTTTTATTTCTATTATTATATGTATCAATTATATTTTCAAATTATCTTCCAGTCAGCCAATCAAACCACTACTTGGTTGCTAAGTGGGACCCCTTCCAGCAGATGGAAAGTGAGCAGTTAAGAGTTAAATATGTATATTTAACCACAAACAAAGACCATTTGCAAATTGTCCTGGAATGCCATTGCCCTTAGAGAGCAGAATAGGATGTGCTCCTTGGTGATTTGATAGTAATACACATGCTGGTACATATCCCGGGGACGTTACTGATAGTGGTTATCTCTACACGTGTGGCTAGACGAGTCCTCTGCCAAGACAGCGATATAGTGAACGCTGCTGAGAGACGTAAAGCTGAGAGCTTCTCCAGAATTTATTACATGCCCCACAAATAACATAGTTTTTGACAATGTTATGGTCTGTCCAGACAGTCCAACTATGATAGGTATACTGAATATCTGAAAGTACAGCTGTACTTGATGATGAACTAGAAAAAAAAACAAAAAGTCCTCTACATATATATTATATTATCAAGTCAATGGGAAGCAAAGCAAAGGCTTTTTGCAGGGCTTATGTAGCTGTGTAGCATATCCCAGTGCAGTATATATACAGTATATATCCAGCCTATGGCCCTCCGGCTGTTGTATCACAATAAAGCCCAAATTTTTATATGAGAGAATTGGATCCTATCTGGCATCCATTATTTACTTTGGAGTGCTTGGGCCGTTGGAACAGGTAATGTTTTTTCGCCTGTTTATCTCAGCAGAAAAGCATCTGTGACCACCTCCCATCACTTCCAGATGTCTGAAAGTATCCATACATTTCACTTTTGCATACGTGCATATCTCATTCAAGTTAGGACCACATTGGTTAGTTCGTCTCCAGACAGCCTATACAGACAACTATTATGATCCAATCTGAGGGCCCAACTGTTGGATCAGCCTGATATCGCCCACCACAAGGCAGTCATACTGGGTGAAGATATGCTTGATTGGTGAGGTCTCCAAGAGATTGGATCTTAAGGTGTATGGCCAATTTTAGTTGTTCCTGGGTATCATTACCAATAACCCAATAATGATATTTCTCCCCAGTCAATTCCATTGCTAGGAAGTGTTAACTGCAGTGGCCAACTAACAGAAGCCTTTCTGAAGTGTGTCTTCCCATTAGCAAGTGACTCCAAGTGTAAATAAGCCTTTACTTTACCATGTTTTGGCAACACAAGGGGCTGAGAAATTGAGTGAGAAATTAATTAATTTGGTGTTCAGGGGCAGCTGTACCTCAGTGCCTTAGCCTTATCCTTCTCAAATCAGTCTACAGGGACCACAGGCAAGCCTAAACAAAAAAAAACATGTCATCCAGGTGTTCAATCATTAGGATTAGTACACCTGTTCATAAATTAAGGTGACCTTAATCTGCTGCCTGCTAGGTGGTCCTTGGGGGTGAAGGGGTGAGAAACATTGCCCTATAGACTTCCAAGCCACTCATCTCTGCAAGAAATCACTAGGAACATTCCATGGCTCAGTCCTGCAGGTGGGGGAGAAAAATACAGACACAAACATACCTAGACAAACTTGTATGCATAGGGACTGAACAGGGATGTCCACTTTGGACCCTCCAATTTTTCTATCTGGGATTTGTTACTACTGATGAAGGTGGCCATACACAGGCAGATTTAAGCCTGTGTTAGGCCTTATCAGCCTGTGTATTGAGCCCTCCAACTGCGCTTCCCCGCTGGCATCGGCTCATTGTTAGAGTCCTTGCCCCAACAGCCTTTATTCTGGTGGTGGTGATCTGTTCATTGACATTAGGGACAAATGATCGGATAAGCCTGATGCCACCCACCTTTATTGGACATATTGGGGAACAATCAAGCAAATCTTGTAATGTATGGCCACCTGAAGACACCATACTTGGATTGTTTTGGGACAAACCTCAGAAATCCCATATCCTGCCCACAAAGGAAGATGAGAACTGAGCAAGGCAAGTCAAGTCCTCTGTGAATTAAACCAATCTTATGTTTTGCTGCCATAGTCAGTAATGCTTCCACACACCTAACAAAATAATTCTTCCTTCTTCTTTATGTGAGATCAGCACATCAAAGCATTCCACAAAGGAAAACATCTTAGGTTTCTTTTGCTTCATGGACAGATCGTTTCATATAAGAAGACGGTGACATCTCATTAAGAGATACCGAATGCAAATTTACACAAATCTGCGAGCAATACCTTGGGAATGGGTTTATCTTTTTCAACAAGCACTAAAGGCACAAATCTAACTGACAAAGAATCTGTCCCGACAACAGAGGACACATTTGTACTTGTTATCCCATAGACATCTTTCTCCACTTTTCTTTAAAGACCACTTAGGAAAAGAGTGTCATCCTATTGGGAGTCAGTTGATCTTAATTAAGATACTTGACTTAAGTACTTGCTTGATTCTGCTTGTAAATTGAAGCTTTTGGTAGGAAGCAAAGTGCGCCATACTCTCTTGCTTGACTTATCTAAAGGCAACATTGACTCTACTGTACGAAGTAGGGTTTACAATATATATATATATATATATATATATATATATATAAAGAATATAACAGAAGAGTATGGATCTTTCTGGGAGAAAACATATAGCTACTAGGGGTGTTTCTCCAAGTAAAATTCTCAAATTTAGCAATAAAATGGCAAACATTACACCAGCTCTACTACCAATAAATGCAACTGAACAGAAGTAATGGCCCATCCACATTATAAATTATATTAAGGTGGCCATAAGTTACAACAATTGGTCACAGGAAAGATGGTTGATTTTCACTATAAGCTTTAACAGCTAAGAACAGGTAGGAATGATAGAATTCTACTTTTACCTGACTATTCAGCAGTAACCCATTGCTGCTGTTTGCCCGGTTTCAAAGGTGCCTAAACACAATATTCCATCTTGGCCAATCAGAGAGAAGACCAATATTGAAGTCTCTTGCCAATGTGGGTCACCTTGTCTCCCACCATACATGCGCTGGATATTATTAAGTCTATAATTAATGTGATATTTAATATTATTTTGTTAGTTTTGCAGGTTACTAGCCCATGCTCTGAATAACAACACAGCTGGGGTTACAAAGGGATTGATTAGGCCACATTGGCCCTTTTGGACCAAGTCAGTAGCCTATTTATTTAACCCTTATCTGAAAAAAACACAGGTCCCAAGCATTCTGGATAATAGTTCCCATACCTATAATATAATTAAGATGTAGTCTATGGGAG
>CM044440.1:21179729-21194874 GCA_024363595.1 Xenopus borealis | reverse complement strand
AAGCACTTTCCACATCCCCCCACATTTTCCCTCAGTTCTATGTAGGGTTGCCACCTGGCCAGTATATTACCAGCCCGGCTGGTATAAATGTTGACTGATCCCAATGTTATCAATAGGGAAACTGTATAAATATATAGGACTGTTATTTTTTTCCAGAAAAGGTGGCAACCCCTAGTTCATGTGATTTAGTTGTATAATCACATTCACTTTACAGCACTACGAAATAACTTGGCGCTATAGAAATACACAGTGTCGGACTGGCCCGGCAGGATACCGGGAAAATACCCGGTGTGCTCCGACCGTTAATGGGCCCCAGCCGGGCCAGACCCCTCAGCCAATTGGAAAAAAAAAGGCTTTGATAGGTGCCGTGCACAGTGACAGTCGCGTAGGCGCGTGTACGGCACCTTACCATCAGGCGCGCGTCAACTTTAAAGCAGGCGCGCGTGGCGCCTTTTCCAGGCTTATGCTTACCACGGTAGGGGGGCAGAGGGGTCGGAGTGGGCCCTGGACAGTAGTCCAGGTGGGCCCCGGGCCCCCCAGACCCTGGAAATACACGTTATTAATAAATAATAATATGGCTCTGCTGGAGTCCATAACATTCCTGCAGCCGTGCCATTCCTTTTAAAAGCAGAAATAACCAAGCAATAATAATGCGAACTACATGGCTAAATGTTCCTTAAAAAGAGCTGCCTTTGCTTCCAGCGCTCTGCCGAGCATTCAGGACAACGCAGCGAAGCCAATGAGAGTCCCAGGCGCGCAGCAACACTGTGTTATATTCACTAACTCTGCTGCTGCTATCTACCTGTTCATCATCTATAAACCAGCACTATCTACCTGTTCATCATCTATAAACCAGCACTATCTACCTGTTCATCATCTATAAACCAGCACTATCTACCTGTTCATCATCTATAAACCAGCCCCACCCCCCGCCTGGATTTGATTTCCTCAAAAGTCTGCAGCCAAGGAGGGTCGGACAAAATCCTCCTGAGACAAAAATGGTTAAAATGCAGATTGGAATCCACAAAACGGACAGACAGTGTATTGGCTTCCTGGAGCTCCCTCTTGTGCCGCTCACAGGACTCAGGCTGCAGGGGGCGGGTTCCTTTTGAGATGGGGCGGAGCTGTTGATGATAAGCCTGCCCCCAAGCTGTGACATCAGACATACACAGTGGCAGTGTGAGATGCTTTGCTTTAAGTTGAGAGTTGGAGGTGGGCTGGGGAGGATCTGCCTGGAATCCAGTGTTCTGCTGCTGCTGCTATAGCTGAATGGTCTCCTCTGTTTCCCTGCACACACGCTCTTCTCTCTCACTGCAGCCCGGGGACTTTTATTTACTCACTGCTGCTGGAATGACTTTTACTATTGGATTATCCCTGTGGCTCTGATCTGGCAGGTAAGCTTGGCAAACAGTCTGTATGTGTGGGGCTGGGGAGTCGCAACCTGTGGTGATGACTGAGGGAAAGGGTTGCATTACTGGGGGTTCACTTTACTAGAGTCCTGTTCCCCAGCCACTAAACTTTCCAATGGCATATGGAGGAGGGGGATTAATTATGAAAGAGCTTTGCATTATCCCTGGGTCAGTAATAGTGCTTGTGCGGCAGTGTCTTTGCAATAGTGAGCTCTGCAGCCAAGAAAGGAAATCGATCAGGGAAAGGTCTGGCTCACAGGCTAGTGTCGCAGCACTTTTGCACCACAGCTACACCTCAGTCTCTGAACTGCTGCAGGGAACACGCAAGCCCCCCCACAATGGTTTCCATTGCCCCCTTTTCATGGCACCCCCCTCTCCCAAATCCACTGCCTGGACAAGGATGTGAGCAGCATAGCAATGGCTCACACAGACGGATAATGAGAAGCTGAAAGGGGGGACACTGGGGATTATACAGCCATGGGGAAGCCCCTGCTGGGATGGGGGGGGGGATGAAGAAAGTAGAAAATGTGTAGAATGAGCAAGTGAAAGAGAAGGTGCCTGTGAAATCCACAATCATTGGATCTGGCCGACTTGCAGCGTGGCACCTCTGATGGGGAGACAAGCAGGGTTTGTTTGGGGCAGGGAGGAGAGTGGTTTGCAGGGAAACCTTCCCCTAGGTGCTCATAAAGCAACAACATAAGGAGAGATCTTTGTACCCATCTGACTTGTGCCCATGATGTGCAGCTGCCTGGGGTCATGGGTATAACGTTGACATGAAACAAATGCCTCTTGCTGCTGGGGCTCTGCTTTATCCAACAAGGAAGATTAATATATTCTTTTGGCATTATCTCCTAATCCCATTATTCCCATCATAATCTGTGGGACTGCAAAACCTGTTAGTGCTCACTATACCTCTAATATGATATATATATATATATATATATATATATATATATATATATATATATGGACTTAACACAGGCATGGGAAATTGCCACTGTTAACAATTTCATCTCAGTAGGGAAAGCAGTGACTTTTTTTGTTTCAACCTTTCGCAGTTTTCTTTTTTTGTTACTGTATCTTACCCATCAGTCTGTATACAGCATATACTGTAGCCTTTATATTCGTCTCGATTGGGTTAGGGGGCAGCCAGTAGAATTTTATTTTAAACTAATTTATAGCAGTTAGGGTGATTCTTTTTCTGTTTTACTACGCTTAGTAGTTTAATGGGTCAATCTAGAGGGACCTTCTAATTTCCAGGAAGATGAGACATGCCTGCAATATACAGTAAAGTATAGGGTACTGTAGCTGTGAATCTAGGAAGCAAACTTTCCCCTGATCATGTTAGTTGTTGTGTTGAGTTGGGATCCAGGCAAACACGCATGGGTGTCTATAAAGGCCACTGATAGCTCAGTGGGCAAATCAAAGTTGGGGAGATGTGCACTTTAGTCATATTCCGTCTGCTGTCAGACTTTGTTACCAGACTATTAATTATCTATTAACTAGGTCCCTTCTTTCTCTGTCCAATCAGATAAAGTCCAATTATATTTGCCATCTAATGCCGGCAGGGGGGGGGGCTGGTCTGGGGGGTGCTCAGCCCCTATCAAACATTACTCCCCCTCATGGTGAAAAAACACAATTATCAGTTTAGGCGCATTGATTGGAAAACCTCTCCCCTTGTTTAAAGGCAAAGGCTTGTGTTCATGAATTGCTTGCCTATATTACACAGTTTACAGGGGGGGAAACTATCTCTGTTAATTAACCCTTTGCTCAGAGACCGAGGGGTCTCATTACTGTAGCTGGTGGGTGGTTGGAAATTTGGGGTGGGTGTTATCTTGGATAGCCATGGTATTATAGTAAGGCATTGTTTTATTCTGTAACCTTGTGGGATAATTGTGAACCCAGCAATATACATGATATCAAATGGAGGCCTTGAACCCAGCCATGAGATGCTCTTCATGAGGGGGAAACATCTATGTTCAGTCTAGATTTGAGGCTGAATTTGCAGTTTATTGACTAAAGAAAAAAGTAGGACCAAGCTAATTATCTCTGGACTGTCCTACAACTCCCAGCATCCCTGATCAGCCGAGGCTTACAGAGAATGCTGGTAGAATGTTGACAGTTTAAACTTTATTCCTGCCCTTTATTGCTGACTAGGTTTGGAGCAGCAACGCATTTCACGCAGGGAGCACTGTAAAGTGAATGGACAGGGATCTGTTGCAGAAATTGTGCTTGATTGTCTTGCATAACCCCGGGGCTAAATAATTCAGACAGTTGCAGAAGGCATCGGTCAAAGGAAAAACATGGCTTTTCAGTTTAGTGCTGTTTGCACTATTTTGTGTTGGCGGCAGTGGTAATCACTAAATAAATACCATGGTTAATGAAATCAACATGGCCATTAGGGCTGCACAAAGTCTTTCAGAAAAAAGAGAGGACTATTCCTTGTTCTCGCAGACACCACTGTTCCGCTCAACGGGAGACTTTGTTGCAATTAAAGCCAGGGAAAGTGGAATGAAACAGCGAGTGTCTGACTTGTGGGTCTCGACAGAAAAAGGCATCTAGCAGTGTGTACCACCCCCAAGCTGGAGACGCCCCACCAGAGATTTTTCATCTCTCTGTTTTTTTTTTCCCTTACCCCTTAAACTAAAAAGGAGACTTAAAAATATCTAAATTCTAAGGTTTTTTTTGTGATGAGGATTAGGATGTTTGCAAAAAAAATATATATATATTTCATGTGCCTATTTAAACACACAATCGGTTGTTTATTTTGCACTGACAAATATTTCACATTGTACATCTTGCTTTCATTTTAATTTAAATACCTCCATGTTCTGATTTAGAATCACAGCAGAAGCAAAAAGCCAGGTTTACATTTCTACTTTTTTTTTGCAATTCCAATTCCTAGCAGTGAAACCACATTTTTCAATAAAAACAGACAGATATAAATATTGCTATTAGTTTTGCTATTTTATTCTAAAATATATGTATTATTTTGTGTGTGTATATAAATATATATATATATATATATATATATACACACACACATACACTTGAAAAAATATATTTTAAAATACAAATATCAAGTATATATATATATATATGAATATAGATTGAATATAAAATATAATACACCATTTAGAAATAGTAGTGTACAGGGATGGTAAGGGTCCTACCTAGAAGCCACAGTGATCTGACACATTATAATCAATTATGGGAATTCATAAATGAGCAATTTTAAAACATTTTATAATGGACAAAGAAAAGGAACAGTGAGATGTGGTACAACAATATTCCCAATATTCCCTACCACAGTAGAAAGTTGAAGCTCATGATATCAGACCTATGTACTCTTGCCCCAGTTAGAAGACATATTTGATCAGGTTCTGACCAAACCAGGTGAAGACAGACATAGTAGAAAAAAGTTAATTTTATTGTTGAAACATGCAAGGGACAAATGGCCTTATGAATTTCATGCACAAAATGCGTAAGGTCATTTGACCCTTACATGTTTAATAACAAATTTCACTTTCTTCTAGTTGGTTTTCACCGGATTCAGCCAGTGTCTGCTTAACAGGTAAAGCAAAAATAGGACAGAGCTGCTTTTCACCCAAGCTCCAAAGCACTTTCCCCACCTCAAGGTGAAGTGTGGGGAATTTTGTTAAAGTGCTAGGCAGGTAATTCTTCACTTCAGCTCCACGTCCCCATGTACTTGCCGAACAATGGCATCATTTATTTCTCTATTCTCTCTCACACTGCCGTGGAGTAAGTTTCCTTGGCAACTTTGAAGAGGGAGAGCGAGCCTTAGACTGCATCCATTTAACAATCAGTAGAAATAAAGCGATTTGTAACATGGCTGTAAGTAATACAGTTCAGGAGGGGATTGGTAGAAGGTTCTCCACTACTAGGATTGTTATTTCTAGAAATGAGAAGGAAGGGGACAATTATAGACAAAATGTGATCTCTGTACACACAACACTGAGGGTCATTTATAACAAAGACTGACATAGACAAGATTGGCTTTAGAGAAAGCTACTTAAATCAACATGTGGCTCTCCAGCTGCTGCTAAACTACATGTCCCATCATCCCCAGAAAGACGTTGGCTACTTTACTGTCAGTGGTGTTGTCTAATGACAGCTGAAGGAACCTTCTTACATAAATACATAAGAGATCCATTAGAAATACAGTTTTATTATTCAAGGTCCCCCTCTGAGGTTAGGGCACCAAGGCAGTTCTACCTTCTACCTTAACTATAAACTGATTTTGGTGTTAAGAAATATTCTGAAACTTAAGGGTCCTTCTGTTTAACCAACCCTGGCTTTTGGAAATTATTCTAGAAACGTTAACACAATATGGCAGCACACTCACAGTGAATACATATCAATATGATGTTGAGATCCCCTTTCCAATTAATCATTGTGGGCAGATGCATTAGACTAACATCTGAAGGGAATACTTAATGTGCATGTCATCCCACAGAAGTCCTAGCCGCAAAGATACTCACAATGCTCCTATTTAAATTCAATAAACCTTCTGCTCTTGGTTGGAAAAATAGTGCACAATCCTAGAACACATTTTATTTAGCCATAATTTTGTTGGGATAAGACAGTCGTAGTTCTGAAACAATGTAGGCAAGTTCATGGAATACTAATGACTCCAAAGCAAAAGTATAGCCATGGAAGTGCATCAATGCCTAGGTATTTTATGCATCCATCTGTTTTTTCATGATGGAAGGTCAGCCGTGGCAGAGAAGGAGAATCAAAGAGATCCCTGTGTCTCCTTGTCACTGGGAGAGCCTACATTTCTACTTTGACATCATGGCAGCCATTCAAATGCAAAATATAGAGTATCCAAAAAATTGGTGAGCAGATGCAAAGAAAGCAATTTCTTTTTATCAGTGAAAGGAAAAGGCGGGGAAAGAATTATTTCAATTCACATAACTTTCTTTCCCTTCTTTCTATGTAGTTTGCTAAGTAATGCCTTCAGGAAAGCATGTCTACTCCTCACCAGCCCTAATGAGCTTTCAGTTGAGTCCAGGGACTTCCAGCACAATGGTGGTAATAAAAAAAAACACTTTGCATAACAATGGGGGCTAAATGGAAACAGTTGAACTTGCAAGGCTGAGACAAAACAAGGGAAACAAAAACAACTATTTTTAAGCACAAAGGACTATATATTGTTTGCATTCATTTCCCCTCATTTTGGATGCAAATTTGGGCCACTTGGCATCAGGTTCCAATTGTGACTTGTTAGCAATATACACATGTTTACAAGTGTGTGTGTATCTTTTAGTTCTTTATGATAAAAAGCTTAGTCCTAGCAAACTGTGATCACACGCAGAACCCCGACAATTACCTTAAATACTCATGATCAAAGCTACAAACGTGAAATGAAACAACTGTTTTTTAATTAAGGGAAAGCAGATTGTGAATGCCATAAAAATGCTTTATTGTATGTTTAGATGCAGAAAGCATCTACCCCAGCAGTTGTTCCAACAACAATTGTAACATGTGGAGATAAACATGGAGGAAAACAAAAATTATATTTTAAGAATGTCTGTTAAGATATATGATCTAATGGTTAAAAACGTTCCTTAGCAGTCATGTGCTTCCGATAGATGGTTATAACGTTCGCTAATTGATTCTCAGTCATTACAAGTTTCTGTTGTTGGTTATTGGTGCAATTGAATGCTGTTTGACAATCGTTTCTTAAAGTTTTCATTAAAGGAATTTTTATTTCCCTGTCTGATGAACTACAAAAATCCCTAACATGTGCTAGTCTGGTTAGAATAGAGGACACACAGCTATCGTTCTTCTGCACAACCATAGTTGTATTATTTATGGAAGGGATGTATTTATAATAAAGGAAGCCCCTGTCTGTCTCATTGAGTACACTGGCACTTCAGTACATTTTAATTCTCTGGCAGATGTTCTGCATGCTGGATGCCATGTAATTACAGAGTGGGGGAGCAAATTGCTGCAAAGGCATTCCTTAATTTCAGGGTCAAGTATTTCCAGTTCATTTTAATTCTTTCACGTGTCACTCTAAGCACCTTAGAAGGATGACCCTATACATCCATAAACAAAGGAGATGTTGTCAAATCATAGACAGATGTGGGGGTAAGTGAATAATGGTACCTCTTGTACTGGGATGCATATATTATTGTGATCAGCTTGATAGGAAACTTATTTCTCAAACTACATCTACAAATGGAGAATGAATAGTTTTCCTTACAGGCACTCAGAAAAAGTTTTGGGGGTGCAAAGAGGGATGAATCCCAAGGCACCATCTGAGCAGTAGTAGTAGTAAGATAAGATGGAGAAAGTTGGATAAGATGGAGAAAGTAGGACAAGATGGTGACAGCAACCATTATATTCTCAGTTGACCAAAGGTTTCCAGAGAGTTTTGGGAGGTGTAGTACAATAATGTTCCATAGGGTGGACAAAAAAAAAAGAGGTTGACCATGCCACAACTAAAGAATGTAGGAGGGTATTAATGAATAAAGAAAAGTTTTTGTACAACTACTTTCTTTAACCTCTGATCCATAGTCTTGTACTCTGGTAAGACAAAACTTGTTTAGTATGCATCATTAAACCTTTTCAAGTTGTGTAGAACCCACTTGGACTATGGCCATTGGAGGCCTCACAACATGAGCCAAGTCTTGCGTGCAGCAGAGCAAGCCATGGGCTCCCTTGTCCTGGGTTATCTATTACACAGATAAAGTGGTGGACAAAATGTGATTGTGCTTCAGTTTGTAATTGAAAAAGACAGGTGTCACCGCTTGCTAAAGCAATTTCTCTGCAGTTGGTTGATTGAAGCTGACTTCAATTACAGTTGCTCTTGGATGGATGCATTGGTATGGCTGATGCGAAACCCTAGCAGAAGTGGCAGACATCGGTACTGGCATGTGACCTCTGAGAACTTTGAGGCTTAGCAGATTGCAGAGTCAATGAAATTCTTTACTATTATGCTAATGAAAATATCTCAATCAGCCTAAGAACTTAATTCCACTTTAGCTTAGTATGCAAATGCTTGCTGTCGCCATTTTTTTTTAAATTAACAACTGTTTGCTTTTTTTCTCCCCCCCCAGGAGTTCAATCTACCAAGGATATCCAATAAGCAATTTATCAATAAGGGAAATAGCTGGCACACGTACACATAAAACATGGATGAAATGCTGATTTTGCTATGGGAGTGAACCTTATGGAATCTGATTACCACACTTGGTTCGTGTTGCACAGGAAGCACGGCAAACCCTATGCTCTTGGCCAATTATGAATAGGATCTATTAATGCAGAGAGGAACTTGCTGGATTTGGAAAGGAGAATTTACAAGGCTTAAGGCATTTTTATTGCAAAAAAATTAAGTTGACCAAAGGAAACAGAGAGAACCGTACTTAGTTTTATTTACAATGCTTTATGGCCACGGATGCTCGCTGCAAAAGGACCTACTTTGCTAACCGTTCCTGGTAAACGTCTGTTGTGATGCAAACAAAGCATTGTAACCCTTGGCACGGTCTCTTACTCATTGGGATTGTTTGAATAAGCACTGTGAACAAGGGAGTGCTACATGAGATAACCCAGACCTCTCTATTCTTGGAAACACAAAGCCTTGGCTGCTTTCTGCCTACTGGATTTTTTCAAGAGAATATCAGCTCACACTTTCCAGGTAAGCATGCCATTCTCTAGGATAAGTCAGTAGCGTGTACTGGAGAGAAATTGCAGACAGACATATACTCTGTATTCCCTAAATTTATACACTACTTGAGTAATACATGCTCTTCAAATTGAACCTTTTAGACTCTTTTACCATTCGCACCATATTAAATGGGGATAAAGGAAACATATATTCAATGTATAATATTTGTATTTTCACTCAGGATTGGGAGTTGCCATGCTGCTTGTCCTCGTAAAGTGAAAAATAATATTTATACAGTGGACAAATGAATAAGCATATTCCAAACAGGAGGTTTTACTCAGCAAGCAAATCAAGTATATAAAAATGTCAAAAACGACGGCAGAAAAAATAATTGTGCCTTTTAACCAAGGAATGAAAGCAAATTCCACAATGGTCCCATTTTGATGACAATGTTCTTATTTTGTTTAAGCTTAGTCCAGAGTGCCTCAGCTAATTCTGACTATTGGCGTGGTCTATTCATAGCTAATTTAGTAATAAAAGTGGTATATACTTAATTACATATACTGTAACATAAGCACCATTCCCAAGCCTACTGAGCAAACCAGAATCCTACTGTCGTTAGGTGAAAATGATAACTGTACTGGGTCACACAAAAACCGCCCAAATATACAGTGTGTAATAGCAATGTAGGTCATCACTGCAATGGTTTCCACTTCTACATATTGACTCTATTTATTTTCGTTACAGGCTCGAGGTACCGTAGAAATCATCAATGATCATGACTACAGAAACATGGAACTTGTTTGTTGCATGGGCTCAGTTTTTACTATTATTGAGAATGTTGCCACAAAGTGACAGTGCCAAACCCTGTCCTTCGGTGTGTCGCTGTGATGCAGGCTTCATTTATTGCAATGATAGGGACTTGACATCCATTCCTTCAGGTATACCAGATGATGCTACAACCCTCTACCTTCAAAATAATCAGATCAATAACGCTGGCATACCTTCTGATTTAAGAGGTCTGGAAAAGGTCGAGAGAATCTATTTGTATCGCAACAGTTTAGATGAGTTTCCTATTAACCTCCCTAAAAATGTCAAAGAATTGCACCTCCAGGAAAACAATATACGGACTATAACGTATGATGCGCTTTCACAGATTCCTTCAATAGAAGAGTTGCATCTGGATGATAATTCTGTATCTGCAGTCAGTATAGAGGATGGAGCTTTTCGAGACAACATCTTTCTGCGGCTCCTATTCCTTTCAAGAAATCACCTAAGCACAATACCATGGGGCCTGCCTAAAGCAATAGAAGAGTTACGTATGGATGATAATCGTATTTCTACCATCTCGGAGATCTCTTTACAAGACCTCACCAATCTGAAACGTCTTGTCCTGGATGGGAACCTTTTAAATAATAATGGTCTGGGAGAACGGGTCTTCATGAACTTGATCAATCTGACAGAACTCTCTTTAGTACGCAATTCTCTTACCTCTCCTCCTGCAAACCTGCCTGGCACCAACCTGAGGAAGCTTTACCTTCAAGAAAACCATATGAACTATGTACCACCTAATTCATTTGCCGATTTGACTCAACTCTACCGCCTTGATATGTCCAATAACAATCTCACGGCTTTACCTCAGGGTATATTTGATGACTTGGATAATCTAACCCAATTATTCCTGCGCAACAACCCTTGGTATTGTGGTTGTAAAATGAAGTGGGTGCGTGACTGGCTGCAATCTCTGCCTTCCAAAGTTAATGTCCGTGGGTTGATGTGCCAGGCTCCAGAGAGAGTAAGAGGAATGACCATCAAAGACCTTAACAAAGAACTTTTTGATTGTAAAGACAGGATTGGTTCAAATACAATACATGTTACAACAACAGTGTTAAACTCTTTGCTTCCAGCACAAGGCCAGTGGCCAGTGCCAGTGACCAAACAACCTGAAATAAGACCTCCAGATATCAATAAAATCTTTCGGACAACACCAATACCCGTCAAAAAAATTATTACTATTCAGGTGAAATCAATAACAACAGAGACTATCTATATCTCTTGGAAAGTGGCCCTGCCAATGACTGCTTTAAGACTTAGCTGGCAACTGGGTCATAGTCCTGTTTTTGGATCTATAACAGAAACAATTGTGACAGGTGACAGGACAGAGTATTTGCTCACAGCTCTTGAGCCAGAGTCACCATACCGAATATGTATGGTTCCCATGGAAACCGGCAACATGTACCTTTCTGATGAAACCCCTGTTTGCATTGAAACAGAGACTGCTCCACTTAAAATGTACAACCCAACCACAACATTGAACAGGGAGCAAGAGAAGGAGCCTTATAAGAACTCAAGTTTACCATTAGCTGCAATCATTGGGGGAGCCGTGGCTCTGGTAGCTATTACACTCCTTGCTTTGGTGTGTTGGTATGTTCACCGGAATGGGTCTCTGTTTTCCAGGAACTGTGCCTATAGCAAGGGTCGCAGAAGAAAAGACGACTATGCAGAAGCTGGTACAAAGAAGGACAATTCTATTTTAGAAATCAGGGAGACTTCTTTTCCGATGATTCCAATAAATAGTGATCCGATGTCCAAGGAGGAGTTTATAATACACACTATATTTCCACCCAATGGAGTGAGCCTGTACAAAAACAGCCACAGTGAGAGCAGTAGTAACAGAAGTTACAGAGACAGTGGTATACCAGATTCTGATCATTCACATTCATGATGCGGAATGGCACAAGACTTTTTTTTTATATATATATATGAACTAAAACGAGTGATTGGAATTCACTGTTCTACTGCAAAACACTGGATACGAGATTGAAGGAGCAATGTACTGTACATTTGCCATATAATTTATATTTAAGAACTTTTTATTAAAAGTTTAAAATTTCAGGCTGGTGCTACGATTAAATGTAGCATGACACCTGACCACAATCTTCTATTTTAGTATTTTTTTGTAATTTGTACTGTATTTTCCTTGCTAATATTGAAGTTACAGACCATTTAAATTTTTGTGTTCTACTGAGTAATATGACTTGTCAACTGTGAAAGTGGCATTTTTTTTACATTTTATTTTGCTGTGTTGAACAATCAGATTTTTTTTTTTTTTTCGTTTGTTTTTGGGAGTTCTCTTTTCTGATCCTTGTACAAAGCAAAGAGCATATTTTGCATTTGGTTTTTAAACACAGTAAATGGGAAGTAGTTACAGTTGGATAAACAGCTCTCAGTTTTAGGAGACCTGTAAAAGAACTGTACACAAGATAGCTATCCAAACAAAACATTTGTAGTAATGGGCATTATCTCTGTCGAAAAAAAAGAATTGCATCTGGTTATATACATAATAATATCATTTAGCAAATAAAAACATATTTCTTTATAACATTTTATCAGTATATCCTAGGTGTTATTTTAAAAGTATAAAACGTAAGACAACTTTTCAGTAGATACTTTTCAGATAGAATTATATGCTGCCACCTATAAAAGGTACTTTGTAATCTCATCATCATGTTCTAAACCAAAAGTAAACAAAAATTCTGAATAATTCAAAAAGAAAAAAAAGTCCCGTGTTTCTACAAATTTCTAGAATTTTCCTCTACTTCATCCATGAACGTGTGCACAGAAATAATAGGACCGCAGCACACAACAAATTGTGGAGCCCCCAGAATATTTTGTATTCCCACATAGGAGCAGATTTATTAAGGGTCAAATGGTGAATTCGAAATTCTCAAATTTTTGTGTGTCAAAACTCACAGATTCAAATTTAAAAACACCAACTTGAATGTGAGATTTATCACACCTCGATCATGGAAACAGTTCTAATTCAAATATTCACACTTAAAACCTGCTGAATTAATGAAGATATGGAGATGTCAAAAGCCTTCCCGACAACAGAAATTTTTCAGAGAAATTCAATTTTTGTTGTATTCGATACGAATACAAAAACATTTTTTGGGTCGTTCTCAATTGATCGAATTTTACATGTTCAAATTTATTCACATCAATTCGAAATTCGACCTTTGATTAATCTGCCCCATAGTCAGTAATTCCTTGGACCCGTTCTGCACTCACGGTTTTTCAAAGACAAACATGACAAAATAAATCACTGGCGCTTAAATAATTCTTCCAGGTGTTACTGAACAGAAAACTTATGTTATACAGTAATTTAAAGTAGAGAAAAATGTAATAACATCTACAAAATTCCCCATGGAAAATCTTTAAATGTTTTAAGAATTTTAAATATAAATTTCCAGAATGTTACCCAGAAAGTGCAGAATCCAAAGTAATACCCAGAATAGTGCCCATTACTAGATAGACCAGTTCATTATGTAATGTTACAAAAAATGCCATGTTTTGTTTTTGTTTTTTTTCTACCTTACCATTAATTGAGCTGAGCAATTTACTATTGAACACAATATACACTTTTGTTGCCATAATATTTTTCCACTTTTTGTTTTCTGGATAACAACCAAAGTGCGTTTTAAGCCCTTTGGCCAGTCTTGTATGTGCCTTGATCCAATGCTACATGTATTCAGCTTTCTTTCAGTGACAATTTTTTCATAAATGCCGAACTATGAAAAATATTGGCGAATAAAATAAATGGGGAAAAAAACTTAAAACATTACTGGAATTCCCTTTGTTTTATTTGTTCTGTTGAGAGAAAGAAAATATATCCCATGCTCCAAGCTTGACCACATTTGCTAACTATTATTAGGAAACAAAATCAGCAGCGATTATTTGCAGATTTCTATTGCTTCTTTGTTCACTTGAGTCCTATCATTTAGTATCTGCAATTTTGACCATCAAGCTATCAGAAGTATCAAGTGTCCTGCAACCTTAGAATTGCAAACATACTAGCAGAAGGCAAGTGAGGCACACATAAGTCCCTTGAGATCAAATAAGTGCTCAATAAGTGGCCCGTGTGCATGTGTCAGTATTGGGCTGGGGTGGTTAAGTAAAAGCAGGAATGATTGACCTGAGGAATTATCCTAATTTGTGTTTAAGAGAGAGTGTTCTTTAGTAAGCTTCAATAAATTAAGTTGACATATTTTGAGCAGGAGTTTCCTGTGCTAGAACATGATCATGGATTGCCACAACTTCTAATTATCTGCCTGCCATAGATAGAAATGAAAAAGAAAATACTTCATAGCAGTACAACGCTATAGTTTATTTTCCTTGCAGAGGAGGCTTATAAACATTGTGATGAAAGAGCAGTGTGTCCTTAGTTGGGCCTCTTGCACATGCACATTTCTTATAGGTTGTAGATAATGGGATCCATTGAACCTCTAAGTGCGTTACCCACAATTCAAGCTGCAGCCTTCTCCTTACTAAGCAGTCATTACATTGTACTGGACCCAAAAGAAAAGCATTTTTGTCCTGCAACAATTGTAGACTGTGAGGATCCAAAACAATTCCAAGTACTTTTCAAGAAACCCATATCTGTAATTAAGATCCCTAGTCAAGATAAGGATTGTGGGCAAGTTCCAAGGTGCCTACGATTACGTATCTCTCGATACTAAACATGTTAGGACTATCCAAATTAGTGTGTCACAGGAGTGCATTTCAGGATTTCCTTGCATCCCACCCTAAGCTACAGGTTCAGGGTGCTGCACCCAGGCCACCCACCCTCACAGGTGAGTGCAAATTATCTATAGATTGGCTGGTTATATATAGAGAAGGCTGACCCCTCTAGACACCCAGGTCAAATTTTACATTGGGTGAGTTTCTGTTTTTTTTATTAAGAAATGCTGAGTAGTTAACACTCGTATAGAGTCATGGGTTTTTTTTTGTTTGTGTCTAAGCACATTACCCACAAATAAAACTGCAGCTCTCTCCCTACTAAGCAGCCATTACATTGTACTGGACCCAAAAGAAAACCATTTTGGTCCTGCAACAAAAGTTTGGAAGCTGTGACGATCCAAAACAACTGCAAGTTTTTGCCAAGAAACCTATATATGAAATTAAGATCCCTAGTAAAGATAAAGATTTTGGGCAAGTTCCATACACCAAAAATGAATCCGGTGGCTGTGAATTAGCCACCTAACACTGGTGGACACCACTACCTGTGATGGTGCCCCCAAACTGCATTAATCTAGCTCTG
>CM044440.1:21126304-21138498 GCA_024363595.1 Xenopus borealis | reverse complement strand
AGGAATAATAGTTTGGAAAGTGGGCCCATGGTCTACCTAAGGTCTACCAAAGTTTTTCTGGTGGGCCCCTGGCATCCCAGTCGGATACTGGAAATACTCACTCACAGAATTGCTTGCACGGTTCAGAAGGCCCTTCCAGAGTGGAACAGACAGAACCCAAAATGTACCCAAATATTACTCATAAGCTGCCCTACAACCTACTTCAAAACATGACTTAAACACAACTATTTGGCACAACTTAAAGCTACAAACTGGCTACCCTAATTCAAAACTGAGATTCTTCTTTATCTGTATAAAGATAAGAGATCCGTTATCTGAAACCCATTATCAAGAAAGCTCCATATTACAAAAAGGCAGTCTCCCATAGACTCCGTTTTAATCAAATAATTCAGATTTTAAAAACGGGTTTCCTTTTTCTCTGTAGTAATAAAACAGTAGCTTGTACTTGATCCCAACTAAGATCAAAACCAGCCTATTGGGTTTATTTAATGTTTACATGATTTTAAGTAGACTTAATAACCCCATTAACTAAAGTTAGTTTTTTATGGTCAGAGTTTTAAAGGGGAAAACAATTGTTTTATTAGAAAAAAAAAAAAATTATAGTGATTTATTAAACCCCTGTGCTGCATAAAGTCCGAATAAAAAAGTACTCCATCTCAAACCTGCCGAGGTCATGTAGAAGTCAATGGCAGATGTCCAGTTTACAATTGGAAGATATCATGATCTGGGTTTCGCACAATAATCTGATTAATTCAAGGTTTTAGGGCAATCAGAAAAGTCAAACAATTTGGATTTTTTCATGATTTTATAGAGACTATAGAACCAGATTTTGTTGAGTTAATTTATTGATAAATTTGTTAAAAAATGTGGATGGGAGTTTGGTTGAAGTGGTTTTAAGAAAGAAGTGAGAAAATTGTCTTTATAATGTATGGAGATTTAAATTATGGAAAGACACCTTATCTGGAAAACCCCAGGTCCCAAGCATTCTGTATAACAGGTTCCATACCTGTATGAATAGGAGACCAGGCTTATAAACAAGCATCTTTGCTTAAGTATTCATTTTGGGGGTTTCATTATTTTCAGAGACTGGAAAATAAAGCAGCAAATTTACAGAAATATATTTATATTAAGGGAAATTATACTTTACCTTTTTTTACTATTTTCTTTGTCTAATTGAAATAAGGCATAAGGCTCCAAATACAAAGAGAAACCCAGCACTCTTGTAATTCAGTAAATTATACTGTGGCTTCTCATAATGCCTGTCCTTGGTCTGGAACACAAAAGGAAGAGTTCTAAAAAGAAGCAACGACACAACAAAATATAATGCATGTTGAATGGGGAGATGAAATTTGCAGACAAAGAGGCCACTCTGTAGGGCACGGGTACAATAGTCAAGTTCAATGTTACACACACAACATACTTGTGACTACTTGCATTCATCCATATTAGCACTATGCAACAATTTGGTTTGGTTTTCCCAAAATTTTCTGTTTAAGTCACCATACTAGTTGCTCAGTGTCTCCTTTGAGAATGCTTCCCTTGCCTAAGACTCCATTGTTCTCTTTGGGGGAAATTCAGGAAAGCACGAAGCGTCTAACGCTAGCTCTAATTCGCCAGCGTGACGTAATTTCGCAACTTCGCAAATTCACTAACACCGAAGTAGATAGACTTGCGCAACTTCACACACTTACGCCAGGCGAAGTTGCGCACTGACAAAGGATCATAATTACGCAAATTCACTAAGATCAAAATTTTCCTGAACGTTACCACTTACGCTAGACTTTACTTCACCTGGTCAGAGCTGTCCCAAAAAAACACTAGCGTGTTTTACCATTCTAGGGTGATAGTCTGAAAAAGATCATTTTTTTGGGGGGGGGTTACCCTCCTTCCCCCCTACATTTCCCAACATATGGCATTGCAACTATATAGGGGGTACATGTAGGGCAATAGGACAACTTTATTTTATTTATTAAAGGTTTCCTGGGCTTGTGTAGTGTAATGTAGTGGCTGTAACATATACTTCTATTATACACTTAAGTTCCCGCCTTATGCAAATTAGGCTTCGCTAGCGTAACTGCACTTTGCCTGGCGAGCGAACCGTAGCGCTACTTCGCTAATGTTCGCCGTCCCTGAGCGCAAATTAGCATCTTAGTGAATTTGCGTAGTGCTGGTGAAAATTTGCCTGGCGAAGTGCGGCAAACGTTAGCAAAGCCAACGCTAGCGAATTTTCGCATCTTGGTGAATTTCCCCCTTTGTGTCTTGACCCAGGCCCCCTTATTTCTCCTAATAGACCTTCTATACCTCTGTGATCCACATAGCCAACAGTGTGGTCTTACACCCAAAAGTCTGAAAAATTAAAAGCATCCTCTTGTACGAGGACTAAATAACCAGCTAAAACACTTGGATTGCCTGGCTTCCCCATAAATTCACTGTAGCCATCAGAATCACCCATCTTGAATTTAATGCACCTGGCCTGTATCCACAGCTTGTTGCTACACGACTGGGGATAATATATTCTCTGCTACGGCTGAACCTGAGGAAACCTGCTTGGAATCATTCAGAGTGAACATAACTTTATTATTTACTGCAATTTATCACTTGACATTTCCCAGCTTATATTTCTGAGCATTTCTGAGCATATTCTCTGGCAAGAAGCTGTTCTAACCCAAAAACTATGCACACCGTTTTTTGCAAATCATGAAGAATCCCTATTACCGTAGACTCTAATACATCAAGTTGGCATATTCTGTTGACTCTGTGCTTCACATAAACTCATAGTCCCTTTCCTGCCTAGACAATATATTTTTAAGATCTACCATCTCCAAAGCTTCCATAAGGCATATATCTTATTAACAGGTCCTCCCTGTACAATTCCTAGAGAAGACTGACTGTGTTGCTCAGAGAGAAAATGTCATAACTTTTTAATCTGAACATACATACTGTTGAGTTGTCTCCTTATCCTCAAATGTATAATATCCTTTCTACTATTCTCTTCCACACTTAACCCCATATGTAATATAAGGCATTAGGTTTGCACAGGAGCAGTAACCCAAAGCAACCAATCAGATGTTTGCATCAACCCCTCCGGCACTAAAACCCCTCCCCCCCGTAGGCCCACCCTCCCTCCTCCCCCCTGGGCTATTGCCCCTAACTTGTTAGCTACCCCAAAGTCCAGGACCCCTGCAGGCAAGTTCACGGGAGCCATCTTGTCCCACACCGTCTTCTTCCTTGATCCGGCGGCGCATGCGCAGTAGGACGCATTTCCTGGTTGGAACTACTGCGCATGCGCCTGAATTTCACAAAGTTTTCCGATTTCCTTTTCTGCAAACTTCGTGAAATTCAGGTTCATGCGCAGTAGTAACAATCTGCAAATGTGTACTACTGCACATGCACCACCAAATGCCGCCGGATCAAGGAAGAAAGCAGTGCGGGACAAGATGGCGCCCGTGAACTTGCCTGCAGGGGACCTGGACTTTTGGGTAATTAAAAGGTTGGGGCAATAGCCCGGAGGGGGAGGTAGGCCATAGGGGAGGAGGGCCTACGGGGGGGAGGGGTTTTGCGCCGGGAGGGTTGACTTCCCCTTTAAACAGGAGACCAGTAAATTCTACCTGCTTGGTAGCTATGGGTTACTGCCCCTGGACAAACTTAGTACCTTTTACATGACCCCCTTAGAGTAGAGTACATGGTGTTTTAAGTCTAGTAACTCATGAAAACCAATCAGATTTGCATAGTGGGATTGGTGGCTGTAAAGACTGTTTTTTTTTTATCTTCTGGTCCTTTTCTCACTGGTAGCAGTCACTGACTAAGAGATGCACACCTGAAACTTAGAACATTTTGGGGCAAATTTACTATTATTCCCCATAATTAGCTCAACAAAATTTGATATTCGATTAGCATTCGATCGTCGAATGCTAATCGAATAGTTTTAGGCTACCTTTTATTCGTTATTCGATTTATTCGATCAGTCGAATAAATCATTCGATCATTCAAATAATTCGTACGATTCAAATGATCGAAGACTTCGATCATTCAAATCCTATTCGATCAGGACTTAGACTCAGAAGCCTATGGGATGGTTCCCATAGGCTTCTATTGCAATTCGGTAGGTCCAATCTGGAAGTAGGCAGTTGAATATTTTAAAAATGTTATTTTATTCGCTGATCGAATGATCGAACGATCGAATATTCGATCATTCACAATTCGATGATCGAATATGCCTAATTTGCATATTCGACCAATCGAATAGATCCTACGATCAAATATTCCATCGAATTCGATCGAATTAGATTTTAATCACATGAATACATGTGAATTTAGTAAATCGGCCCCTTTGTCTTTAATTATGCATATTCCTAGTTGGAGAAGCCACCAGTGAGCAGAAAACTGAAAATCAAGTGGTCAGTCATATTATTGGAGATAGATTTCTTTTTCATTAAAGAAAGTAAAAATGGGATTTTATTTCTTTGCCTTTCCTTGCCCTTTAACATCATTTGTGCTGCTGAAGAATATATATATATATATGGTTAAGGCTGCAACGGGTTATAACTGAAAATCAATGGCAAAAGATTGTTTATTCAGTTAAAATTGACTGCAGAATGCATTTGAACTTCAAATACTGTTACATCAATGGACTTAACATAAATATTTAACAAAAAAAGTGATCCATCACTTCTTTATATTAAGAGTGCTTCGACGACTTTCTATCAGCGGTTTGCTTGAAGGTGCAATATCTGTGGCACAGAGTGATAATAAAGCACAGGTTTTTCATAAAATCTGGGAAGATCTCACAGATCACTGCCATACCATTGCCAAAAACAAAGCTGGATCTGAAGTTGCACTGGATTAGTGTAGAGTCACTGGTCAATCCTTTGGATCAATGTCCATTTACTTGTGTGGCCAAGTTGCACAAGTATCTGGCACCGGATTATACCAAAGTGCTTTGGTAAAAGAGAAGCGCATGTCTGAACCCACATAAGAAAAGGATAACACTCTTTTAGGATCACCTGAAACCATATGGGAAGGGCAAGCAGAAACGGTTCTAAACATTTTTTCACGACATTTCATATAGTTTTGGTATCCAGTGGTGTTAATCAAGCAGAGATGGGGTTTTTTTTTTCAAAATGAAATCACACTACTAATCATACCAACAGCTACATAAAAAACATTACCAAGTGTCTCTACTTAGGACAACCTACAGTATAACTTTTAAAATCAAGGATAGCTATTGACTACTTGGAGAAGAACACTATTGTTATTTTTCTCCTTTATTTATATAGTAGACATATCTCACAGCGACTAAACATCAGTCACATCCAGTGTCGGACTGGGGGACCCAGGGCTTACAGCCTCAGAGGGCCACCCCACCATCCTCTGGGCCCCCCAGCCACAGACATCATTGGCGCAAAAACTCAACTGTGCCGGTTTCAACTCCCCTGGTCCCCCCTGGGCGCTCATGCGCTTACATATGTTTCGGCGCTAAAGGTGTGAAGAAAGAGAGGGAGAGTAGGAGCAAAATCATCTTCAGTGCCAGCTCCACATCCCCCTCCCCCTGTGTGCTTATTATTCCGGTGCTACCAGTGTCAAAAAAAAGAGAGGGAGTGCAGGAGCGGGTCTGGGCCCAAAAGCGACGGGGGCCCACCGGGTTTTTTTCCCGGTTTCCCGCCGTTCCAGTCTGACCCTGGTCACATCAGATCTTGCCCCAGAATTTATCAGATAGCTATTCTTGCATGGTGGAGGTTCCAAACTCTAAAATTGAACCACAAGAGACAATAATAAGCTGAAATGGCATAAAGAATGGTATAGGGACCCAGGAGGTCAATGTGGAATAGTGAATAGACAGAGATGTGTATTCACCCAGGGGCCCCAAGCCTAGGATGATGGCCTTTGGGTGCCTACATATATATATTATGTATATATATAGATATACACATATATATCATTCTCCAAAAAGAAAATCCTCCCAGCCCACTGCCGGCCACTTTCAGCCAAGCCTGGAGGGTAGAACGTGGGAGAGATGGGTACTGATTGGCTCATTTGTGGACTATCCTGCCTATCAGTGCCCAGGGCAGATCCAAACACAGCCATTAGCACAGAATAGAAGAAATAGGACAAGAATGAAAAGAAAAGCTGATTTTTGTGTTTGAAGAGGTTAAAGAAATATTGACACCAGAAAATAATAATTTTTTATCTATAATAACATTGTCTTTGAATGCTATTTGTAATTTTGCCATAAAGGTATTTGCCTGATGCTTTTGCATCAGCTTTCTTACCCCTGTGTTCCTCTATGAGGGGGCTGCCATATTTGTGCAGCAGGAGTCCGTTAGTATTAAAAACTCTAACTGACAGACTGAGATGGGACAGTCAGGTTTAGGAACTTCAAGTAACAATTAATTACAAAAGGAGAACTATCAGCAAAAAATGATCAGCATGACCTATGTAACTATTAATGTAGATTAATATTTTGAAAATATTTTTTTGTGTCCGTATCACTTTAAAGGCATTTTTTTACACAAGTGATGTGCGGTTTGGGATTTCCCCAATCTGCAATCCCTCCATCACCGCCCTCCCTCCACCCACGCCTGCCCGAACCCAACCGGGTTCTTTTTTATAGACCCGCCCCGCCGATGACGTCACAAAAGGGGCAGGGCAAACAGGCACAGCATCTATAAAAGAAAACGGAAGTCTGAAGCTGGAATTTGAAGGTGGCGGGCACGTAGGGCAGGAGAAAAGCTCAACCTGTAATACCCAAGAAGAGAAGTGGAGCCTGCACATCACTATTCCAACACCTAGGTAACATAATACCCCATGGAATGATAAAACAGTGGCTATTCCCTGCAAAATACCCCCAGCATATCTTGCAGGATATATATAATGCTATTTTTTATATATTATAACCTACAACCCCATGGCAGGGGGAAAACAGGGCCAATTCCATGTATAATGCCCCAGAACATGGTCCTATAAATACTACACTAACTTCATGCATAGAACCCACAAAACATGAATAATAATATACCTTTAGAATGCATGTCAGTCAATTATTTATAAAATAATCCTATAACACATGGCAGCATAAATTTTTCGCCAATGTCATGTTTAATTCCACCATCTTGTTTGCTCTAGGAAATTTACTGGTGTTAGTTTGGGGAGGCTAAGCGCTCCCAAGCCTTCAATAAAAGCCTCACATGAATACAGACTACTGTCAAAAGAAGAGGAAATGTTTTAAAAGAGAAAGAAAGTAGGGATGCACTGAATCCACTCTTTGGGATTCCTTTGTGAAAGATTTGGCTGAATACTGAATCAAATCCGAATCCTAATTTGCATAAGTAAATTAGGGGCGGGAAAGGAAAAGGTGGGGAAACTGTTTTTTACTTCCTTGTTTTGTGACAAAAAGGCACGTCATTTCCCTTCCCACACCTAACATATATGCAAATTAGGATTCGGTTCGGCCATGCACAAGTATTCACCCGAATCCTGCTTAAAAAGGCCGAACCCTGGATTTGTTGCATTCCAAAAGCAAAGCTACCAAAGCAGTTTATTACCAGTAGATTAGCCACAATAGTACAAGCTATAACATTATATTTAATCTGCAGAATGCTTTACCATACCAGAGTAAACAGCTCTAGAAGTTCTGTTAGTTTTGCAGCTGCCATATTAGCTCATTGTGACATCACTTCCTGCCTGAGTCTCTCCCTGCTCACTCATAGCTCTAGGCTCAGATTACAGCAGGGAGGGGAGGATGGAAAATGGAGGGGGAGAGAGGAGTAAACTGAGCATGCTCAAGCCCAAGCCCTGGAGGTTTATGCTGAAAACAGGAAGTCTGATACAGAAGTCCATGTACACAAAAGAAGGAAATAAATGTGTTTCTATTGACAGAGGTACCAATAATTAGGGTTTATTGGTGTATCTTTCTGATAGCTTACTTAGTTTTAACCTTTCCCCACCCCAGTTATTCTCATTTACTTATTTACACATACTTTAACATTTACTGCTAAAAACCTGAACACATTGGTCTCCTTAGGATAGAAAGTATTATTGCCACCAAATATCCCTGTAACACCTTCAATGATTTACACCAAATTCAATCATCCGGGAGCAACACAGGGTTACTTTCTGATATGTTTCTCCAGCCTGTTCCGTGAACAGAAACCCCATGGAAGCTGTTTGGCACACGGCATGACATTATGCCTAATGATAAAGAAAGATTCACGTTATGATATGACTTCAATAGTTATCATTTAAGTTTATGGCTGCAGACTTCAGTAGTTTTTAGTGCTTTAAAAGGAAGAAGTGTGACAGAAGAAGCAGCAAACTTTGATGTATCGCCTTCCTACAAGCTTGGCTCCGATTGCGTACTATTAGGCGCTGACATTCCCGGAATTGGAAATTGACATATGTTGGGAACTGCAGTTCCAGTTGACTTTCCGTGCGCACCACAAAAGAGAACACTTTTATTTCTTATTATTTAGACAATAAATTGTTTAAGAAAAAGAGAGAAAATAGAAATAGAAATGTTTAACAGAAAAAGACAGGGTCCTTAAATCTAATAAATTAAATAAACCTGGTTCTGTGACTCGGTTCAGCTTAAGGGAAAGTATACCTCTTCAACTGAGTTTGCATTGTTTTAGAGAAGAAATTAAAAGATTATGAAACCTCCTAAGGACATCAAGATTTCTATAAGTCATCATTTCAATGCCATGGCATAGTAGTTAGGTTGGATTTGTGTTTCTTTCAGCTTAATGCTCGTGAACCTGTTGGATTTGCCCTAATACTGTAGCTTCAAATACATCTTGAAGGACATCAACTTGCTCTCCTTGTCCAGACAATGACTCCTTCTGGTCATCCACTTTTACATGGCTAAGGGTGGCCTTATCAAATTTGGGAATTCACAGTGGAGCTTGAGAACAAAATCTGTGATGTATATCCTATAAGTACTACAAACAAAACACACTCCATGGCTTTCCAAACTGTGCTTGGAGCTAAGCTGTATAAATAAGTCAAAGGCTGATCAATGAAAGGTGTATATCCTGAAGCCTGCCCATGGTCCCCTCTGACATTTTTCTATGATTATAAGAATATCTTACTATATCATATTATTGTAGCAATATAAAACAGAGCTGCAAAGGACATTCACTTTGATAAAAGGGGTATAACACTACAAAATCTTCTCATTTGGAGAGGTCACCAAACAAGTTAATCTTTCCACTGATATGCCCACCAAAGGTGGTAATGGGCTAATCCGATGGTTTAGCCCTGGGGCCAAAGGCATATACATGCTTACCGAGCTCCACATGTGAGGCAGAGGCGAGGATCCTTACCCTCCATCCGACGTAATTTAAAATCCATGTTTATTAGTTGCGGTTAGGGTAGGGGCAGATGGGCAGATTCAGGGAGATTTGGGGCAGATTTACTATTGGTTGAATTTCGAATGATAAAAAAATTCGAAATTCGAACAGGGAATAGTGGGGAGGTCAAATCCTATGAATTTGACTATCGAATAAGAAGGATTTTACCGCAATTCGAATAAAGAAAATTTGATCGTTGATTCGAATATTCTAAACGAATTTGAATCGAATATTCAAACGATTTTTTATCGATCAATCAATTTTTTATATTCGATCTTATTGAATGATCCCCATCTTGGTAGGTTTAATCTGGCAAAGTAGGTGGTTGAATTAAAATTTAATAAAATAAAATTTGAATATTCGAATTATTCGAATATTCGACGGTCGAATTTGCCTAATTTGCATATTTGAATTCAAATCTTTTTGAAAATTCGATCGAATATTCGAATCACTCATGTGGAAACTTTGGGAGACTTCAGAAATCGAAAGCCACATTTGAAGTGGCATATGCTTTTAACAGCATCTAATAAACATGGATTTTAACTTACACCTGTTATTATCCGACGATAAATGTGCAAAATGCATGGAGGTCAATGGGCGTCAAAATAATTTTTACAAGGGTCTGCTTCCGCTGTAGTTACACCCTGGGTGCCAGCCATAGTGATGCATAAAAATAATACTTCAAGTAAAAGGAAATTTTATAAGCTAATGTAGGGACCCACAGAGTTAACAAGGTTTCTATGGCTTTAAGTCCATAACTTCCTGCTCTTCCTAGTTAATAGGCAGAAGCCTATGTATCTTATTCCTATTTACATATACAATGCTATTGGCTAGGAGGTGCTATGACCACATCCTGTCACACCCTGTATAGTGAATGTAAAGGGGTGGATCTTGACTTTGGTCTCCTGTATCCTGATCGAGCTTGGTGTACCCAGGGGGGCCTGGGTACAGCAAGGCCCAGAAAAGCCATAGCCATGTACTCTTCAAAGATTAGTCGGGGAGCAGGGACCCCGTGAATGAGACTAATGAGTGGTAGGAATATAATGTTATAGACTCTCTATGAAAGTAAGGCAGAGAGGTAAGATAGAAAGAGCAGCTGTGTACTCCATCAAGGAGGTATAACAGGGAGTAGCTTACCAGGCATTAATATTGCCTACAGTGAAGGGACCACAGTGGATAGGGTGTCAGGCTTTAGGTTCTCCTTCCTGACCACTCTGCTGGGTGAGATCCAGACAACGTGTGAGGTATTTCTGCCTGGAGGTGCTGTACGGTCTTGACTACATCCTCATGGAATACCTCTACCTCTGCAGCTCTGTGTGAGTTTTGTGCCTATCTATATTCTGAGCTCTCTGTGAGCCTGTCAGCTCTGTGTGAGTTGCGTGGTTTGTGCATATATTCTGCCTGTAAGAAAACCTGCATTTGTCTCTGACAAAAAAAAGTTATGTTATTATGTTAACTCCTGGAATTCCTAATTTTGCATGCACAGCAGTACCTGGGAGTTGTAGTTGCACTACACCTTTATGGGAATCTTCCACTTAGTGAAGGCCGTAGCCTGCAGTGTAAGTCCAATGTAACCCATGCTCCTATCACTAACTGGACATTAAGGGGCAGATTTATCAAATTCACATGAAGGATTCGAATTTTCAAAATCTTCTAATGTTTTTGAAGACCACTTTCGACCATCGAATTTTGAAAATTTGATCGAATCGAATTCGAAATATTTGAATATTCGACCGTCGAATAACATGCCCTTTAAATTTTTATTCGACTGCCTAGCTCGCCAGATTCAACCTACCGAATTGGATTTAGGTATTTTTGATCAAATAAAAAAATTCAATTGAATGGTTAAAATAGTTTGAATCGTTTCATTTGAATGATTTTATCGATTGATCAAATTATTTCTATTCGATCGTTCGTTCAATCAATCGAATTGCGGTAAAATCCTTCCAATTCAATATTCGAAAGATTTCCATTCGACAACAATTCGATTGGTCGGATTCGAGGGTAAATTCACCCTCGAATTCGATCAATAGTAAATCTGCCCCCAACTATTTGTGGACTGCTTAGCCCAAATTAGCGTTACACTAATTCCACTTAAAGAGGGCAGTGAACTGATCTGCCAACCATTGACCCTGAGTCAGTGTTTCAGAAGTCCCTTTGTCTGTCTGGGAGTAGAGAAATGGACCTCACGGGCACAATATGGCTTTCTGCCTCTCCTCAAAAACTTTGTTGTGGTCTCAGTTTGTATAATTTGCCAAGTACAGTATATACCATGCTCTGCTATGGAAAGTAATGATTTCAGCCCCATTGAGCAGCACTACTTTCCCCCTGAGCACAGCTGCGGTCAATACGCTCCATGTGCCACAGGCCTAAAGGATTTCATATCTTTTTGTGGGGATATAGACTAAATCCACAGGCAGTTGTTATTTGATCAGCACGCCACTCAGAGTAAATATAATTCTATTGTTCCGGTAACTACGATCTCTCCAAGAAATGTCCTGCTGCGATCTACAATAGCGCCACAACGGGAGACCTTTTGCAACTTCCTACTTGTAGACCGGAGAGTGAACGATATCAACATATAGAAATTACACTTTGTTGTTGCGTGACATGGGAAGCATCTGAACAGTCGCAACACAAGGTAGGCTCTGACTTTCCTACAATTGAATTAACACTGTATGTGCCGAGTAGCAGCAGCAACCCCCTTTTCTGTCTCCACTGCAGACTTACTGGTACTGATCCATTGCTCGAATGAATTCTGGGAGTTGTAATTTAATTGTAGGGATGCTGTTTGACCACACCTGTCAAATTCTTTTGATGAACGAAGTTCCGGAATAATGTTTCAGATAG
>CM044440.1:21084708-21107224 GCA_024363595.1 Xenopus borealis | reverse complement strand
ACCCCAGGAGCACCACGAAAGGCACGTCCTGCTTGCCTTGCGGTTGGACACGCCCCCCCTATTAACTCTTTTTAGTTGTGCTCTTGGGCTTCAAGAGTTGTGGCTGTCTTAGCTGTGATGGCGATGGCACACCAAAATGCAGATACAAGTTTGGTTGCTTAATAGTAGAAATAAAGAGTGCAGCTAGATAACCTGGATCCATCAGACACTAAGGGAGTCAGAGATTTTGTTTTTTGGAAAAACACAAGGGGATACAGGCCTGATGAGTAGTGATGGGTAAATTTATCCGGCAGGGGCGAATTCGCGGCGAATTCCCGCGATTCACGGCTGGCGAATAAATGCGCAAAACGGCAGTGAAAATTTGCTTAAAAAAAATGAGTTGTGCGTAGTTTTTGACGCAACGAAAACGACGCGACGCTCGTTGAAAACGACGCTACGCGACGAAAACAACGTGACACGTCGAAGTTGAAGCTACGCGCGTCAAAAATGTGAGGCGACTCATTTCGCAAATTTTTTTGCCAATTCGCGAAATTCGCACGTTTTTCAACGAAACTGGGTAGATTCGCCCATCACTACTGATGAGACCTGAGTTGACAACTTGTTCCCATTATATGAATAAGGGAATCTGGACCAGCATAAAACTGCTGATTACAATTGGTTACTAGACATGAGACATATTTTGCCCCATTTATGACATTACCTGGTGTCTTTAAGTAACTACTTTATGTGCTAAACCAATTCTCTGGCTTGCTTCTTCTTCCAGAAGCTGTAGAAAGCTAATGAGAAATAACTGAACATTACAATTTGCGTTTCTTAATTAGTTCCTCAGTTTCATTTCAAAAACACAAGTTATAAAATTCTTCATGTGTGATTTAAAAATAAAAAATAAGCACAGATATTTAACAGTCCTCCTCCCACATTGCACAAAGCCGATATAAGGAAAAAAGCCAAAGTAATCGCTCAGTTCTATTTTCAGTCTATTGGCAACGTGTGCTAAGCCAGATGTTTGCGAGCAGAACACATGCTCTAATTTATAAGATAAAAGGTACAGGGTCATGGAAAGCATAGGTCCGTAGCCATGCAAGGCTACACTTTGTAAATCAAAAGAAAATGCAAGATAAATTATGCTTCTTTCCCCTTTCTTTACCATTTACAAAGCTTTTAATAAGTTCAGCTTAAAAGAAAAACTTTAGTGAATTTTTCTTTTTCAGATTTCTGCTCAAATAACATCTTTTGACATTTAGAGTTAATGAGACCCTGATAGCTACAAACACAAGTTTTGCTGTATTCCAGAGCTTTAGAAGTTAGTTACATGTTGCTCTAAAGTCGAGACATTACTTTACTTCTTTTTGTTTTTTCCGGTGGTTTCTCTGAAGTATCGCCTGTACATGGCTGCCAGGTGGGTTTCCTACAGAGGGCAAACAAGTAGGGCATCTGGGCATTCAGCATCAATACATTAAAGGAGAACCATAGCCCCTAATTTGTATCCCCCTTCCCCCCTACCCTAAATAGGCCCCCTCCCCCAGGCCTACCTGGTACCCTGGGCAAATGCCCCTAACTTTCTACTTAACCCTCCTTGCAGGGCCTGCCCAGTGGAGTTCACAGCAGCCATCTTGTCTCCTTTGGTCTTCTTCCTATAGTAACTGGTGTTTTCGGCGCAGTTGGAGTAATCTTCCGGTGTGGCTCTACTGCACATGCGACCGAAAGTCATGAAAATTTTTTGGAGCGGTGTGTGTATGAATGATGGTTTCATTTGGAGGGGTCGAACTTGATGGACTTTGTCTTTTTTTAGCCCGATTTAACTATGTCTGTAAAGAAGTCTCTCTCTCTGTCTCCCAGGGCCGGAAATACTATACTAGCTGAACTGGTATTTACTTCTGGAACCCCCTTATCCTCCCCAAAGTCTGATGGCTTCTTAATGGCACTCTATATCCCTCATACCGTTCTTGTCTTGATTATATTTTTCAAGTAAATTGGCCAAAAAGTCAGATACAAAGATTCTGCCCCAAAGAGCTTATACATTTGGTGCCTTAAACATTTACTTGGAACTACAAGGAAATAAAAGAAGACTAATCACACAAGGTCCGGTGTGCAGCTTGCACCAGGAATTCCATGGATACAAATGTTCAGTGGACAAATCCTAAGGGACATTGTAACGATCGCTTACCCTGGTGGTCTAGCGGTGCCGCAGCGGGGATGTTGCCGTGCCATCGGTGGGGACGCCCGCCACGCCATCCTCCCTCTAATGCCGGTTCCACAGTGTGCACCTTTTGTAGGCGCATGCATGTTGGCGTGATTACGTCAGCGCACAATGGCACGAAATTCAAAAAGTATTTAAAGGGATCTTAGTGTTCAGACCAGTGCCCGTTGTTAGGTTCTATTTGGTAGTTCCTGGGTGCTATTACTATTTGATTCCTGTCTGATCTACTGGTTTTTGACCCTTGCTTTGCCTGACTATTCTGATATCTCCAATCCTGATCTTTTGCCTGTCCGCTGACTATTCTACACTCTCCAATCCTGATTCTGGCCTGTCTGACTTGTGCTGGTCCGGCCCGCCTGTTCCACTTGGTGGTATTCTTCAACCCAGTATCCTTGGTGAGACGATCGTGCCCCTGTGCTAGCCAGAACTCTTAGCTTTGCACCTCTCGATAAGTCCAGGTGGCATCTGAGTAAGCCGAGGGCTCCTCCCGAGGCCAAAGGCGGTCACTTAACTGGTGAAGCCGAGCTGAGACCAAGGTGCTTAGCAACTGTTCTGGTATTGGGTGCCGTTCGTGACAGACATAATCTGTATTATTTATTGCATTTGCAGCCATGGTTTTAGAAAATGGATTATATTATTCTTTTTTAGCACTTACCAACAAGTGCAGATGCCGCAGTCATAGTAACATAGTAAGTTAGTTTGAAAAAAAATACACGTCTCTCAAGTTCAACTTTTTAACTCTATTTTCACCTGCCTAACTGCTAGTTGCTCCAGAAAAAGGCAAAAAACCCAATTTGATGCCTATCCAGTTTGTCTCAGAGGGGAACAAAATCCTTCCTGACTCCAAAAGCCCCTGGATAAACTTGTACTATGAGCTATCAAACAGTCAGAATGAACTATACAGTAGTGCAGTGATCCCCAACCAGTAGCTTGTGAGCAACATGCTGCTCAACAACCCCTTGGATATTTCTCCCAGTGGCCTCAAAGCAGGTTATTATTTTTGAATTCCAGGCTTGGCAACATAAAAAAACAGGTACACTGCCAAACAGATCCTCAGTGTAGGCTGACAACCCACATAGGGGCTAATGGCCAAGCACAGCAATTATTTGGCCCCCCCGAGAACATTTTTCATGCTTGCGTTGCTCCCCAACTCATTTTATTACTGAATGCTGCTCACAGGTTCAAAAGGTTGGGGATCCCTACAGCAGTGAGTTACACACATTGCGTGGGGGGGAGGGGGACATAACTAATAACATAAAGGAAAGTTATGTAAGATTAGAACCAGAATCTTCGGTAAAAGAACTGATATTTTTAATTTAGAAGTAAGCTGAATTGCTTTTAGTACAATACTGTAATAATAAAATAATAAAAAATACTCAGCTTATTTGCTAAAGATTTTCAGTACAATGCAATAAAAGAGAAATACTAGTAGTTATCTAGTAACAATATTACTTCTCTATTGCAATCAGTCAAAGCAAACTTCTTTTAAGTGCTATGTGCTACTGCACCCTGGGCACACTTTATCTGTGTTAATATATAACCCACAAGGTGCCGCGTATCTAAATTGTTAGTGTACTTGAGGACCTTAGAATTCCTGGATAAGTCTACTCTAGCAAACCATGAATTCAATGATACTTCATCTGCTCCCTGAATTTCTGCTGACTACAAGACAAGTCAGTGGGTTCTTGATTAGATTAGAAGTATGGGTCTGATATAGTCTTGGTTGAACTCAAATGCATCTGCATATTTTGTATATTAAAATAACAAAATAAGCAAATAAATGTGCAACCTAAAGTGCAATGTCCAAAATCAAATTTCAGAAACAAGTCTCCAAGTTGTGTATCCATAATGCAAAGTCAGGATTGCATTCATTTAGGGTTCAAGGATAAAATGATGTTTGCATGTGATTCGTTTGGGTACAGGTCTGTCACATCTATTGATACAGCCTCCTGTAGTACCAGGCTGCCTCCTAGTGGGTTGGAGACCTCCAAAATGTCCTCATGCACCTACTGTGAGAGATCACTGCCCTAAGGGACTTTCACTGATCCTGCTTAGGCCTCCTATACACATTAATGGCTAACTTGCCTCATTCCTACAGTTTCCAGTCTCATAACTTCAAAAACAACTGTATTTTTCTGGTTAACATGTTGCTGTGCCCAGATCTCCTGCTTGTGAGCTATGTTCTCCTTCTAAAGCTGGCCATAGACGTAACAATTACGATCTTTCTCTGGAAAGATCTTTCCAAGAAAGATTGTTCGTTTCAACACACACGTGTAGAGCTGAATCGTCAGATATACAGGTAGAAACAATAGAATTCTACCTGTATCTGACGATTCAGCACTAACAATGGCCGATGTTCAGGGTGATTTCAAAGGCATCCGATCAAAATTTTCCATCCAGTCCGATCAAACAGCCGACCGATATCTTAATCCTCTGACGATGTCGGTCGGCTCATTTCCCACCATACACGCACCGAATATCGTACGAAAATTCGTTTCGTACGATATTATCTGTGCGTCTATGGCCACCTTAAGTCTCATATAGCATGTAAATGCAATATAATGCATAAACAAAGAGGGGAGATGGCATCAAGAAATAAATTTTTAAAAGCAATCTCTAAGGGCTAGTCCACAGGGGAAGATTAAGGGAGATTTGTCGTCTGGCAACTAATCGCCGCTTCTTTGGGGCGACTAATCTCCCTGAATTGCTTATGTGTGTCTCGCGCCTGCTAAAAGGGAAAGTCGCCTGCGCCTATTCACACTTGGACTTGGACTAGCCCTAAGAAACTGTTGCAATATAGTTTTTATAAAGACGGAAATGCACTACTTGGCTTTCAGGTATTGCTCCATAACCATTTATTCCCTCATGGTATTGGCACATATCATAAAGGCGTTACAGCAAGCTCCATGCACCAACATTGGACACACACACACACAAAAGAGCAACATAGATACAATAAAAGCCAGATGCTTCTTGTCAGAGGCCTATCAATCAATCACTTACAAATAATAACAAGCCAGTCTGCCTGTGTTCTTTTTTTCTCAATATTTGGGGGATGTAGAGTAAACTGCTTGCAACAGCGCTGCTGCGTGGGTGAGAGAATTTGTTTACTGAGAAACGTCACCAGCTGTCAGATATGTGAACTGTGCGCCCTCTTAAGAAAAACAAAAAATATTCCGACTGACTTGAACAAGAACGCTCTCACAGTAACTAATCGCCTTGTGTAGCTCGGTCTGCTAAACAAAGGTATTTGTTTCATTTATTCACTCAGCGAGTAAAGGGTCAAGAACGTTAAAAGAACAAACTTTGCTTAAAGAATATACTCAACAAGTGGGACATGTGCACTCTTCTTTTTTTTCTGTTGTCCTTTTTCTTACATTTTATTTGATGCTCTCCAGATTTTGATCTCATCTTGGGCTCATCTGAAATGCTTTCCCCACTGATAGCCCCAAAATAAAAGCAATAAAGCTACAACATCTCCAGATATGTCAAAGAAGCCACCCACGTGATAGCAAGAGTATCATGCGAATAAGGGAGGGTGTCACATAATGATGGCATGCTGGGAAAAAAATTGATAGTTGGAGCCTTAAACAGTGTTGACAGTGACAACAAAATGTAAAGCTACAGTGTAGAATGACATTTCTGATAATACCCATTCTTTCGCCTTTGTGGCCATGATAACGATCCAGGCACAAAGCAAGGTCCATACAGAATGGGTTTGCTGAGATGGCACCTGACAAGGACTCACATAGCCCTGAACTCAAATATACACCTGTGGAATGAAGTGGAAGACTAACAGCAAGCCAACATCAGTGCCCAGCTTCATGAATGCTCTAGTGGCCTAAGGAAGCAAATCCCACCAACAATATTTCCCCAACTAGTAGAAGGTCTTCTCCTAAGAGAAGGGCTTGAAGGAACAAGTTGGTTTGAAAATGTGATGATGTACAGTCAGGTGACTGGATACTTTTGCCATATAATATATTGCATTTTATTGCCAGCTTTAGATTTTACATTGTAAGCTTTACCAGACAGGGACCTCCTTCTCCCTTTAAAAATATTGTGAATACAAGTAGCACTGTATAAAGTTATACATACATATGTTGATTTCTTGAGCTGTTTGAACTAATAATGTACTGAGCACTGTTTATTCTATGACATATAAATATATATATTAGATCAATGGGTTTTATTTTCCCACCGGAAGGGCTTCTCTAGTACTATAGGTTACTGATTCTGTTTGTAGACTCTGCCTTATCGGTCTCTGCCAAAAGAAATTCAACCTTTCATAGTTCTCTCACTTGCCTCTGTCAGCCAATGCCCTTAACATGAAAGCAGAAATATTGACCGCAATTTGCTGTTATGTAACAATATTGTAGGCTAACAAAAAGCATGAAATGTAAGATATAATAGAGCTCGCCACCCTTTGCTTTCTCACAATGGTCTTAAAAGAAACTAGCACAGGTCATGACTGACTGAGCAAATGTTATTTTAAAGCAGATGCTCAAAGCAAAGACTAATCAAAGAAGCAACATGAGCACTCACACCCAAGTTTTAGCCACATCTATACAGAGACACGCCATTATACTATTTCCAGGGTCAGACTGGACATGGGGGGGGCCCACCGGGTTACTATACTCTGGCCTACCCTTGGGCAAGTAAGGGTGCTCATGCCAGCGTGTATTCTCGAATGGTCGGGCAGGTGCCCCCTGTGTGCGCAAACACCGGTGCACTTGTATGTACTCTGAGGCGTCTGCGCTACCAGCACAATGATTCAGCTGGGACGGCAGGGGCCCATGGGGGCCGGGGCCCACCAGGTTTTTTCCGGGCGTCCCACCCGTTCGATGCTAACTAACTTTATCATAGCACAAATCACAATTCAGAAAAATAATCCTTTGACTAAAGATTAGTGACATAAGTCATACTACCGACTGTGGTGGTTTATGTTGGGGCCCTTGATGAATAGAGTATGTGCTGGTGATAACCACAACGATGTCCCTGGACTGCTAGTGTATGGCTATTGAAATGTATAAATGACAGAAGGCTGACGGGCAGTTATAAGGAAATCTAGGTTAGTGTCCTGCATCAAGTTGGGTAACCAGAGAATAAACCCTCAAAGTGGTCAGGTTTTGGGCAGAAAGACAGTTCCATACAGGAGATGTGCAGGTACCCTGTCCGGGTAACCAATCCGATTGCAGGCTCACATCCCCCCCCCCTACTTACAAAGTTAAAACGAATCTTTCCCCTGGCCTGGTGGATCCACCTATAGAGTGATATCACTTCTGGTTTGTGTGGGGCCCAGATAAGGGTAAAGGTTAAGACAGTTGCGGGTAGGTTCCGGCAGTGGGGACAGGGACAACTAGCCGGTCTGGGGTCAGGTTTTAAGTTAGTGGGTCTAGGTTGGACATGGGTCTTCCAAACTGGACTAACTCGGGACTTTATAGCTAGTTTATCAGTGACAAAACAGGACTTATATGTGTACCAAAAGCACATTTCGACCATGGAAGTAATCCACTGAATCTAGAGATGGACAAATATGACCCGTTTCGGTTTGCCAAAAATTTGCCGCCAACGAAAATTTGCTGAAATGCATTAAAGTCTATAGGCATCAACATTTTTTGTCTATGGGCGTCATTTCCGTGGCGAAACACGGCGAAAAAATTTGCTCATCCCTAATGGAAACCAGTGACATAATTATTATCATTAATCTACTTACAGCATAATACTCAAAGCTTATCGCAGAATGAGATCTAAAAGTCAAGGCTAAAACTAGATGAGTAATATAATCCAAAAGGAAAACGTATATATATATATATAATATTAGCCATATCCATATGGAAAAAAAAAATATGGGTAGCAGCCTTTTCAATGGTTACCTTTATCTGTTCTTTGCCCATACTCTAAATATAAGGTAATCTCAAAAGGGGACAAGGGTTAAAATATGTTTTGCTACAAAAGTCTAGGAAAGACACTTCCATATCCAATTAACTTGGATTTTTTTTTTTTAGTATTTCTCAATGTATTTTACAAAAGCATTTTAATACAAACCATGACTTCTCCAACCTAATTATATTCTTCTTTTAATTTGAGGAATTTGGGATATTAACTTGCAAGAGCTGAACACCAACAACCCATCGATCAAACCACTCCATTTCCCAGAGCCGTAATAGGACACATCTGGTAATAGGAAGATTTCTGACAGTTTAGCGGATGACACTGGAATCAGAAACAGATTTACCTTGTATCCTTTGTCGGGTGGCTCATAATAACTGCTCTGACTCATGCACAAGAAAGAATCTCAAACAATGAGTAATCCGTACTGTATTACTCAGCATTACGTGAGTGCAATAGGAATCAGAGGCCATCGTCTTTTGGAACATGCCGGGAATTGCTTTTCAGGCACAGAGCTAAATGCTGCAAAATGTGCAAATCCCTAATAAAATATATATAGACACAAATACATTAGAGGACATTATAGACAAATATCAGGGGACCTTTTTACCCATAAAGAGGATCACCAGAGGCCTCCCCTTCAGACTAGAAGAAAAGGACTTTCATTTGAAGCAGCGTAGGTGGTTCTTCACAGTCAGGACAGTGAGGTTGTGGAATGCACTGCCGGGTGATGTTGTGATGGCTCATTCTGTTGATGCTTTTAAGAGGGGTTTGGATGATTTTTTGGACAGACATAATATCAAAGGCTATTTTGATACTAAACTCTACAGTTAGTATAGCTATGGGCATACAGGTATATGGTTTGTGTTTGAAAGAGTGGAGATGTGTGTGTGTGTGTATGCTGGGTTTTTAATTTGGAGGGGTTGAACTTGATCACGGTCTTTTTTCAACCCAATTTAACTATGTAACTATGTAACTATGTAAGATGAATGGGTAAGCAAGGACACACCTACACAATTATAGAAGGCCAATTCTGATTTATACTAGACTAGTTATATTGGTCACTCAAAGCATAACAAGTGGTCATCCAGCTATTACAGGAACACAAATAGGCTTCTGACAAAAAAGTCATCCAAACAGAATAGCACAAACAATTAACATAAAAAAGCAGAGAAGGATATCTCTTAGGTTCTGAGCTTTGCTCATGGGACAGCAATGCATTAGCCTTGAAACAGCCATACTAGCTTATATTGTGTGCTAACTGACATGGGGGGAGATTCATCAAAGAGTGAAGTTAAGTTCTGCCACTAGAGGGAAATTCCACAGCTCTCAGTTAATTTCTATGGGATTTTGAAAGGCCTATTTATCAATGGGTGAAGTGAAATTTCACCCTTTGATAAATACACCTTTCAAAATCCCATAGAAATGAATGGAGAGCTGCAGAATTTCCCTCTAGTGGCAGAACTTCACTCTTCACTTCAATCTTTGATGAATCTACCCCATGGAGTCTGAGTGAATAGGCTGAATTGAAGCTTTTGAGAAGACACAAGTAACATGGGGAAAGTTCCTCTGACATTATTTCTTTTTATAAAGGGCTAAGCTGGCCATGTTTGGGCAATTTTACATATTACAAGACCACCTGGGCACGTGTGTGCTCACAGGGCCTTTTTGACCGATCATCCTGCAAACCTTTTGTAATGCAGGTAATCTATCCAAAATTAGAATTGTCAGCTTTGCCTCTAGTAGCTTTATATGGAAGTGACTTCAGATATGATAATTTGGCCTAAAGGTGCTTGGTCAACCCTGTGTACAGTATCCATCTGTTCAACCTGTGGGCCAACTGATCAGTACCTTGAAGGGTAGGTCAGTGTATGAACATCTTAAGCTTTTCAAAGGAGTTAAGTCTCTGCCAGGCTGGGTCAACGAAGAACTGTAGAAAAGAAGATAGACGCACATCGTGGAGGAGAAAAGTACACTAAGCCACTACTGGCCAATCATTCACTTCCACTATGACCACAGGAACTTACAACCAAAATTTTGGATCGTTCACCAGACCACAATGGACTATTCAACCAAACTTTTGTAAAAGTAAACAAATCTTTATTAATCAATTTAAGCAGAATTAGTTGAGATGAGCAGGGGTGAGTAAGGCTTACAGGGCAAGGAAAGGCAAAGAATTAAAATCCCATTTATACTTTCTTTAATGAAAAAGAAATCTATCTCCATTATGCATTAATTTAAAAATATGTACCGTTTTTATAAGAAACCTGACTATATGCAGTGAAATTCTCCCTTCATTTAGTGCTGTGGATAGGAATTGTCAGACGGTCCCTAACTTCTGGCAGGGAAACAATCATACTTATGAACAGCAGGGGGAGCCCCTGCCTTACTTACCAGCCATGTAGAATTCAAACAGCTTTGTTTTTTTATCTTTTATAACGATCCCTAAGCAGCACAGACCACACTGAGCATGTGCAGTGCCAGTGTCAGACAAAGATGTATAACAAAGTTACAAGATGACAGCCCCCTGTGGCCAACTTTGAAAGCATAAATCATTTGTTTGATTAGGCTTGTGGTGCAGTAAGTTCATGTTTATGTTTAGTATACAAAATACACCATTTCTAGCCTTATTCTATCTTACACTTTCCTTGCCCTTTAAGGCATTCCATGACTAATCAGTCTCTTCATCAGAAGCCAAAGCACCTCCTGCACATACTACACATATCTTCTCTCCAAAAAAAATCATGATAACAATGCATATGCGTCTATATCAAACCACACAAACATTATTGCAAGAATATAAGCAATGCAAGAGCAGCAACATACCAATAATAAAGCTCATTATATGGAATATCAGATGATTAAACCTTTAAATTGACAAACAGTTCATTACAATACCATAGAGGACCATCCATAAACACAACAGATGAATAAGTAAATCAATTCATAAATATAGATATGTGTGTGTGATACAAATTTCATAGTTGTATAAATAAAAACCTCGAGACAAAAAATTACAAATATCAATTAATGAACTGAAATTTAATTCCATAAACCAATTTAATTCCCATTCTCTCTTCAAACCCTTCGATGTAGTTGTGCCCAGAGTAAAATTCCAATATGCTTCTCTCCTCAATAGGGACATTTCTTTTCCCACTCTCTGAATACCAGGCACTACCTTATCTATCACTTTGAAAGAAACACAAAGTCTACCCTCTTGCTGCTCGATCAGATGCTTTGCGATAGTATAACTTATATCCTCCCTAGAAACGAGGAAACTTCAGGCAACTTCTGAAAATGAAGCTCTCCGAGTGCCATTCCATCGGCGAATTTAATTCTAGTCTGCAGGAAGGCTTTTCATGTAGATTATTCACCCAAAAAAGAGGAAATTTGTCGCCAGGCTACTAAATCTTCCCAAATCTTAGCATCTGTCACTACCCTAATAGGTCTTACCAATGTATTGGAGTCCCCAAATAAATCACCCTACTCATACTACAATTGGAATGAAATCCAGTCTTACAAGGCCTAGGATTGTTATCACCCACAGATTCTCTAGATGGTTTTATAAATTTACAAGCCAGACAGTATGAGTGTCCACATCTATAACAACCTTTAACATCTAGTCAGTGTGTTGGTCTAACAGAATTGTGATCTGTAAACAAATTAGGAGATAAAAGGGAGCCTGAACTCCTTCCCCTCCTAAGGGTAAGGTCACATGGGCAGATTCGGGGAGATTTAGTCGCCTGGCGACTAATTGCCTCTTCTTCTGAGCAACAATCTCCCCATTATGAGAAATCGCCTGCAGAAATGCACTCGCAGTGTTTTGATTTCCAAAGTTGCCTGGGGAGATTGTCGCCCAGAAGAAGAGGCGATCAGAAGCCAGACGACTAAATCTCCTCGAATCTGCTCCTGTGCCCCTGCCCTAAAAGTGAAACTTGGCTGCAAAGGCAACACTGCTTTCAAAACTGGGTGCTGTTTTAGAACACTCCAATACCACTGAATTATCCGATGTAGATGTGGATTGTCCCTAGAGTACGTGGCAATAAAATTTGGAAAACCTTTATTGACATCACCTATTGACTGTCCAGCCTTACCTCTATGTGCCATGTCCTTACTGTATTACAATAAAGAACCGTACTAATCCAGGATTACATTTGGAACTCATCTTTTTTTTTTTCTTATATGAATCCATTTGGTCCAACTCCAAAACCTTCAACAATTTAGTCAACAAAATTTTATTCTTTTATTTTTTTTTTTTAGATTCTGCTCAGATCTCAATATAAATTTTAGTCAATTCGATTTAATTTAGTATTTGTTGGAAGCATCAATGAAGAATTTGGCATTTGGTGCAATCCTGGTGAAGACTAACCCTCCCCCAACAACCAGTACCATAGAACTTGGGTCTACAACCTCAGCAGTAGACTGTGTGCTGTTGTGTACTACAGAACATGAATTCAAAAACCTTTAAAATAATAACCTGTTACATCTAAAACAGTGTTTCTCAAAATGTGGGTCACTGATTTGCAGGGGGGGGCACTTTAGATGGGACACAAATCTAAAGTTAAGGAAATGAATGTGACTTTTTTTGCTGCCATACCGAATAGAGATAACAGATTTCTAGCGAATTTAGGATTATGTGTGAGTTAATAGTCTTCTAGCTTTGTAGTTCCCTTGAAAAGCCCACTATGGAGATCACGCTGTTCAAAAAAGGAGCAATGATGTACTTCTCCTGCAAACGGTCAGCTAATTAACTAAGTGTTGTCATGGTATATAGGCAAAAAGGAATCTGATGGGCATTCACCAAAGCAGGATGTAATAATTAGGCAATCAAATAATTACAAGCAGTTTAAAGAGAAACTATAACACCCTTTTTAAAATGAGGTAATTCTGCCAGACTTTTGTATAAAATCTTAACATCCAATAATTAATATGTAGATTTTCTTTTTAAAAGAAATATGCCTGATTTTACAGTCTATATGTGCTGCAGGAGCCAATTCCAGACCCCCATATTGTTCCATTGCGAAGTGATGAATTGTGGGAATTGAAGTCTCTCCAGAGAATCTGTGCATCACCTACTATGGAAAACAGAGGGACTTCAAGTCCCAGAGTCCATTACTTTACAATGAAGCAAGGGGAGGTAGGAGATGTTTTTAAAAATTAGTGATGATCACAACTTTCCCTTGTTTTTTATAGTTCATATAGGAGCAGTGACCCACACCTGCCAGCTATAGTCAGGTGATCCCACTGGTGTCTAATAAAAGGGCAACCAAGTTTGGGAGTTTTACTTTGAAAGCATCTAATTGTAGGTAAAACTTAGTCCCTTTGTAATATGTATAATGAAGTAATAGAATTCTTAATGAATCAGATGCAATTTGAGAGCAGGACTGGCCAGATATGGGATCACTTTGACGTAGTTGGCCAGCTTAAATATATTGCAATATATGGGCAAACAATCCCTGTTTTGTTTAAAGGGTAAGGCATTTTTTAGTAGCTGTATGCACAGAATGTCTCAATGTCTTAAATATATTGATAATGGGTTGAGTGCAGAGGGCCTCTTTTGTCTAGAGGTAGGAGATGCATTATTAAGGGATTTTGGGAAATGGTTCAAAGTATCATGGCTTCCTTTCAATCTGTGGAAACAGGCATGTCTGTGTAAAGAAAATACATTCATATTTATTTTTGGAAATTTAGAGGTTTAGTGTTTATGCACCTTTTCTACATAATCCCAGCCAAACAAGCTTACGTCAAGAATCTAATACTGGTATGGCATCTGTTTTCCACAATACTCGGGGACCTTGGGTTTTTCAGATGTAATCTAGATCTACCTTAAATCTACTAGCAAATCATGTAAAGATTAAATAAGCCCAATAGTCTGGTTTTGCTTCCAATAAGGATTAATTATATCTTAGTTTAGATCATGTACAATGTATTGTTTTATTACTAGGGATGCCCCAAATCCAGGATTCGGTTCGGGATTCTGCCTTTTTCAGCAGGATTTGGATTCTTTGTGCGTGGCCGAACCAAATCCGAATTTGCATATGTAAATTAGGGGTGGTAAGGGAAATCACGTGACTTTTCATCTCAAAACAAGGAAGTAAAACGTTTTTTTTTCCACTTTTTCCTTTCCCTTCTTTAATTTGAATATGCAAATTAGGATTTGGTTCGTTATTCAGCCAAATCTTTCACATAGGATTCGGGGATTCGGTGCATCCCAATTTATTACTACAGAGAAAAGAGTAACAATTAAAAAAAATTATATTATTGGGATAAAATTGGAGTCTGAGAGATGTAATTCTGAACTTTCTGGACAACAGGGTTCCAGATAACAGATCTCATACCTGTACTTATAAAGGCATGTATGCCATTTTTATTGTGCTAGGTAATAGATTTGTGTGTAATCTGCTACATTACCCTGTATTTTCAAAGCTCCCCATGCCTCATATCCCTAGGCATATATAATCTCCTGGTTTTCTTATGAGCACAATGTCATTCTATAATTCTCTTACTGGGCCTTGCTAAATTGTAGGGTGCCGTAAGATCTAGTAATAGTAATAGAAATAAGCAACTTTTCATAGCAGAGAACCCTAGTCCTTAACATTTTCAGATCATGTCATCATTCAAGATATACTTAACATCTATTCAAATTTATGGAGGAAACAGACTAGAGCAAGAACAAAATGCCAAAGTAATGAACAATTTGAAGAGTTATTGTCAAAGGCTAATGAGGTGTGTATTTGTAATTGTGAGGCGTAAGCGAAATGGTGGGCAGTTTGGAGTGCACAGCATTTCTTGCTATAGCATTCTGCAAACAGAACAAGAAAAAAAGATGTAAAATATGAAAAACAATGGGAAAATTAATCCACAAAAATGTCTCCTCTTTCATATACTGGTAGAAAATTAATTCCACTCTAAAATGTATCCCGTTCAATAGGTAATTACTTCCATCTGTCAATGTCAAGGAAATAATTTGGCCTGAAAAAGCAGGCAAATATTTTTAGGGTGAAATTTGACCTGTAAGCGCTTACTAAACAGGGTGCGAATTAGAGAAGGTTGGTGTTTTTCTTTCCCTGAAGTTTTCCACCAGTGGAGATAACACCTCATGTGACATAGGCCTTAGGGTTCCAGGCTAGAATAGGGTAATGGATCCATTCTAATTCTAGATACAATGAGCAAGTGTCACTGACAATTACCTATAACTCTTACAGCCATGTCTTAGAGACACTTACCTGTCCATTACTAGGACAGCAGCCTTAAAGTTGGACGCAGTTGGAATGTGAGACATCTGGCATCTTATACTGGCAGAAAAATATCTTTTACAATGGTTCCAATAGGCAAGATGTGTACTGCTTGACCTAAGACCCGGCGTGTAATAAAATCATAGGAAACTCAACAGTGAAATATGAAGACATTTGACTAAATCAACTTCTTGAGGAGATGTGGCTCCTTTTCTATGTAGACCCCAGAAGAGAAGACCTAAAAACTACCTAAAAAATATATTTTCTTTGACTAAATAGAGCACTCCCATGGTATGTTGTCTGCTGTGTTCAACACTTATACATTCACAATTTGTTTTACGATGGACAGAGTAAGTGATATCTTGTCTCTGGAATGTTGAGCGTTGCACCTAAACAACAGCCAGAGGGTTTCAGTTTGGACATTCTTCCATTATGGAGCTTTGTTCTCCAACTGTTCTCTAACAGTGGCCTAGTATGCTTTATGAATAGGGATGCACCGAATCAACTATATGGGATTTGTCTGAATCCCCAAATCCTTCATTAAAAATGTGTCCGAATACAGAACCAAATTCAAATTTGCATATGCAAATTAGGGGCAGGAAGGGGAAAAAGTGGAAAAACATTTTTTTTACTTCCTTGTTTTGTGACAAAAATTAATGCGAGTTCCCTTCTCAGACCTAATTTTTATATGTATATTAGGATTCAGATTCAGGCAGGCACAAGGATTCATCCGAATCTGAATCCTGCTGAAAAAGGCCGAATAGGGTTGCCAACTTTTCCTGTGGCTGAACCCGGACAGGGGGGTGGGCCCGTGACGTTGTTGGGCGGGCCTGTGACATCATGGGGCGGGAACGTGACGTCATGGGGCGGAGCTATGGCAACGCAATCGCCGATTGGCCAATTGCTGCGTCAATCAAGCTAATCCTGCCCAGTTTTCCTTATTTGGAAAACCGGGCAGGAAGTATTGACCCGGGCAGCCCTTCAAAATACCGGGCTGTCCGGGTCAAAACCGGACAGGTGGCAACCCTAAGGCCGAATCCTGGCTGAATCCAAAACCAAATCCTGGATTTGGTGCATCCCTATTAAAGATTTTCATAGTGTAATTAGGTGTTGAAGCATCATCTGCCTATGGGTTTTAGATTTTAGCAACTGAGACAATGATTTGTTCCGCTAAATATTAAACAATTAATGCCTGCTCAATGACCTTAGGACCCAGAGGCTTACCATCACTAGTTAAAGAAAGGGCAGGTGGTCCTTTGCAATTACTTTTTTGTTTTGTTACATTTTCTCAGCACTTATTTATAATAATGACGACATTGCTATGGTCTTTGAAAAAAAAATTTAAATCGTTGATAAACTTGTATTGTCTTTATTTCTATTTTAGTCACGTGTAAATCTCTTCAGCAAAAGCAATGAGACACGAAAGATGACATCATTTATAAAATCTGCTATAAATTTGCCTCTGATTTGAGCAGATTTAAAACATGAAGGAAAATACTTTCACCTCTTCAGTTGTTTTCATGTGATTGACTAAAAGTTGTTATAAAAAGGGGAATGAGCTTTAATTGTGGTGCCTGTTGAGGGATTTGGTACGGCAGAAAAAGTAAGCAATCAAAAGATGAATGCCTTTAATGATTGAATCTGTTTGTCAGTCAAGCTTCGAGCCCAGTGCAAAGTGAACAGAGGAAAGTTTCATGAATCTATCAGGATTAATACTTCAAAAATGGCGTTTGATGTAGAAGTTAGTCCTAGTTAGCAGATAAGGGAAGCAGAGCAGTTTTCTGAGGCTGTGCTCTTGCCTTAGATTGCCATCTGATAGATAACCGCACAATGCATACAGTAGATTTACTCAGAATAACCTGAAAGGAAAGGTTTCATGCAAACGGAAATGAAAGGAATTCTGGTGCACAAGAAAAACCTTCATCTTTCACTCCATGTTAAATAAAGCATTAAATAAAAATGATTTCAGAGTCGTTATCTGAATAATTAAGGAACGCTGCTGCAAAATGAATGCAACTTATTGTGTTTCAGAATGGAGAGTAAAAGAAAAGAACAACCCCCATTCCCTCCCGGCCAAGCTTATAGAATTCTTCATTATCATTTGTTAGGTCCAATGTTCGCATTTAAAGAAGGACTTCATGATGCTCGATGCTGACTTGGTTTAGTCAATGTGGAAAGAGGACAATAGCAATGATCAGAAGACCCAGCATTGGGTCTTGGTTTCCATCACAGCACATATCTTGCCTTAACCACTGATCATGCCCACTGAACAAGACAACATTGATATTACTAGCCAATTTATCCTCAACTCGAAGGTTTAATCTTTTTCAAAAAGATTAACTCAATGCAAAGCAAATGTTTCAGCCATGACTCATTTTGACCAAGACAAGTCAGAATATTCACAGGTGTCAATTTTTTTCATTCAGCAAATTCGCTCCTGTCGAAATTATTCGCCCATCACTAATATCTAGTTCTTAAACCGTTATTTGTATTACATAATTCATAGGCTACCAACAAATCAAGATCCATATTGACAATTTCACACACTGAAAATAGTTGATGCACAAACATGTAGGCATCAAAGATCTCGTGCTCCTTTTCATTTAATATTCCTTTAAGGGTACAAAACATCCAACATCCAACAAATATGATGCTTGTTTTTTCAACAGGCGGCTGTTAAACACTACGTGCTGATTGGTTGCTATGGTTTTCTGCATCGGGGTAGTCTTTGTTCCTATAATTATATAACCCCAAAAGTCCATTATTATAATGTGGTCCATAAGCTTTAAGATAAATGAATTATGTCTGATGAACAAGGCTCAGTCAATTTGCCGTCCTAATACCCAGAACTGCTTCCCATAAATGTTGGTGTACTAAAATATATCATCCCCTTAATATTTTTGGTTCTCTTGAGCCTACGAATAAAATGATCCCAAGAGAAAATTGGCCCTTTTTAAAGCAATTGTTTGATAACAACTTGAAAGATTTAAACTAAGGGATGATTCCACTCCATTGTGGTGGAGGATTAACAGTATAAAAGACTCCTGCTGCGGTAAGATAAAGTCCAGGAAAAGATGGCACATTCAAGGGATATAAAGAAAACAAATCTGCGTAAATCCATTAGCATATCAGTCCCATTATTTACATTTCTGGAAAATAAGTATCTTTGAACCCATTTGTGTGATTGGAACCTAAATATCAGCCACACACACACACACCTACTTACGGTATCTTACCATGCACAACTATCTATGTGTTTGCATTCAACAAAGTGCTCAACAAAGAGTATTGCTTCTTCAGTATCTAGTGTGATGAAGTGTTTACCTGCCACAGTACAGTCACCCAAACAGTTATTAGTAACATGTTAAGCTGGACACAAAGAAAAGGGTCATTTACACCCATGCAAACAACCACAAAACCACATACGCCCTACATCTAGTAACTCCTTCAATTACACTCTGCATTATTGAGACACGGGCTGCCTTTTTTGTCTGGCAAATGATCAGAAGTGGAAATTAGTCAGGCTATCAATGAGAGCCGTAGCATATTTTTCGCCCAATGGCCCTGTGATGATGGGGTTCAGCCCCAATGCACTCAGTGCCATATCTTATAGCTAGGGCCAGACGGGCCCAAAATCAGCCTGTTGTAATCTGCAGGCTGATTTCAGCCCCTCACAGTGAGAAATGCACTCATTCTTCTGTTGGCTCCAACACAAACACAATCAGTGGATTTTGACAAAGGAACAAGAATTTGTATTTCAAGCCCAAATCAGCCCACTGTGTTCGATACAAGGGTTCCGGAAATAAAAGAAGACTATTCTGCTCGCTGTGAGTGACGGAAATCGGCCTGTGGATTTCAGCAGGCTAATTTTGGCCCCACCTGGCCCTAGCCTAAAACTGGCCTTGAAGATATAGTCAATTGTCAAATATGCTGGTTCACACAAGTAAAAATAGAATTTTTTTTACTTTAAACAAAAAAAAACACGTAGGATATCTAATACTTACTAGAGGATTGTCCAAAACAAAAAGAAGAAGAAATAATAAAAAACCCCTCTACATCTCACATGAAAGAATACCAAGATTGCCTGCTATGTGGAGGACACTACAAACCATTTAATACTACTCTTCTGAAGCTAAAAAGCATGATGGGTTAGGAATCAAACTGATATTCCGAGACTTTACATCTTGCTAGCGATTTTGTTTTTTCTTCCAAATATGAGCCACAGAAAAAAAATATTTAAAAAGGATCATCAGCTTTTTGAGATTGCCCTCAGAATCTTTGCCTTTCCTTTCTTAGGAATATATTGCAAGAAGCTAAGGGCCAGTGGTTAAGAAATTGAAAGCTTTAGGATTGTCTTTTCAGAATATTTTTACCCAATGACTCTGCACATCAACCAAGTTATTTTTGAAGTAGCTGGGCTTTTCAAACTTAAGCTAACATAGGTTTTTGAATGCACCGAATCCAGGATTCAGTTCGGGATTCGGCCTTTTTTAGCAGGATTCCTGGCCAAACCGAATCTGAATCCTAATTTGCACATGCAAATTAGGGGCAGGGAGGGAAATCACATGACTTTTTGTTACAAAACAAGGAAGTAAAAAATGTTTTCCCCTTCCCACGCCTAATTTGCATATGCAAATTAGGATTCGGCCGAATCTTTTGCAAAGGATTCAGGGGTTAGGCCAAATCCAAAAGTGGATTTGGTGCATCCCTATTTCTAAAGTAATAGCTGATACCATAACAGTAAGGCCGGGGGCAAGTTCACTAATGGCCTGTTATGATGTCAACTGGGATGGACTAGGATGTCACAGGGGGCATAGTCGTCATTTTCTTTTTGTGAAGAATAGGTCAACTGCAGAATGTGAGAATACCTTGACTGTAGGGACACCCCTCACCTCCACTTATTCCCTCCATTTCCTCTTGCTGCTCACACCATTCGTGCATGTCTTTTTATACTTCTGATATAACTTCTGATATCATCACTCTGGAGCGGAATTCAAATAATAAAAGGTGCCTCAGCCATCTTCCTTTGCCCAACATTTGTCTATTCCTGGGTGAGCTTATTGTCTGGTTTCCTGTCCTTGACCCTTGCCTGTCCCTGACCTCACTGCCTGTACTGACCTTTGGCTGTTACTGACCATTCTCCCAGATCCTGAATTAGTACGGTGTTACTGATTGGTTTTCACCCAGGCCTGTGTCCTTGACTACACTTCTGGTTCCTGATTTCGTGCTGCACCATTTTTTGGGATTGACCCCAGCCTGTCCCATGACCACACTTACTCTTTCCCCATCCTTCCTGTCACACATTATGGTTCCCTTGTATTTGGCTCTCTCACTTTAAGTACTGCAGGCATCCAAGTAGCAGAAAAGCTCCTCCCGAAGCGAAAGGTGGCAGAAGTGTGAGCCATGACCAGAACCTTGGCATATTTTATGGCTTTTGGAATTCCACAAGTGGCACAGAGTTATTAAGTATAGGACCTATGGTGGGGAGAAATGGTTGAATAAGTTGCCACCCCCCACCCCACCTTTACCAGCCAGCATCAAGGGGGATGGTGGTGATATCATGGGGGCAGTAAGTGGGGCATTTCAGGGGTAGGAAATGGGCGTCCTGGGGGCAGGGAACATGTGTGGCGAGGCCCTATACCTGTATAGCATGTAAGACAATTCTAAAGGGCAACAGGGAGAGGGAATTAAGGAAACAGAGGACTTTAACAATTTACCTGCATTAACACTGCTGGTAATATGACTGTTTTCCCTGGCAGGGAATTTAACGACTGGGCAGGTGAATTACTGGCCATGTGGCAACCTTAGTTCTAAGGTTTGTTTAGGAGAACATTTTTGGTAGTATACAATACACTGGTACCACAAGACACGGCTGGAGGCTATAGGACTTTAGAGAAACACTGTTTATACTGTGATACTTTCCCTTGAAGCACCATATTAGACATCAAAATGGATAAAACGGGAATACATTTGTTTGCACAGATAGGGGTCAGCAAAAAATGACTGACCCCATAGCATGAAAAGATTAAAATAAATGTTAAATTACCCTTTCAGTGCTTATTAATCAATCTTTCTGACATATTTTTCAAGGTAAATCCAAGTGAAATCACTTTTCTGTTCTGCTTCCTAGTCTAAACACTGTCTTTGCCATTAAGTCATGCTAAATGCACCTTTGCGAAACTTAGACAGTTGTTTATATATCAGAAATCAGCTTGATGCCGAGGGAAGGTAACGTCCCTTGCTTTAATTATGTCAGTGCTCTCCAACTGTTTCCATGATATGGGCCAATAATGTGACATATACAAACATGACTTTGGATCCACTAGGCAGACTGGGGGGTCCATTACAATTTGTTTGGAGATGTATCCGTCCCATGAGTCTCTGAATGGACAACCTAAACCTTGCATACTCCATATATGTACATGCCGCAATAGGAATGAACTCACTTTTTTTTATGAAAGAAAAGTATAAATCTAAAATATACTTATTTCATGTTTAGTATTGTTATTATTTAACAGGTAGTAGGAATATTGACACCTATTACTGTGAGTGCTGGACATTTTTTTTATCTGCATATTAGCGAAAGCCAATAAAAACAGTACATAAGAAGAATTCGGTAATATTCTAGCCAAGAAAGGCAAAAGAACATTAAAGTACTGTAATAAAAATCCCTGATTGCACAGCAACCACTTTTTATGAGCATGGTTGTGATCTATGTTGGTTGTTTGGCTTTGCCATGCTTTCACAATCACTTGTTGAAAGAGTCACAATATTGATTTGTCTAATGGAAATATTTTCTTTTGCAGGACTTTGCCAATGCTTTTTCCACAGGTAAATGAGTGAGAGCCTTGGGTCCAAGGTGGATCACTAATAATGCCTACCATATTGTTATGGGGTCTGGTATAGAAAGGTAGCAGAGAAAGATTGCGCTTACGTTTTCTCACATCTCGTAACCAAAAGCAATAAATTACCTTTGTTTCCAAACAACTGACCAGTAAATGCTACTGTACCTGATGGTAGCTAGTGCAAGGGTAATGTTTGTTGAAAGAGTACAGGCATTTTTGAGGGCCTGTGTTTATTTTTGCTTGTAAAAACTTGTGGTGGGGTACATGGCCATCTTCTATTTAGATTATTATTATTTTATTATTATTAACATGTATTTCTAGAACGCCAACATATTGCGTAGCGCTTT
>CM044440.1:21054511-21068508 GCA_024363595.1 Xenopus borealis | reverse complement strand
TAATGATGTTACTAAGGTCACTTTTCCCATTCTATGTTTTTAGATTTCACCTTGATGTAGGCTAGGGGGTAGACCAAATGTTAGTCTCCCAAATGAATACACATTATACATGTATAAGCCCTGTGAGGGCCACGTACAGTATAATTATGTTTTCCAATGGAAAGCCCGTTTCTAGCTTCGCCAAACAAATAATTGCTCCCTTCAATTTCATACTATTATATTTAGAGACAAAACTCTTTATGAGGTTTTTGTAGATGGTGCACTCCAAAATATGAGTGTGAAGATAGTTCTTCTTTATGTAAAGGTGACTGTATTATAGAAGTTCCCAGTAGTAGGACAAATCAGATTGGAGACAATGGGGCAAATTTTCAAATTCACGTGAATTGATCGAAGTTCGATCGAATATAATCGAATTACGATCGTACGATTTTTTCGAATATTCGAATATGCAAAATTTGGCCTCTTTGATCATCGAATACCGAATTATCGAATAGATCAAATGATCGGATATTCGATAATTCGATCATTCGATGATTGAAGGATTTAAAATCCTTCAAATGCCTACTTCGCCAGATTGAACCTACCGAATACCAATAGAAGCCTATGGGAACCCCCCTGTTTGAATCCTGCTTGAATACCATTCGTACGATCAAACGCCTCGATCGTTTGAATCGTACAGATTTTTTGGAGACTCAAATGAAAAAGTACGATCTTTTCGTGAAATCGAACGATCGGTATCCAATGGTAGGAGTTTATAAAGAAATTGAATATCGAGCAAAATGATAGCCTAAAACTATTCGATAAGCATTCAATAGTCAAATGCTTATCGAATTTCGAATAGATTCATAGGATTTTTGGGGAATTTTAGTAAATTTGCCCCTATGTGTCCTGCTGACATCATTGAACATAAAGGTGATAAGGCTACCAACATAAATGCCTTAGGGCTGCTATGAGACAACAACAACTTCACTCAAGGCTGATTTAATAACATAGGTGTTAATGAAATGCTGAATAGTTGCTACTGGTTACTCCACTGCTTCATGTTTATTAGGAGCTTTAGTTCTCCGTAAGAATGGAGAAATAATTCATCTAAAACCTTTTTCTGGGTTTTTTTTTTTTGTTGCTGTTGTTGCCACAGAATACATTAATCTCTTTAATGCTGAAACAAGCTGAGAGACACAATATACTAAAAAAATAACAAATTCTCTTTAAAGCTCTAAATGCATAATATACAGTTGCTTGAGTATTCCGGGTGCTGTTTTTCCATATATCATGTAGGAGAGACAAATCACACATAACAAAAATACAAGAACACAGGAAAGGTAGTTCTTGAAGTAATGTCTAAAATTATAGAGGCAAATGCAAAGGCTCTCAGAAAGGCTTGCTCATTTTTCTTTTAGAAATAACAATAATAAAAACCCTCATGACATTAGCAAATACTAATCTTGAAGTTGTTGAACTAGTACAGTGCTCACAGTTTTGCTTCAGGACTGAAATGAAAGAAGCCAGAAAACAGGGATGTTTGCCTTAAGTCAAATTTATTCACATTACATATAGTCAAGCTGTGGTCCTCTCCAAATATGTCTGCATATGGCTCCATGAGATATGAACATTAATTTGTGACCAAACATGAATGTGCCACCAGTTGAGGTGACCGAGTAAGCATATCTACAGATAAATACTGATAAATACACTCTGAACATCACTAAAATACCTATGTGAAATGGTCCAACTTTAAAAAACCAAGCCCATTTCCAGGGATACAGAATTCCAAGGATAGCGTTAAATTGGGCCATGGAAGTTGGGGATAGTTGGCAGTAATATTTTAGTGATACTCTGACCAAAGGTATTTTCTGGGCCAGTCATTCACATTAACACCCATCTGAAGCTTCCAGCATTTGATCGGAATGCTCATCCATCAACAGACGCACAACCAGAAGCCTCTGAAAAAAAAGCAGAAGACTCCTGAAGACTAAAATAAATTATCTAGGGATGACATGAAAGGCCAGTTGCTAATTAGAAGTTCTTAGTTGCTGTGCATGACTAGTACTTTGAAATAGATTGTGCCTGTGAATAAATAAAGATTGCTAGAGGAGGATTCACGCTTCCATAAATAAGGAAACATGTCAGTCCTGTAAATCACCCTGCACTGGAATGGCTACAGTCAATCTTCCGCCGAGGCCATTGCAGCACTTGTAAATCAAAGGCCATGACCTGGAAGGCTCAAAATATTAAGTCCACAGCTTCTTTATATTTAGGTCTGGCTCTAGTAAGTATCTATCCAAGTCTACAGAAAGTCTATTCACTGTTTTAACCATGTTCTATCCATGTCATCAGCTTGAATCACAGTAACGTAACTACTGCTGCCCCCCTCCCGACATGATGTTCGCTCAAGATTTTGAGAAGAACCAGTGGATTTGCCAAAGATCTGAAGGGGCCACAAGAAGGTGAGTTCCTGGTTTCCAACGCCCCCCCACATCCCCAGTAGTTCCACCACTGATCCTTGAGCACAGTAGACTTTCTAAAGGTGGCCATAGACCAGCCGACCGATATCTTAATCTTCTGACAATATCGGTCGGCTCATTTCCCACCATACACGCACCAAATATCGTCCGAAAATTCGTTTCGTACGATATTATCTGAGCGTCTATGAGTGACTGAGGTTTATCAAAGCACAAGTCACATGACTGGGGGCAGCTGGGAAACAGACAATATGTCTAGCCCCATGTCAGATTTCAAAACTGAATAGAACAAAATCTGTTTGCTCTTTTGAAAAATGAATTTCAATGCAGAAGTCTGCTGGAGCAGCACTATTAAGTGATGCATTCTGGAAAAAAAACATGTTTTCCCATAACAGTATCCCTTTAATGTTTCCATGATATTCTAGTAGACTTAAGGTATAAATTTCATAAATTATATAAAGATCTATTATCTGGACAACCCCAGGTCCTGAGCATTCAGGATAACAGGTCCCATACCTGTACTTACAAATTATATAAATGCATGAAATAATAGAAGCTTATTCGTATTACAACAAAGAAGGCAATTACTAGATGACAGTGTCCCTTTAAGGGTTATTCCACACGGGAAGATTCAGGGAGATTTGTCACCTGGCGACTAATCGTCGTTTCATTGGGGCGACTAATCTCCCTGAATTGCTTACCCGTGTCTCACACCCGCTAAAATGAAAAGTCGCTTGCGCCTTTTCACACGCAGCTCTGCGTTTTCTTAAGTCGCTGGAAATTGCCAGCCCTAAGTGTTTGCTTTGTATCAAATAGCTGTTCTTATCTCCATCAGTAATAGTACAGAGCTCTGCAGGCAGCAGTGTATTTAATATAAAAAGAGCCTTTCAGATAACAGATAAAATGTCCAGCGAGACCCTTGCTCTGATCCCGAGTTTGTATTTAGAAACCTGGTCATAAAGACAGGACTGTGTGTTTTTGCTAAAAAAAATGCAGAAACAACAGTTTGATTCCCTGTACCCAACTACATTAAGTAACTATAACAATTCAAATATAAATAAAAAATTTTTTCCCCAAAACAACATTTTGTTTGAGACCTAAGCAAAGAATTTCTATTCTATCATTTTACCTGTAATTCCCACTGTCCCTGGCCAGGCAGCATAAACTCTTAACAACTGCTTTCATCTAAAGGGAAATGTCTGGCAATAAAGCATCCTAAGCAATTTAAAAATAAGGATATTCGTTTAAACCTTTCTCTTACCAAACTCACAAAAGAAAGGAGTGAGATGTTTTTTCCCTGTTACAAAGTAATTGCGTCCGCAGGCGGAGAGGCAAATGGAATCAGAGGGAGTTTAAGGCCGAGCCTACGTGTTTTGGAGTAATTTCTGCAAAGTTATTTGTGATCATGGCCTGCTCTTACTTGACGGTAAAAACATAGCAGGGCAATTTAAATCTTTATTTCCCCAGCTGTAAGGAAAAGTTCACAGTTTTCTTCACTTTTTTACCCTCTCTGTGCCAAAGAACCATTTCTATAACACAAAGTCTGAACTCTGAGAATGGAATCTCCAGAGCACAATGAATTTCGACTTCTATTCTAGAAACAATCTGCAGACAGTTCAGCCCTACAGCCCTTCTTAAGCCAGGTAGCGCGGTAGCACTAAAGAAAGGAGTCAATTTTATGACCCTAGACAGAAGGTAAACTAGTGGTGCTCGTAAAATAAATACATAAAGCAAGAACAGATCAGCAAGCTAAACAAACTAGGTGGACACCATGAGATGCAAATGTATCCCACAATTTGGGGCAAATTTACTATTTTGAATGCTTATCGAATAGTTTTAGGCTATCTTTTTGCTCGATATTCGATTTCTCGATGAAATCATACGATCGGATACCGGTCGTTCGATTTCACGAAAAAATTGTACTTTTGCCTTCAAGCCTCCGAAAAATTCGAAAGGTCGTACGAATGGTATTCAAGCAAGTCTTAGCAAAAGAAGCCTATGGGTGGGTATACGGTAGGTTCAATCTGGCAAAGTAGGCATTCGAATGATTTAAAAATTTAAAATCCTTCGATCATCGAATGATAAAATTTATCGAATATCCGATCATTCAATTTATTCGATAATTCGGTATTCGATGATCGAAGAGGCCAAATTTGCATATTCGATCCTCCGAAAAAAAACGTATGATCGGTATTCGATCGAACTTCGAATCCTTCACAAGAATTTTGTAAATTTGCCCCTTTGTGTTGGTTTCATATTCCATGTGTGGAGCTTACATGATGACACAGGACAATCATGAGTCATTCCGCAGTGGTATCAGGAGAGACTGCGTACCTGATACTTACTAGTGCAGTACTTCCACCTAGTGGGATCCAGGAATGCACCTATGGGTGGACCCACTAGGAACACAGTAATGGTATCAATGCCCCTTCTCCTTCCTTCTGGTTTGCAAGAATCAGGGGAATGTCTTACCCCATCCATCCACTAATAGGAGGCACATTATATGTTTTATAGACGTTAAAATATATTTATATTATTTCTCGGATTCGTTTTTGTTGTTTTCTGTTGTAGCCTTTATTCTTATTGGCAGGGGCGCTGCCCCAATGAGGCAAGTTGAGTTACTCACCTCAGGCAGCAACTAGGGTTGCCACCTTTTCTTGAAAAAATACTGGCTTTCCTATATTTTATTCATTTTCTGTATTAACAACATTGGGATCAAGCTCAATTTTTTCCGGCCAGGTCGGTAAAATACCCGGCAAGAGGCAAACCTAGCAAATTTACGGTTTTCTTGTAGTGTAGAGAGTACAATAGTGCTAGCTACCGACGTTGTGGACCCATTCCAGTGCATAAAGGAGTGCATGGGAAGGGGGATCACCCCTGTCTATTGGTCAAGGGTAGGTTTTTGATCCTTGCCATGCAGTTTTAGTAATCATTTGATCCTTCAAATGCACAGGCATTTGGCTAAAAAACAAACATTATTTGTGTATATTAAAGCCATATCAATATTGTACAATGGAAGAACAGATGGCAAGGAATAAACATTGTTTAAATAAAGACGAGGTTGACCCTTACCCACATAGCTTAAGGGGCATATTTATTATGCTGTGTAAAAAACTGTGGGATAATACACCATTACCAGGCTTCACCGCATAAAAAGCGGCATACCTTTTTTTACACATTTTTTCTTAGAGCAAATTTCTGCTGGAAGAGGGTAACAGAGAGTGTAGTTGTTTTGTAAAGTAGCTACAGTAGTTTTCTACCAGCTCTGCTATAGTCAATCTTCTGTCAACAGCTGTCTTAAGAAAGTCTGGTCTATCATGGGAGAACCAGTATGTTGTCAAGGGTATGAGCTCGACCAGCGCCAGGGGCACTATACGACATAGCGACCTTTAACTATTCATGCCTCAACAATCTGACTAGGAGGAAATGATGGTGATCATTTCGCTGTCAAATATCAAATAAGATTTCTAGGGTTTTACAACTGCCTCCCAAAATGAAATTTAAATTGCCTTAATCATTATTGATCCTTTGCAACCCACACATGAAATTATTTCTCAGCACTTTGATTTGCTCACTGCAAAATACAAGTTCTGCGACTCATCACCCACTGGTTGTGTTGGTAATGAGGAAGCAGTTACACCTTTAACAACATCGCTCTAAATGGGTCCCCAACCTTTTTTTACCCATGAGCTACATTCAAATCTAAATAAAAAGTTGGGGTGCAACACAATCATGTAAAAAGTTAGTGGGGTGCCAAATATGAGCTGTGATTGTCTACTGGTAGCCCTTATGTGGACTAGAAGTCAACAGGAGGCTCAGTTTGATGGCACACATGGTTGTTATGCACCTAAAACTTGCTTTCAAGACAGGAATTCAAAAATCAGCACCTGCTTTGAGGCCAAATGGAGTAACATCTAATGGGACGGGGGAGCAACATGTTGCTCATTTGCTTCTGGTTGGGGATCACTGCTCAAGAACAAGGGGGCCAAAATGCTATTATGGCCAAGGTCAGAGGGAGACGATTGTTCCCATGATTGACATTACTTATAAAAGGGAAATAAAAACTAGTATTTAATAGTAGGTATATAACATACATTCTGTAAATCAGTTTGTTTAGTTTAGCACAAAGCATAAGGCTATGTATTAATCCACTTTTGGCCTGAAATAAAGCTCTCAGTTCTGTGGGGTCTGCTAGTGCCTGCCATCTTCTGTTTGGTTCAAGTTTATAAGGAGACAATTGTTCTTATGATTAACATTACTTATAAAAGGGAATTACAAATTACTATTTAGTAGTACTTACCGCAACCTAAATTTTCAGAAAACAATAATAAATATATGTAGAAAAGTACTATAATCAAGGGGTCTTGGGCAGAGCCAAAATATCATATGAATCCATGAAAAAATCTAGAGTAGATAGTTTTGGTACACGTCCCAGATTAAATACACAATTTGGGAAAAAAAGAGCCAGAACTAACGTCAGGCAGAAGAGGCAAGTGCCCAGAGTGCAATGGGGGCTATGGGACCCTACATACATTCCTCTAAATCTGGGCCTGCTCTTATTTCTCAGTTTCAGAGTGGGAAGGGAACAGAGAAGAGCCATCAGAAGAGAGAGGTATTGAGCAGGTGAGTTAAGAGTGGAGGAAAAAGGGTGGTCAAGAGTCGGAAGAGAGTTGCTAGGTGGCAGGGGGTAGGAAAAGAACAATGGTACGGGCACCAATTTGGAAGCGGGTGTTCAGGTAATGCTTGGAACTTGCTTTGGGCGGAGTTTAGGTGTTTGCTAAAAAAGTTAAATACATTTTATGGATTCTTAATTTTAACCTAATAAAATAGTAAGTTAGGTTGAAAAAAGACACACATCCATCAAGTTCAACCCTTCAACTATTTTAACCTGCCTAACTGCTAGTTGATCCAGAAGAAGGCAAAAAAATTCGAAGCTTGAAGCTTCTCAAATTTGCCTCAGAGGGGGAAAAAGTCCTTCCTAACTCCAAAATGGCAATCGGACCAGTCCCTGGATGAACTTTGAGCTATCTTCCATAACCCTGTATTGACTCACTTGCTAAACACCATCCAACCCCTTCTTAAAGGGGTTGTTCACCTTTGAGTTAACTTTTAGCATAATGTAGAGAGTGATATTCTGAGACAATTTGCAATTGGTTTTCATTTTTTATTGTTTGTGGTTTTATAGTTATTTAGCTTTTTATTCAGCAGCTCTCTAGTTTGCAGTGTCAGCAATTTGGTTTCTAGGGTACAAATTCCCCTAGCAACCCTGCATTGATTTGAATAAGAGACTGGAATATGAATAGGAGAGGGACTGAATAGAATGATAAGTAATAAAAAGTGGCAATAACAATACATTTGTAGCCTTACAGAGCATTTGTTTTTAAATGGCGTCAGTGACCCCCATTTGAAAGCTGCAAAGAAACAGAAGAAAATTGCAAATCATTAAAAAACTATGAAAAATAAATAATGAAGACCAATTGAAAAGTTTCTTAGAATTGGCCCTTCTACAATATACTAAAAGTTAACGTGAAGGTGAACCACCCCTTCAAAGCTAATATAATAACATAGCAGGTGTCTAAGCTTTAAGTCTGTATTTAACAGCATTTCTCCTAATTTTATTGCTATTGGTGTTTACATTTATTTATATCACTCATACACTGTAGTTTCTCTGATGAGGAAGTCGCTTCCAAAAATGGATACGTGGAATAACATTTGCTTGACAATACCATAAACTAACTTTTGAAATAAACATTTCTTGAAACCCTGGATTTCCCTCGTTTTAATCTTGAAAACTTTTCTTCTTCTCCAAAAGTATGGAAGACACAATGGTCTAAACACTTTTCTGTGTACACGTGAATGGGAAGTTCTTGGGCTCATTCTTTTAGAGATGTCTGGAATTGTAACTTTGCTCAAATGGATACTTTACTTATTTTGGTTGAAAAATAAAAAGCAATTAGCACTAAAAGTCCCATAACAAGAGCTCCCAGAATGAAGACTATAAAAGTTGTAAATTGTAGCCTAAAAATTACCCTGCTTGTTTGAAGAGGCGTCATTAGAATGTAGAACCTCCCAGTTCCCTGCAGGAAACAATGGAAGCTCATGATGGTAATTGTAGTAATAAATGATGTTTACATAAATGCTTTTCCAAGTAGGATGGTAAAAGGCTAATGTTTTGTTGTTCCAATTCACGAGGAAATAACATCAAACAATTAAGCAATCTCAATTTATTGCAATTTTCACACTGCTTTATACAAACAGATAGGCCAGTTTCATACACTCTCAATGATAGCCTGCAACATCCATGGGGGTTTTACAAAGTCCTAATTAGGCTAAAGCAGGGGTGTCCCAACAAGGGCTAGATTTGGTGAGGTGAAAATGTGTAGGGGGCGACCATTCAGGGCTGAACTCCACGGATGATTTGTGCGTGATCCGACGCACTGAGAAAAAACACATGCGCCCGTGGAGTTCAGCCCTTTGCCTGACATTTTTTGAACTATTATTATTTAATTGGCATGCTGCTGTTAATCAGCTGTGTGGGGCTATGGAGGGTACAATATATTTGCCATGAACACCTTATGTGTTGCCCTCATTCTTAATTAATGAGGAAAAACAATACTGAAGGCAAGTTAATATAATCGAAGCCCTGGAATCTAGGTTGAGACAAATACAGTTTTAATCTGGAATTTTATCTAAAACTAAAGAAAAAATCAGGTAAAATTTTATGCAAAATGTCCCCTTTAAATAGACTTATTATTACTAACTGGACTGGAGTCCCCCCCTCCTCCTTTATCCTTTGTGATATGACGTTTCTTCGGAAACCGAGCATTTCAAGTTGGGCCGCATTCATATCCACCCTGGGCCGCAGTTTGGACACCCCTGGGCTAAAGACTAGCCGGTAAAACACTGGCCAAGGCCGGGGCCCTTATTACAAATTTACCGGCACTGTAGTGGCCGGTAAATCTGTAATACCCCTATTAAAGGCCCCTGGCCCGTCCCAACCCACAAAAAATGTACCTCTTTTCCAGGGGTAGGTTTGGGGTTTCCCCCCCCTTTACATCATGACACGCCCCCTTATACATCATGACATGCCCCTTTCTTCCCACCCCCCCACTGCAGGTAAAAGAAGTTTCAAAGCTGGCAACCCTATCCACACCCCCTCCTCACTCCGATCCATACATCCTTTCCTCACCCTGCTGCTCTCCCATCTCTTGCCCCTTAGTCATTGTTCATGCCTCATCTACTTCCCCTAGATCAAGCCCCGTATACGCTTAATATATTTAACTATTTTAATTGGATGAAATTTTGCACCTATTTGCAAACAAACTAGCACGGTCCTTAGCATATACAAGCCTTTAGTATCTTCTTTTAATAGGCCTTTTTTGATGTTCACATTTCCCCTTATTATAGAAGTTCCTAATATAACATAAAAAAGGAAACATCTCTTCCCAGTTAACAGTGGAACAATATTCATCTCATGACATTTTAGCATAGGGTAAAAAAAAAAAAAAAAGTAATTTATTTCTCACTTACAGCAGTCTGATGTTTTGTGCATACAAAGGTCAAAATATGGATCTTAATAGGATTCCAGTACTCAGAAATTCTTTCTATGATTATAATCATTCATGCATTATTCACCCCGCCATTGATTCTAGTTATTCCATTCTGACCACAGGTCAGGGGTCATTTTCAAAAAAACAAACTGACCCTGTGTACTTTGCATGAAGCAACCCCTGTCGCTGTAAAGTACTTAAATTAACTAAACAATGGAGCCGGAACTAGGGGTAGACAGGCATTCCGTAATTCGGACCTTTCTGGATAATGGGTTTACAAATAACGGATCCTCATACCTGTACTAAAAGTAAAATTTATTTAAAAACTTAAAAAAAAAAAAGTAAAATTTACTCCAAGCTGGTGATTTATTTATTTTTGAAGAGGAGCAGAACTAGAATTCGAATATCGAACTCAGAGGATTTTACCGCAATTCGAACGATTTTTTCATTCAATCAAAAATAGTTAAAAGCAATTCAGTAGGTTTAAACTAGGCAGTCGAATAAAAAATTAAAGGGCAAGTAATTTGACTGTCAAATATTCGAATATTTGAATACAACTTTATTCGAATTATTCCAATCATTCGATTCAATCGAATTTTCAAAATTCTATGGTTGAAGTGGTCTTCAAAAATATTCGAAAATTCGATCGAATTTCGAATCATTCATGTGAATTTAATAAATCTGCCCCCAAGTATAAGGCCTGCTGTCCACAATGCTCGAACCTGGGAGTTTCTGGATAAAAGGTCTTTCTGTAATTTTGACCTCAATACCTAAAAAAACTACAAAAAATCATGCAAACATTAAATAAAACCAATAGGCTGGCTTTGCTTCCAATAAGGATGAATTCATCTAAGTTGGGATCGAGTAGACAGTGCTGTTTTGTTATAACAGAAGGAAATGTGTCTTAAAAATGTCAATGATTTGATTAAAATCAAGTCTATAGGGGGTGGCTTTCCAGTAATTCGCATCTTTCTGTACAACGAGTTTCCAGATAACATATCCCATACCTGTATAATATGAGAGCTGACATTGATCGGCTTCTATATGTAACTGCATGGATGCAATGTCTAAGTAACTGGGTATGGAGTAGTTTCACCTGTTTATTTGAACATACATTCAAAAAACTCAACCGTTTGCATACGATTTATTTATCCTGCCATCCGGAAAGCTTGATTTAGTCTCTATGTCAGAAGTTGGTTAATGATGGGTTACATCAGGGCTGTCAGTAGAAATCACGGGGCCCCGTACAACAAATTTTTTGGGGGTCCCTGGGCCTGCCCTGACCGGATTTACATAGCGGGCACCCCTAGTCCCACTGTCATTGTCGCCCCTGTCCCCTTCCTTTTATTTGCTCAAATTTTCATCATCAGGACGGAGCAATGGGAATTGGCTCATAGGAAATTAAAATTTCTCAACCAATGTGGGTGTGGTTGGGCAGCATACGGCCCCCTAAAATCCTGCCGCGCTACGCCTGGGCCTAGGTGGCCTCTCCACAAATCCAGGCCTGGGCCTGCTGACTAGGGTTGCCACCTTTTCTTCGAAAAAAAAACGGCCTTCCTATATATTTACCTTTTTTCCTATTAATAACATTGGGATCAACCATCAAAAATACCGGCCAGGTGGCAACCCTACTGCCGACTCCACACCACACTTAAAAGACCACACAGACATCAGTGCTAGAAAAGGTAACCCCCCCCCACACACAAGGTCAGGGCCCCCTTATTAGTTAAAAAAACAACTGTGGTGCGAGGGACCCCCATAAAAGTTTTTTTTTTTTTTTTCAAAAATAAGAAAAGAAAAGAAAATAAGTTAAAAAAAGCACTGGTGCCAAATTAAAAAAAATATATATATATTTTTTTTTAAATATTGTTTTTAGGGGCCTATTGAGTATTACAATAATACATTCATAGCCAGGAGAAAAAAAACCACAAAAAAAACCACATTGGTGTTGAGTAGAATTGAACTCCTAGCTTCAGGACTTCAATTTTGCCTCCTTACGTGACTTCAGGTCTTTCCGCCGCTTCAGGATTTCAATTCCGTCTGTTTTGGTGACTTTGGGTGTTTTTGACGCTTCGGGGCTTCAACTGTTCGGAATTTTCGGCACTTTCACATTCAGGCTGTTCGGGACTTCGGAAGGGCGTCACGGCTTCAGCATTGTAACGGGGGGGTCCAGCTCTTTTTAAAAAGTGCAGCCCCAGGCCCGGTACACTTGTAACCCCTGTGCCCCCCTGATGCCGGCCCTGGGTTTAGGGTTGCCACCTTTTCTTGAAAAAAATACCAGCCCTCCTATATATTTATCTTTTTTTCCTATTAATAACAATGGGCTCAACCATCAAAAATACCAGCCAGGCCTGTGAAATACCGGCCAAGTGGCAACCTACCTAGGTTACGTGTCACATCTGACAAGTAGGTTTAAAACAACGGTTTCTTAGTCGCCTGAAGCTCTTTTCTCTCCGGATGGAAGGGGTCTGGCAATAAACAAATGCAATGAAAGAGACTTGAAGAATAACATTTGTAAATGGGCTGATTGTGTCTCCTCGCAGCAGTGTATCCAGCGCAAGCAGCTCGCCATCAGCTCCCCGTTGTGAATGGATATAGTCAAAATATTATAGATCATGGTCTACTTCCGGCCTTTGGATTTCATTAATTAAAAAAAAAAAAATAGAATATATATTGTGGATAGAAGAAAAACACTTTGTGCAGCACTGACGGTATATACAGTATATATATAACACACAACTCGGATGTTTTTGTACTGAGATGGCCTCGGCACAAAGAAGCACAAATGATCCAGGAGACAGACACACAGACTTATTAAGCAAAAAATGAAACCACAAAAAATTCTGATAGAAAACTGCGCCACGTAAAAACAGTCCAACAGAAGTCGATGGGAGCTGTGCTGATACTACCGAACCTTTTTTTAGACTGTCAGGTTAGAGGATTTTTTTATTATTTTAAATGCTCTGAATTACGGAAAAGGTTGTCTCCCATAGACTGCATTTTAGACAAATAATCCAATTTTTTTTTTCAATGATTTCTTTTTTCTCTGTAATAATAAAACTGATCCAAACTAAAATCTAATTAATCTTTACTGGAAGCAAAACCAGCCTATTGTGTTTATTTCATGTTTACTTGATTTTTCAGTAGACGTAAACGGCATGTAAAGGCAAAAAATAAAATCCCAATTATACTTACTTTAATGAAAAAGAAACCATCTCCAATATACTTTAATTAACAAATACCAAGTACCATTTTTATAATAAACCTGACTGTATGCCGTGGAATTCTCTATTTACTTCCGTGGATAGGAATTGTCAGATAGTCCCTAACTGCTGTGCAGGGAAACAATCATACTTATGTACAGCAAGGGGAGCCCCAGCCTTACTTCCCAGCCTTTCAGAAATCTGGCAGCTTTGTTTGTTTCCCTGTAGAGCAGTCGGGGACTGTGTAGAGATTTGTATTGGATTTTTATTTTACTTTATTGTTTACAATTGCAGGGACAAAGATCATGAAGTCAAAAACTATAAAATCCACATTAGATTACATGACAACACAGGTCCCAGTGCAGTCTGTATATTCTGATTATTAATCAGTCTTCCTGTATCTGCTTCTATGGCAGATATTATTTGACTTGTGCTGTATTGATCCTTTATGATGATCCCTAAGCTTAGCCCAGATCACACTGAGCATGTGCACAGTCTTGGTCTTGCAAAGATGTATAACAAAGTTACAAGATGACAGCCCCCTGTGGCCAACTTTGAAAGCATAAATCATTTGTTTGATTAGGCTTGTGGTGCAGTAAGTTTATGTTTATGTTTAGTATACAAAATACAGTATTACTAGCCTTATTCTATTTTAGACTTTCCTTGTCCTTTAAGGTATAAAGATCCAAATTATGGAAATATTTGTTATCCGGAAAGCCCCAGGTCCCATGTATTCTGGATAATAGGTCCCATACCTGTATAAGGATTTTAAGCTTTATTCG
>CM044440.1:20994445-21021275 GCA_024363595.1 Xenopus borealis | reverse complement strand
GTCGGTGTTAGTGAATTTGTGAAGTTGCAAAATGACATCACGCCGGCGAATTAGCACTAGCGTTAGACGCTTCGTGCTTTAGTGAATTTCCCCCATGGTATCCAGAAAGCTCTCCCATAGACTAAAAATGATTTCCATTGTCTCTAGGGATACACTGAATCCAGGATTTGATTCCAGAATTCTGCCTTTTTCAGCAGGATTTGGGTTCGGTCAAATCCTTGTGCATGGCTGAACCAAATCCTACTTTGCATATGTAAACTAGGTGTGGGGAGGGAAGTCACGTGACTTTTTGTCACAAAACAAGGACCAAAAAACATTTTGCCCACCTTTTCCTTTCCTGTCCCTAATTTGCATATGCAAATCAGGATTCTGATTCAGTTTGGTGTTCGTCCGAATCTTTCACAATGGATTCGGGTATTCGGCCGAATCCCAAAAAGTAGGTTTGGTGCAGTCCTACTTTTCTCTGTAATAATAAAACAGTAGCTTGTACTTGATCCAAAATAAGATATAATGAATCCTTATTGGAAGCAGAATCAGCCTATTGGGAGCATTTCATATCCCGATTTCCCATCACAGATTTCTCACTGAACTGTCCCCGACTTTCTATCGGACCTTCTGCACGGAGAACACTGAGCATCTGCACTTCGATAGATTTGTAACAATTTAAGTCAAGTGAAGACACTATTGTAACTAGTAAGATAAGTAAGTCTCTTGGGAGAACCGAGACTAGCATCTTAAAGGGCAATTTCAACTTCATCAGCAAAACTGTTCTAACTCCTAAAACGCCCAGAAATGTTTTAATACTTTCAAAACAGGCCAAATTTTGAAAATTGAAGATAATAAGGGTGTGTGGCCACAAAAAGGGCGTGGCAGAGAAATTGTCATGCTACATGTGACTGATGTTTTTGTCCCTCTTTACATTTTTCAGATGTTGGAAGGTATGCTGTACCGGGTACCCTAATAATTTACAATGGGGAAATATAGAATTTCTAATACACTCCAGTCTCCGTGAGTATACCGTATGTGAAATGACCTCATTAAAGCACCATTTATAACTGATAAAATCACTATCTATAAGGAAATATATTACAGGGCCATTATGAGTATGAGTGTAGTATAGTATGGTTATATTATAGTATGGTTATAGTATAGTGTAGTATAGTATGGTTATATTATAGTATGGTTATAGTATAGTGTAGTATACTATGGTTATAGTATAGTATGGTTATAGTATATAGTGTTTATAGTATAGTGTAGTATAGTATGGTTATATTATAGTATGGTTATAGTATAGTGTGGTTATAGTAAGGTTATAGTATAGTGTGGTTATAGTATAGTATGGTTATAATATAGTATGGTTATAGTATAGTGTGGTTATAGTATAGTATGGTTATAATATAGTATGGTTATAGTATAGTGTAGTATAGTATGGTTATAGTATAGTATGGTTATAGCATAGTATGGTTATAGTATAGTGTAGTATAGTATGGTTATAGTATATAGTGTTTATAGTACAGTGTGGTTATAGTATGGTTATAGTATAGTGTGGTTATAGTATGGTTATAGTATAGTGTGGTTATAGTATGGTTATAGTATAGTGTGGTTATAGTATAGTGTAGTATAGTGTGGTTATAGTATAGTGTGTTTATAGTATAGTATGGTTATAATATAGTATGTTTATAGTATAGTGTGTTTATAGTATAGTATGGTTATAATATAGTATGGTTATAGTATAGTGTAGTATAGTATGGTTATAGTATATAGTGTTTATAGTACAGTGTAGTATAGTATGGTTATAGTATAGTGTGGTTATAGTAAGGTTATAGTATAGTGTGGTTATAGTATGGTTATAGTATAGTGTGGTTATAGTATAGTGTAGTATAGTGTGGTTATAGTATAGTGTGTTTATAGTATAGTATGGTTATAATATGGTATGGTTATAATATAGTGTAGTATAGTATGGTTATAGTATCATATGGCTTCATAAGCTCCTTTATATCTGATTTGTGTGTCATGACTTCACCTGGGAGACAGAATGTTCAGCAAGAGGCTGAAGCATGGATACCAGTTTTAAAAAGCTTTTATTTGCCAAGCTATGGAGTAGAAGATAAGAGCAGCACAGCCACAGTGTGATAAAGAAAGGGTATCAGTCATGCAATGCACTAGAACAATTTCTGCAGGTGCAAAGTGAAAAACATCTCATACATATATTTCCACTTCCCAGTTCTGGTGGCTGGACTTTCACAGTATTATACAGTTATACATTTTCCCCTTTTTTGCAGCAGTCTATTTTCCTTATCCACTATATCAGACATGCAATAATAAACGCCAGGTTAACGTGGCAGCAATGATATTGTTGCTGAGAGCCAAGGAAGTGTTTAGTACAGGTATGGGATCCATTATCCAGAAACCCATTATTCAGAAAGCTACGAATTACAGAAAGGCTGTCTCCCCTGGACTCCATTATAATCAAATCATAATTTTTAAAATGGATTTCCATTTTCTCAGAAATAATAAAACAGTAGCTTGTACTTGATCCAAACTAAGATATAATATATCCATACTGGAAGCAAAACCAGCCTATTAGGGTTATTTAATGTTTATAGGATTTTTTAGTAGACTGGAGGCATGAAGATCCAAGTTACTGAAAGATCCGTTAATTAGAAAAACCCCAGGTCCCAAGCATTCTGGATAACATGTCCCATACCTGTACCTAAATGTGCTACTCATTGTTATAATAGAAGGCTCTGTCAGGGCCTAGTACGCTGGAGTTGGGACTAAGGAGGACGCTGATGTGCAGACTGAAGGAAATAGTCCAATACATGGTACACATGGAGTTAAGCAAATCAATGTCCAGGCAAGGAGTCAAGGGCACACAGAAATCAGTGTAGGCAGGAGTCAAAGCAGATCAGGAGGTCAGGAGCCAGAAAATAGTCAATTTGTAATTATGGTGTACCTAGGAACACTCAGGAACTTTAAAGTGATAATGTGAAGTGATAATGTCATGGGAATTGTTTTTTCAGTTAATAGTGCTGCTCCAGCAGAATTCTGCACTGAAATCCATATCTCAAAAGAGCAAACAATTTTTTTTATATTTCATTTTTAAATCTGACACGGGGCTAGACATTTTGTCAATTTCCCAGCTGCCCCTGGTCATTTGACTTGTGCCAGCACTTTAGGAGGGAACTGCTTTCTTACAGGCAGTTGTTTTTCCTTCTCAATGTAACTGAAGGAGTCACAGTGGGACATGGGTTTTTACTATTGAGTGCTATTCTTAGATCTACCAGGCAGCTGTTATCTGGATACCTTACCATTGTTCTGTTGTTAGGGTTGCCTCCTTTTCTTGAAAAAAAATACCGGCCTTCCTATATATTTATCTTTTTTTCCTATTAATAACATTGGGATCAACCATCAAAAATACCAGCCAGGCCGGTAAAATACCAGTCAGGTGGCAACCCTATCTGATGTTAGGCTGCTGGGGGGAAAAGTTAGGGGGTGATAGCACTCCAACTTGCAGTACAGCAGTAAAGAGTTATTGATGTTTATCAAAGCACAAGTCACATGACTTGGGGCAGCTGGGAAATCGACAATATGTGTAGCCCCATGTCAGATTTCAAAATGAAATATTAAAAAAATCTGTTTGCTCTTTTGAGAAATGGATTTCAATACAGAATTCTGCTGGAGTAGAACTGATGCATTGTGAAAAAAAGCATTTTTTCCCATGACAGTATCCGTTTAAATTTTGTGACATCACACACTGGCGGAATGACATTACACACTGGAGTGACAATACACAGTGTGCCAACACCATCAGGTTACGGCCATGAGCGACACCATCTTTACTCTGAAGAGGAGCAGACTTTGGGAAGAGGGCAGGACCTACAACTATTGCCTGAAAAGGCTTTTTTGGGGGACATCAGCAAGTTTGGTGCCACACCAGGTGTCCCTTCCCCATTAGGATGTAATCTTGTCCATTTTAACTGTTAAAAAGTCTGGTGATTAAAATGCCCTGAATGTATGGATGGAGTAATTGGGCAAGAGATAATGAAGGATTAGAATTGAAGGTGGTGGAATATATTAATGATTCTTAAGTGAGTGACATAAGACACCGATTCTGTTGGCCAGTAACACCATTATTAGCCTGTAGCTCAACGGCAAGTAGAAGTTTCCAATGAAGTAAACTCCAACAACTACATGACATTGAGGAATTTTTCCCTTATTCCTAGTGAGTGGTATCAACTTTGTCTAGATGCCTGGAATGCTGTCCTAGCACTGATGGTAGATTGCCCTACTACAGGTAGAAACAATAACAAGTAGAATTCTACCCGTATCTGACGATTCAGCATGAACAATGACCGATGTTTGGGTGCCCTCAAAGACACCCGATTAAAATTTTCTGTCCAGCCCGATATCAGTCAGCTCGTTCCCACCATACACGCACCGAATATTGTACAAACTTCATTTTGTACGATATCTGTGCGTCGATGGCCACTTTAAAAGCCAATGGCGCTGGATCGTTCCTGCAGGAGAAAGCCATGACATAGATGGAAGGCCAGATGGGCACCCAATGAAATCAGACAGCACTGGGATTTGAACCTGGGTCTCTAGTGCCACAGTCACATCACTTAACATGTGAGCCACGCTCAATGAAACATGGCACTGGAAATGAAAAGAAACAAATAATTGTGTATTGTCACTGATTGAATTCCAGGGTCTGGGCAGTGGTTTCTGAGAAAAACATTGTGGCACAATATGAGAAATCTTCTTTTTCGGAAGTTTTCAAATGTTGAAAGGATGTGTGATTATACAAGAAGTTAAGTGCTTCAATGACTATATAAAATGTTAGCAGCGGAAGGAAATTTATTGCAGAAATTTACCACTAAGCAACCACCGGCTCAGGGTCTGGAGCTTAAACACAGCTTGAAAATATTTCTAGCAAACACAAGGAGGAATGAGTATGTGAAATAGAACGCCTTCTGCCCAGTAATAGAAACCCTTTCTATTCCTATTATTTCCCTGAGAACTGTTGCACTACTTCTCTCTGCTTTGGTAAGGAAATAAGAATGTGCCCATACACTAAATAAAAGCCTTGTGTGATCCAATTAAATTTAAAATAGCACTTTCAATTCACGTATGGACAAAATTTGAAGTCGGCCCATACTATTGAATCTCACCAGTTTGAAGACCAGTAAGGATGACATTTTAGTTACAGTAGGTTATTTAGTGCCTTGAACAAACCTAAAAACATATGAGGGGCATTGATATGCCCATGTCATATTTGTGCCAAAGGTAGCTGGCTCTGAAGACTGCTCTACACTGTGTCTCACCACATGTACATCTACAACCCTCAATAGACTTTGTATGGTCAAAGGGTGCTAGGAAGTGATAAGCTGTGCAACACTGTTACAATGTAATGCTATTGGAATTTTGCCCTACAGTCCCTTTCTCAGATATTATTACCCCCCTACTATAAGCACCATCTCTCCCTACTATACCTGCTATCCCACAGTCACACTCCCTTCCCAGAGACTATTATCCACTGTTACTATAGGCACCATCTCTCCCTACTATACCTGCTATCCCACAGTCACAGTACCTTACCAGAGACTATTATCCCACTGTTACTATAGGCACCATCTCTCCCTACTATACCTGCTATCCCACAGTCACAGTACCTTACCAGAGACTATTATCCCACTGTTACTATAGGCACCATTTCTCCATACTATACCTGATATCTCACAGCAACACTACTTTCCCAGAGACTATTATCCCACTGCTACTATAAGCATCATATGACCCTTTGATACATGTGATGTCCTTGGGGCATTACATCTCCAAGCAAGGCAATACCAATATTCACCTATAAGCTTTAAGTGAAAACAACTTAATGTAGCTTGAAACATTCCATGTACTCTGCTGGGTATAATTAGTAGCACTAAATCTGAACAAAGATAACTGATGTGCTTTTTTTCCCATTTTAGATTTGAATACGTTATTCTCATTGTAGGGATTTCATATGCAATTTGTACCTACTCTTCAGCTTCTTAGATGCTACACGGTACTTACATACCTACTCTCCAGCTTGTTAAATGCTACACATTACTTACATCCCATTATAAAATTATACAAGGAGAGAAAAGAGGTCCATTCTCTGAATGTCTTTCATTAGAATTGCATACAGTATTTGATTGGTAAAATGTGAAAATCAATGGGCGGTAAAAGCTCTTTTGAAATATTTACATCGTTTTCTTTTAATTCACAGAGCACATCGGTGCAGAATGACCGCACTATCATTTGTTCCTACTTACTGCACTCGGAAGGGAATCATTTGTGTGGGTTGGTGATTTTGCTTTTTGATCAGCCTTGATGTGTTGGTGACTAAAGGACATAAAATCATTTAAAGGGAAAGCATGCATTCTTCATATATGGGGCGAGAGTTCTACTATAACCATAAAAAGAAAAAACAGAATATTGTCCCTTCTTCTTTCAAATGTAGTAGGAAGAGGGGGCTTCCTATTTCATGCCTCTGCAGACATTATTAGGGCACAAATATAGATAAAGGTGTTGTGCTTATACAAATGGCGCTGGGTGTCACTGTGTATACACAGAACTTTCTGTACAGCTTGAAAGTAAAAGTAAGAGTTACTGCTGTTATGTAATGGCTGCATGAACCTTCTTATAAAGCACTGTTATACTCTCCTCATCCTCGGGTACCAAACACAACAAATGGCAACAAGGATGTCTTTTCTACCTCTGCAGCAGCCTGCACCTTTTCTACCAAACCCTGGTGAGCCTACCATAGTTTTTACTGCTTGAATCCTGAATGATCAGCATGGATCTGTGTGAGAACTGCACCAATGCCGAAGTCTAACGCATCTGTATAAACCACAGTGGGTAGTGCAGGATCAAATAAAGCCAGCGCTGGACTGTTCACAATTAACTGTTTCACTATTTCACTATTCACTGAAGCATAGTTGGGAATAAACTTAGAATACCATGAAGTAAGACCTAAGAAAGCTTGTAAGGTCTGGAAATCAGATGGAGTAGGTACTTGTGTAACCGCATTGACATGGTCAGGGTCAGGCAGTAATCCATCTTGTGAAATTATGTGACCCAGAAATGACAGCTGAGTTTGTCTGAAGTGGCATTTCGAAAGGTTGAGTTTGAGTCCGGCAGAATCAATGCATTTCAGAACCTTTTCCAGGTACTTGTCATGAAGATCCATAGTTAGAGCGTAGACAATTATATCATCCAAGTAGCATTGTACACCAGGTATGTCATGGAGTATAGAAGACATCAGTCTTTGAAAACAACTCGGTGCTGAAGCCAGTCCATAAGGTACACGCTTGAACGAAACAAACCATGATGCGTGATAAATGAAGCAAGGTCTTGGCTTTCCTCATGCAGTAATACTTGATGATAAGCACTCTGAAGATCCAGAGTAGAAAAGAATTTTGCTCGTCGGAGTTCTGAAAATATTTCCTCTATGTGTGGCAAGGGATGATTATCCATAACAACTGCTTTATTAGGTTCACGGAGATCAACATACAATCGAATACCTCCAGTTTTCTTCTTTGTTACAACAATTGGTGAAACTTATTTGGAGGATTCTGTTTTTTCATGCACATCTTGCTCTACCAGTTTCTTTAGTTCCTGTGAGGCAGTAGGGCAATTGCCTCAACTTCTGGCGCACTGGTTTTACATCTGGTCTCAACTTAACTTTGTGCATACAGTTCTTTGCACAGCCAAGTGAAGTGTTGCTTTGTGGTGACATTTTAGACACAGACTGTGTGGCAGGCACTGGTACTGTAGTAATGAGACCATCCACTAATTGTAAGTTTAATGCAGCAAAGAGATCCCTTCCAAGTATAGCAGTACCTTTATTCACAATGTAAAAGTCACATTTTGCAGTATTTGATTCAAATTGTACAATCAATGGGAAGCAACCAAGCACAGGGATTGGATCCTTTAAGTAACTGAACAGTCTCGGGGCCGGTGCAACAAGAGTATCTTTGGCAAAGTATTTCAAGAAAATATCCTTTGGTAATATAGAAACTGCTGAACCTGTATAAAGAATAAGGTTAATGGAGTAGTCCTTGTCAGCAGAAGCAGTACTGACATTGACAGTGCATATAAACTTGTCTGGAATAAATGTACCAGCTTTATCCACACTTAATACTGTGACTTGTGTAGTAGCGACTTGAACATCTTTAGCAGAACTACGCCAGACCTTTGCAAAATGTCCCTTTCTGCATTTGTGACACTGCACAGCTTTTGACAGACACGTAGCATAATTTGCACAGTGTTGTGTTGAACCACAGCATTTGCTGAACGGTTTTGCAGTGTAGGTGAATCCCTTTCCTTAGGCACTGTATTTTTTTCTGTGACTGTGCATTATTAGGCCACAGTTTTGAATTCACAATCTGTACATTCCCAGCAGTTCCCTGAGTTTTAGCCTCTGCCACAGCTGTTTCAATTTGGCTAGCAACTATAATAGCCTTTGCAAGGGTTAAATATTGCTCTAGGAACAATCGCTCTCTAAGTTACCGCTGCATGAACCTGCTAATAAAGCACTGTTTTACTCTCCTCATCCTCGGCTACAAAACACAACAAAATGCCATCTATTAATGACAGCTATGTATGGAAAATGCCTCTGCTATCATGAATTAAATTGTTGTACCAGCTCACTGTGTAAATATTATACATATATATGGATTTTATCTTCTACCATTACCTATACTGATTTTACAGTATATGGAAAAAGTAACCTATAGTATATAGTGCCGCAGTGTTCAAACATCTGTACTCACCAGAATTATTTGTGTTTCTTATAGTAATTGATATGTTTATTCACCAAGGCAACATTAGGCTCATCAGAAATTGTAGTTAATACTGAAATTATTCTAACATTCTTTTCATTTCATATTACTGTTCTATTCATCAAAACTTACATTCATTATAAAACGCTCCATTAGCAGCAATTCCACAGTTAAAGACCTTTGGAAATCTAGCTGTAAGTTTTTAAAGGGATGCTGTCATGTGAAAAATTTTTTTTTTCAAAATGTATCAGTTAATAGTGCTGTTCCAGAAGAATTATGCATTGAAATCCATTTCTCAACAGAGCAAACAGATTTTTTTTTATATTTTATTTTGAAATCTGACATGGGGCTAGACATTTTGTCAATTTCCCAGCTGCCCCAAGTCATGTGACTTGTGCTCTGATAAACTTCAATCACTCTTTACTGCTGTACTGCAAGTTGGAGTGATATCACCCCCTCCCTTTCCCCCACCCAGCAGCCTAACAACAGAACAATGAGAAGGTAACCAAATAAGAGCTCCCTAACACAAGATAACAGCTGACTGGTAGATCTAAGAACAGCACTCAATAGTAACAACTCATGTCCTACTGCGTACTATTCAGTTACATTGAGAAGGAAAAACAACAGCCTGCCAGAAAGCAGTTCCCTCCTAAAGTGCTGACAAGGGGCATCTAGGAAATTGACAAAATGGCTAGCCCCATGTCAGATTTCAAAATTGAATATAAAAAAATCTGTTTGCTCTTTTGAGAAATGGATTTCGTGCAGAAGTCTACTGGAGCAGCACTATTAAATGATGCGTTTTTAAAAAAACATGTTTTCCCGTGACAGAATTCCTTTAAAGATATTTACATTACATTTTGGAAGCCTGTAGGGTAGTGATCCTCGACCAGTAGCTTGTAAGCAACATGTTGACTTGGAGGCATATTTTGGTTGCATAAAAAAACAGATGTGCTGCCTAACAGAGCAATGACAGTCCATAATATGACCCCCCCAGGAACTCTTTACATGCTTATGTTGTTCTCCAAATATTTTTTTTACATTTGAATGTGGCTTACAGATACAAAAAGTTTGGATATCCCTGCTATTGGACAATGCCACAGTGTAGCTCTTTCTACAAGTGTTCAGTAGGGATGAGGTCTGGCCATGATGCTGGATAAGTCCATAAAAGACAGTACTCTGGTCTGTTTCTTCCCCAAACTGATTTAACATAGATTACTGCATGATGAAATTTTAAGCAGCCGAGCGATGGCCACAGGAGATGGCATGCTATTGTAAAAACATACAGTGGCCATAGACACAACGATAATATTGTACAAAACTAATCTTCGCACAATATTCTGTGCCTGTATGGTGGGAGAGAAGCTGACCAACATCAGATGACTTGGCTAACGGTCGGCTCGTTGATCAGGCTGACCGGAAAATTTTGATCGGGCGCCTCTGAAGGCACCAGAACATTGGCCATTGTTGGTGCTGAATTGTCAGATACAGGTAGAATTCTATTGTTTCTACTTGTATATCTCATGATTCAGCTCTATGGTGTGTCATGGCCACCTTAAGGGTAAGGCCAGACGGGGCGCTTTCGTGGAGATCTCTCGCCTGGCGACTTATCACTGCAACGTATCTCCCCGAATAGCTTGGTCGCGCTGCCTCGCCAGGCAATTTTGAGCGACCTTTAAAATCGCGCCGCTGCGTGTGAATAAGCGCAGGCGACTTTACTTGTTGCAGCGATAAGTCGCCAGGCGACAGATCTCCCCGAAAGCGCCCCGTCTGGCCTTACCCTAACTAACATTCTGAACACTAGTAACCCTTTAGATGGGGTGGGTGCTGGTGTGTGAAATCCTCATTCCTATCAGTAACTGTGGGAGTTTGAAGAAAGAAGAAGCAGAAAGAAATTAAAGGATTGCTGTGTGGCGCTCGCTGAGAAAAACTCTGGGGCAGGGCAGTTTTTAGCTAAAAGGAGCCCTGTGTGTCAGGTAAGTGATTGAAAACTAACTACCCAAGTGATTAAGACTTTCCTTCTCTTTTAAACAGTGTTTTCTATATTGGCTGTATAAGTGATATATCTTTATAGAGGCCTGCAATATTCAGGGCTATAGCTTCATTTTAGTAAAAGAAATCCACAATATCCTTATATGTTCAGTATATAGGAAACAACTCTATTTAAAATCAAATCACTATGTAATAAAAAACACTAAGGGACCAATTTACCAACGCTGGAATTACTTTTGTTTTCTCACTAATCTCAAAATATTTGTGGTTTTCCTATATTTATTAAAAACTCAAAAAATTTGAGATCTATTAAGTGTAAAAACCACGAAAACCTCTAATACAAAATTCACCAGGTAAAAGATGCTGAGGTCCTATAGATGACAGTGGGAACTTCTCTAATCCTATGGGACCTTTTTAATCAATTTGGGCTTTTAGATGATTTATCAATTTGTTTTCGATAGGAATTATCCAAAAAAAAAAAAATCTATATTTTAGAAGTGTTTGTAATTTTTTTGATTGTTCAGCACTTTTTTCATTCGTGCATTTTAAACTTGGGTCTTTTAATCAATAAATACAGTGAGTAGAGGAAGATCAGAAATCAAAATGATTTAAAAAAACTTAATAGGGAATATATTATTTTCAATAATGGTGTTTCAATGAGGCCCTGAACGGCCTATGACTATTAGAATTCTACAAAAAAAAAAGATTGATCTGTAAAATATACTACATGAGACCAGTTATCCAGAATGCTTGGGACCTGGGCCAGATAATGGATCTTTCTGTAATTTGGATGTCAATATCTTAAGTCTACTAGAAAATCATATAAACATTAAATAAACCCAATAGGCCGGTTTTGGTTCCGATAAGGATCCATTATATCTTAGTTTGGATCGGGTAGAAGGTACTGTTTTATTATTACAGGGAAAAATCTGGATTATTTTGATAAAATGCAGTCTATGGGAAACAACCTTTCTGTAATTCGGAGCATTCTGGGTAAAGGGTTTTCGGATAATGAATACCATACCTGTATATCATTTGAAACACTACTTTATGGGATAAACCATTATTATTGAAGGTTATTATTATTAATAAAAATATCACGTGACTCAATAATATGTGTGTACAGAATATTAGAAGTCACCCCTCCTGATTTAGTGCAGTGGTTGAGCCCATCTGGTCTCCCGTCCCATCATCTTGGGGGGGTTTCACTTAAAACAATAAGAAAACTGAATGCACTTTCTTATCTTTGAAATTGAACAGTTGCAAAAAATACTAATCTAAAAATGAATGCATTCAATAGAATCCTGTGAACCTGATACTGACTCACTCTACAAACTTTACGGTTTAATGTGCCGTGCAATTTCTCAATAACGTTCTTATTATGTTTGGTTGACGATGATGACAAAGTGTGAATTGTTTAACAGTGTGAAAAAACCCCATAAAGTAGAATTTAAGCACCCGCACCTCTTTGGGCAAAAGCAGAATTCTTTATCTGGAGGAGAGTGAAGAATAAATAAACAATGTCTTCCTTTGTAGGAGATGACACTATGGCCTAGTCAGAGAGCTATTACTGGGGGGGAAGGAATCGGAATTTAATGGTCTCAGTGAATGGGATGTATAGAGTGCAGAGCTGTGGCCTAAACTTCAAGCAACGTTCACTATAAAACAAAACCAGCAGTGTGAGAAACACATGAACTTCACTTATTCCAGATGTGAAGCAGACAGAAGACAGGACTATATACAGATCCGTATCCCCTTGTGTGCATTATTTGTCAAATTACTAGTAGGGCCCAGCAATTTAGCCTTCACAGCACTTATCGTATCTAGAGGGGAAATGGGGTAACGGACGTATCTAACAGGAAGAAAATAGAAAGTGGCAATTTCAATGACCCGCAAGTGATTCTTGCACAGAATATGAATGAAAGAGAAGGTCAAATTGTGCCGTAACTGTTACCATTCTAGTAATGTAGTTACAGAGATGGAAATGGTTGCATTCACCTAGTGGAAGAGTTATTAAAGGAAAACTATAGCCCCCGGACAATGTAAGTCTCTATAAAAAGATATTGCATAAAACAACTCATATGTAAAACCCTGCTTCAGGTAAATAAACCATTTTAATAATAATATACTTGTTCAGTATCGTGCTATTGGCTCATCATAAATGGAAAATAGCCATTTTAAAAAATAAGGACAGCCTCCTGGGATCCTAGGAATCAACGGTGCACACAAACATACCAAACGAACTATAAAGTTAGGTCACATCAGCCAATTAACAGACAGAGTTGTGTCTTTTGCTTCCACACTTCTTCCTGTTACAGTTAGAGTTGAAATATTTCTGGTCAGGTGATCTCTGAGGCAGCACACAGACCATCATGAAATGGTGGTTCAAGACAAAAATGTAAAAGGGCAATATTTACTTAAATATATATACCAGTTTAATAAGATTATTTAATATGTCACTTAATTTGATATAAACTATCTGTTGCTCAAGTATTCAAATTGGGTGTATAGTTTTCCTTTAAGGTTTGAATGTAAATTTTGGTCAAATTTTAAAATCACTAACTCAAATGTGAATTTGAATGCGAAATGTATCACACCTCGACCCTGAAAACAACCCTAATACGAATATTCTGTACCTAAAACCTATGAGTTCATGTAAAAAAAAGTCAATGGCAGAGGTCCCTTGAACTATGTGAAGATGTTCATTGCCTTCCTGACATTCCGTTTTATTTTTGTTGTTTTTTTCAGAGGAAAACTTGCTTTGAATTCAATTTGAATTTTTGGGTTGTTTTTCGATCAAACGTTAAGACTTCAAGTTTTCAAGTTAAAAAAATTCACATAACTTCAAAATTCAGTCTTTGATAACTCTACCCCCTTGTTGAGCTCTTCACTCATCAAATTCCTACTTATCCATTTCACCCTATTCTTAAGAGGTTTTCGCTGGTACAGAATTATAATAAAAATGTTATGCTTATAAGAGAAGGAAAGGCTTGATGCACTTGGGGATGCCAAATGTTAGGCACCCCCAAGTGATTGTATTGACTTTCCTGAAACCCCAGGCCGGTTCTCCTATGAGCAGAAAACTGCACCGGCCTGGGGTTATACCAGTGAGCACAACCATCCGTCTTCCTCCTTCTTTGTGCGGCTGTGCATGCGCGGTAGAGCGAAAAGCCGAACTTTAACTAAAAAGTTGTCTATTTTATTCAACTGTACATGTGTTTACCCCGGGAAATTTGAAGAATGAAGTGGTACTCACTGGTATAACCCCGGGCCAGGTAAGTCAAAACAATCACTTCCGGATTCTGAAGAAAAGGCTTACTACACTTGGGTGTGCAAAATATTAGGCGCCCCCAAGTGTAGTAAGCCTTTTCTTCAGAATCCGGACGCAGATGAATTTCCTAACAAAATAGAATCTGAACTGAGCTACACTAATTAATTTGTGTGTGTTTAAAAACGTACAAAAACAAACCCAAAGAGACGGTCTATAAACCAATCATGGCCTGGTATAAATAATAAAACAAGCTTGAGATGTTTATTTAGAGTTTCTTTCAATACACAGCTCTGCTCAAGTGAGCTCGACAACATTCTAATTCATGACAGCAGTTCTACTACGTTTGAAATAACCACACATGACATTTTAATTTCATCCTCGGAATCCACTTGCTACAAGTTGCTAAACATAATACCGGTATTAGTACATTCCAAACTTTCAATTTTTCCTCGACGCAGATACAAGACATTACATAAAAGCATTAGGCATAACACAAATGTCTATTGCAAAAAAACAAACAAACAAAAAATGCTTTTCTGCTGCAAAATGGTTTTTACCAAGTTCTCGATGATGTGTGAAGAGATTAATATCCAACGCAAAACACATTACATTGCCTCAGCTAAATTTATTCATAACTATCAATGAAGGGATTGTAATATAAAGAAGGCAGAGCAAAGTGAGGAGAAACAATAGGAGATGTTGAGGTTTTTGTTAATTTACTCACCGCTACCAGATTGGGAGCCAACAGAGCACATACTGGAAATGATAGAGGTGATGAATTTAAAATAATACACAATCCATTAAATGAAATGGAAAATGAAGAGGTGAGGCTAGTACTAATAGGCTAAAAATTAGAAATGTTGAAATAAGTCACACTCCGTAGGGCTGATTACTTCTACCTTTTCTCTAACCAACGCTGGCCAAAGATGGGGTTGATATATATCCTTTAAAAAAATCTGCTTTGATTAAAGTGATGTGAATAGTATTCATTTTTAATACCTTTTGAAGAATAAAGTAGGACAATAAAAGCTATGATTTTGTAAGGAACTACCTTTGCCCTTGCTTTAGTCTGTTGCATGCTCCAAACTGGTCCTTGTTTTTCAGATATGTCTACCCTGATGTATAAATACTAGGGATGCACCAAATCCAGGATTTGGTTCAGGATTTGGCATTTTTTTAGTAGGATTCTGCGAATCCTTCTGCCCCGGCTGAACCGAATACTAATTTGCATATGCAAATTAGGGGCGGGAGGGAAAATTTTAGACTTTTTGACACAAGACAAGGAAGTGAAAAATGTTTTCCCCATCCCTAACAACTATACACCGCGGACAATGTAGGTCTCTATAAAAAGATATTGCATAAAACAACTCATATGTCAAACCCTGCTTCATGTAAAGAAGCCATTTTAATAATATACTTTTTTAGTAGCATGTGCCATTAGGTCATCCTATATAGAAAATTGTCATTTTAAAAATAAGGACGGCCTCCTGGGATCCTAGGAATCAACGGTGCACACAAACATACCAAACAAACTATAAAGTTAGGTCACATGAGAAAATTAACAGAGAGAGTTGTGTCTTTTGCTTCCACACTTCTTCCTGTTACAGTTAGAGCTGCAGTATTTCTGGTCAGGTGATCTCTGAGGCAGCACACAGACCATCATGAAATGGTGGTTCAAGGCAAGAGATGTAAAAGGGCAATATTTACTTAAATATATATACCAGTTTGGTAAGATTATTTAATATGCCACTTAATATAATATAAACTACCTGTTGCTCAAGTATTCATTTTGGGGGTATAGTTTTCCTTTAAGGGCCTATTTATGAAGTCTTGAATTTTTCTGGTCGTGTTTTAAAAGGAAAAAAAAATAATTCTTCAAATGGGAAAAAAAAATTTTTTTTCGACATTTATTGTAACCCAAAGCTGCTAAATATTCATTTTCGAAAATACTCTAGCTAAAACCTGTCGAAGTCATGTAAAAGTCAATGACAGATGGACCCTTTAACAAATGGAACATGTTTTTTGCCTTCATGGTTGTCAAAAGTTTCGGACTGTTTGACACCGATTTTCTTTTGACAACCTGAATAATTCCAGTATCACAATTTTGTCTACACTTTTCCAGCATGGACCAATTTCAAGATGAATTGTTGGCAAATCATGGACGGGATTTGGTGATATATTAAATTTTTTTAAATAATTGAAAAAAATAAATAACACCCTCAAAGTCCATGAAAGAAACAATATGGCAGTAGCTTTTACAAGCGGTAAATAACACACTAGACAAGGTGCACACTTATATGGTGAGCTTCTCATAATTACAGTGGTAAATTGGGGCCAGCTATTCTTCAAAGACATGATTCAAGATTCTACAATATGACTTCAATGTTTTTGGGGAAAACAGATGAAATCATATTTGCATCATATACAGATGTATTTCTGCATGTTTACATTGCTATGTATATCGATCCTCTGGGAATCCAGCAATTTTGAATCATAACATATAAAATGCAGGCAATAAATATTGACAGTACTAAGAAAATGAATACGGAGTAACTGAAATAAGATATGAAACCCTTCAAAGAGTTTTATGTTTCTCCAGGTGTTAGAACCCATTTTCACTGCAAATAGGCACTTACTGTATATTGATGTATAGGTTCCCGTTCCTCTACATTTCTTTCTCATTCTCTCCCTGTTTACTTCCTCTTTTCCATTTTCTTCTTGGCTTCATTTCTCTGTGTAAGCCCAGTAGTTTTACCTCTTGCCCAAGAAACACATTTTGGGCAGAAAAGAATCAATCGGGTGTTAAGTAGTCAACTTGCAAGGTGTGTTCCTGGGGATGGGCTTCAGGTGCAAAACAGACCCCCTATAGTTTTGGGCCTTTTATCATCAATGAACCTTTAAATCCCTTACCACTGAGATACTAGATCCATAATTAACTATGACCTATTATTATCATTCAACATACACAATGTCGCATTTGGCGGCAATAATTGTAGAGAATGAGGTAATACACATGCTTCAACTTGTTCTTTCCCAGATTTTATACAGTTAGACTTGGATAATTTAACCATTAAAGTCAGATGATATAAGCTTATTCCCTCTTTAATGGATAGGACAGGGGCACCAAACACACCAGTAGGGTGTGGCTAAGAGGTTTCTTAAGAGTTGCCAAAAGTTACTCCAGAGCTGGGGGACATAAGGCATTCTTATAAAAAAAAAAATATCTCCTTCATATTTTTTTTATCCATTGCCTCTCCACATAGTAACATAGTAAGTTAGGTTGAAAAAAGATACACGTCCAAGTTCAACCTTTTAACTTTTTTTATCCTGCCTAACTGCTAGTTGATCCAGAATAAGGCAAAAGCCCCATCTGAATTTGCCTCAGAGGGGGAAAAAAATCCTTCCTGACTCCAAAATGGCAATTGTACTAGTCCCTGGATCAACTTGTACTATGAGCTATCTTCCATAACCCTGTATTCCCTCACTTGCTAAAAAGCCATCCAAACCCTTCTTAAAGCTATCTAATGAAATAGCCCTTATATATTTATACATAGTTATCATGTCACCACTTAAAGGGACACTGTCACGGGAAAACATGTTTTTTTCAAAACGCATCAGTTAATAGTGCTGCTCCAGTAGACTTCTGCACTGAAATACATTTCTCAAAAGAACAAACAGATTTTTTTATCTGACATGGGGCTAGCCATTTTGTCCAATTTCTCAGCTGCCCCTGGTCATGTGACTTGTGCCAGCACTTTAGGAGGGAACTGCTTTCTGGCAGGCTGTTGTTTTTCCTTCTCAATGTAACTGAATAGTACACAGTGGGACATGGGTTTTTACTATTGATTACTGTTTTTAGATCTACCAGGCAGCTGTTATCTTGCGTTAGTTAGCTGTTATCTGGTTAGAAGAGATTTCAATAAAAGATGAACTCTGCACAGCTTAGGTGAAAAAGCAGCACCATATAAATCGTGAACCCACGTGTTCACCAGCGTAATGATATATAGCAAATATAAGATGGTGCGCTGTGTTGGAAGATAACCTGAAAAATATAAAAGAGGCACTCTATGGTGTAGTATGTTTTTTGCTGAATTAAGTAGATTCTATATTGAACTACTCACATGAGCATTTACTAAAGGCACTCAGATGTGAGTAGTTCAATATAGAATCTACTTAATTCAGCAAAAAACATACTACACCATAGAGTGCCTCTTTTATATTTTTCAGGTTATCTTCCAACACAGCGCACTGTGCTATATACCGGTTATCTGGTTACCTTCTCATTGTCCTGTTGTTGGGCTGCTGGGTGGGGGAAAGGGAGGGGGTGATATCACTCCAACTTGCAGTATAGCAGTAAAGAGTGATTGAAGTTTATCAGAGCACAAGTCACATGACTTGGGGCAGCTGGGAAATTTACAATGTCTAGCCCCATGTCAGATTTCAAAATGAAATATAAAAAAATCTGTTTGCTCTTTTGAGAAATGGATTTCAATGCAGAAGTCTGCTGGAGCAGCACTATTAACTGATGCATTTTGAAGAAAAAAAAAATTTCCATGACAGTATCCCTTTAAGTGCCTCTTCTCCAGCGTGAACATCCCCAATTTGGCCAGTCTTTTCCCCATCATGTCTCTCAAATCTGTAGCTTTTCATGTTGCTCAAATGGAATACGCTTCTTGCACATGTTAAATAATAAATGGGTAAAAAGTGAAATAAGTGGTGAAGGACTAACGTTATAGCGTAAGTGAGGCTGCGGCAAATTATTCCATAGTCGTCCCTGTCTGTATCTTCACTTGCATTGGTATAAAATTCAGAATATCGGTGAAGCAATTATTTTGTACCATACAACTTATGTGTGTGTGTGTGTGTCTCTAGATATTCCCTGAATCGTTGTACTCATTGTCATTAACAGAGAAACGTGTATAATCAAAGCTGCAAGGTCATCTCTCTTCAGTAATCCCATTTAAACCCAGTATTTTTCTCACAGGTAGCTCCATCAACAAGGCTAATCCCTCCTGCTGAGGCTCCACTTTGTCCATCCCTAGTAGCTTCCAACGTTAAGCCTATTTTTTTTTCAGTATAGCCCCATTTAATCCTGGCTCGTCTTTCTTTCAAACCCAAATGCTGCCTTCCTTCCTCTGTCATCCTATCTCTGCTCCAAACATGCCGGCTCCTTGCTGTTAAAGGGATTAGGATGGCATTGTTGCCTAAAACAATATCTCTGAAGGGAACACGGCACATGAAACTCAAGCCTGTCATATCACTGAAGCATCCTTCAACAAACTGCATCATAGAATATTCACAATTTATTAGACTTCAGCCTCCAAAATTGAGTTAAAACAGACACATAACTAAAATCTATTAGTCCACAGTTATTTTAGGAACCCCCCAACCCCTAAACCCTTGGGAGACATATCAGTATGCCACCACATGGGGCTCTTTATACTTCTGGACCTTTCAACAGCTGCTGGGTCTTCTGTCTCTTTGTTTTCCTCTAATCAAACATCTACGTTTCTCCAATGTGAGCACATATCCAATGACAGTCTCAATTCCTAGCTACATGACTCACTGGGATCTGTTTTTCCATTCAGTCTCGCACCACCACTGTCCATGACTATAAAAAAAGCTCTATGATGGACTGTTTTGCTTCTCCCTCTCTTTTTTCCAATTATTATCTAGTTGCTATTGATTAAATACTCCATCAGCCAGAAATAAATTCTGAATTGGGAATAGAAGATGGATAGTAGAAGACTGCAAAAGCAGCGACAGTAACTACAAAATTAAGAAAAACAAAAGCATTTTGGTTACAGTCTGCAAGGAAGCAGAACAGGCTACTAAATGAAAAAAAAAAGCATAGATTAATTAAAGGACCAGTAACAAAATTTTTTTTGTAAAGAATTTGTTAGAATACAACGTTAGAATTCGTTAGAATACACTGTTTGAAATGCCAGCATCCCAATTTCATCAGGTCGCATGTATTCCATAGAAATGGCAGGCACAGCTAGGGTTGCCACCTAACCGGTATTTTACCAGCCTAGCCGGTATTTTTGATGGTTGAACCCAAATTTTGTTAACAGGAAAAAAAGATAAATATATAGGAAGGCCGGTATTTTTTTCAAGAAAAGGTGGCAACCCTAGGCACAGCCAACCCTACTTTGCGCTGTCCTAGCACTGGAACTCACTTGCTGACCGCTGACTGCTACTATACTGCCACTTCCCAGTTCAGCTGAGATTGAGTTTACTGCTGCCTGGGATGAGAAGCAATGACATTCTGGGACCTCGGGGACTTGGTAATTGCTAAGTACTCCATGCTGTACTGTGCCCATCTGGATATAGAACAGGAGTAGAACAGGCACCGGCAACTGACTGTAGCGAAGGATGGATAATGTACTGGCAGCGCAAGAAGAGGTATCGCACCAAGAGGAGCAGAAGGAGATGGGAGCAGAGGACTCACTGTTACTAGAATAGCCAGAGAGGAGAAATCAAGCACCGCAGTATGGATGGTCGCCCTGTTGCCTTTTCTGTAGCCGACAGGAAGCAAAGTTTCTAGAAGTTATTTCTTAATAAAGGCTTTATTTGTCTTGTTTTTTTTTTCATTGTATTCTAACGAACTCTTTAAAAAAAATTGATGTTACTGGTCCTTTAAATGAAAAGATGAAAACCTCCTTTAATAGACCTCAGCAAGTAGGAAGAATTTTAATGGATATTGGACTGTTGGCTTTAAAAATAGAGGACTCAAAACCTTTGTATATATCTTCCTTTTGCTTGCTGAACAGCAGTGCATGGGTATTACACCAGTTGTTTCCCATGTTAACTGGGAACAAGTCCAGGGTCCAAGCAGTTAATCCCCCACCCTAGCAAAGAATGATATGCCGTTTCAGCATTTGCAAGAGCCAATCCCCAAGAAAAAGAATTGACTCGCTACGGTAATACATCTAACCTCATTAAAAATGTATCTATATCGATTCAAATGAAGCCCAATTTTTCATGCGCGTTGTAATTCCCAAGTTCACGTCTATTACACCTTAATGACAGAGACACTGCCGGTCAAGAATGAGGCGCCTAAGGCATTCTGTGTTCTAATATTGCAAATTTACATATATCACAATCCAAGAGATTCTCACATTTCCACATCTCTGGCTCCAAAGTGAACGCTAATTGTCATGCATCATTACAATTTTTTTTTTCCCAGGGCCTTAGGATTCGTCAACGTGATATTTTTTTTTCTCTTGTATCATTAGGACAAGGTCAATAGCGATTAAATACATCTGCATATCTGACACATGTTCAAGGAAGGACACCTTTTCAAATCAGAAAGTTCACAAAGAATTTCCGCTCCAGCTTGGAACAAAGGTCCATTTGAACTATTTTGATTCCGACTCTGACTCTATTTGTACCTTGTGGTTGCCCCAAGACCATTGGCAAAAGGTTCAAGATGGACTTTGATGGAAAATCCAGTTTAGAAGGTTATGTCAATCAAACAGCAACACATACATTGGGTTTATATTACAGATTACAGAAACACATATACCTTAGTAAAGGAAGTGACCCCTATTATTGTCATTCAAAAAACGATGCAATACTTTCTGGGACATTTGAACTGCATTAGCAGCATCGCTCTACATTACAAATTTATTTGATACAATTTTTTTAAGGCTTTGAATTGGGATTTATACACCCAGTGATTTTCTTTAGCAAATGGTTAACATATACGTATCAAAGGGTGAACAGAATAAGAACTCAAAAATTTCTGTGCTGAAAGAAGTGCCACCGACATCAGTCCATACCTTTAATCTACTTAAAAAACAAATGTAAACATTCAATAAAACCAATACGGATTCATTTTATCTTTGTTTGGATCAAGTACAAGGTGCTGATTTCTTATTACAGAGAAAAAGGAAATACTTTACAAAAATGTAAATTATTTGTTTCATATGGAGTCTATGGGGTATGACTGTCTTGTAATTCAGAACTTTCTGGATAATGGATCACATACCGAGCGTTTATGTAACAGAACTTCAACTTGTAGGTACAAGTATGGGATCTTGTATGTTGATACCTTCTAACCAAGTACAGTACTGCCATTTAGCATGGTATCATTTTCAAAAACAGAATTCTTCATTTTTGACTGATCTGCTCTATGGTAATAAAATGGTAGCTCATAGTTGATGCAGACTGAGCTAGCATAGATAGTAGACTGTTCTTTACAATATCCCCAAAGCCTTTTTAATATGGAATTATCTACTGCAGTTTCCTTTAATATATTATTAAATATTGGTACCACCCAATCCCCGTTTGCAGAAGCAAAGCCCCACTATAAGTCATATTATCACACTGCATACGTGTCCCACCCAAACACTCAGACACTGGGTCGGGAGCATTGCAGTATTCATTACATATAATTAAAGGCATGTGCATAATTATAGAGCAAATACATCCGGGGCTTATTTTTCCCAATTGCACACTGTTGTATCTTTTTTTCTGAGTTGGAGGCTCATGTTTGGGACCTTCTCAATGAGTTTCAGGAGATGTATCCGCTAATGAGGCTCATTCTGCAGTATTGATTAACAATGTTACTTGCTTCCATAAAATATACATAAGTTGGCAGAACCAAGAAGACTGCACTTATTGTAACAATCATGATCACAGGTTGGCCTTTCACTTTCAGTTGATATCTCATTATAACCAGTTAATCTAATATTTAATAACTATGTAGGAAAGAACAAAACATTGGGGGATGCCAGTTTCGCAAGAACCTAGAGCCAAACACACTTGTTATGTTACCTGAGTCATTCAAGAACAAAGTCCTGAAAAGTTGAAAGCTTTTAACCCTTGTAAAAGAACCTAACCATGACAAATAACTCTAAAATTCACCATGAGTTCCATTTCCAAAAATATTCCCTAATGCTGGCTACTCGTGCAGTTTTTGTTTCATGGCATTCAACTGACTTTTCGACTGGCTTGGATGGAACCTTAAAACATCAAAAGAAAAAACAGGCCAATGAATTAACTTATTAATTTAATTGTGAGGAGTGAAGTGGGTGGGTCAGGTAGGCCAACAGCGAAACTCTGAACCCGCACCCAACCCTAACCCACAAAATAAGGGATCGTCACCCAATTTGTTTCCGCATCTTCTCGGTCTATACAATACTTCTGTGTGCACCTCTAGACCCAAGACATGGAATTTTCAGGAGCAAAGGAGGAGTGCCTTCCCTAGTCTAACCTGCACTCAACCCTAACCTGCAGTTGGCAAAATTTCAAATCAAAACTGCAGAGCCGAAGAGGCACTTGCCTAGGGGGCAACGATAGGGAGGCACTGGGCATGTACCTGTTAAAGGATCTTCTGCTTACCCCTAGTTTGTGTTCACTCTCCTCTACTGCTCTGCACTCCCTGTACTCCCACAAACCTGCCCAACTGGTGGTAAACCTGCAGGTCACATGTTTCAAGTCAACCCGCTCATCACTACTTGCCACCGCTTAATATGTATTCAGTTTTAATAATATTGAGAATACAACAAAAATACAACCACCCCCGATATGCAAGAGAGGAATATAGAGATTCCAGTAAAGAACTGGTTAATGTATATTTATACAGACATATATTGAATATCTTGTAAATAACAGGTGTGTATGTGCATATGCATCAACAGTAAATGCAACATTCTTCACGCAGAAGTGTTTAGTTTTTTACCTTTGGTTTCTCCTTAAATCACGCCTTTGTGACAATAAGACTGATTTGTAGGCAGCGCATTCACATTGCAGCCCCACTTAATTGTGGTACACGGTCTACAAACTACCGAGGCTGCAGATGAAGAAGAAAAATGCAGTATATAAAGCTAAGCAGGCCTGTTAGAAAAGCCATATATTGTCTAGGTGATATGTAGGAAAATAAACACCTTCATTATCCTGACAATGGAGTATAAGAATTGATTTTGCATTGAGATATTATGTAAATCAATCTTTCGAATTGGACAGCCATCCCAATAGCTTACCCACAATGCCCCGAGAGCTTTTCCTTTGTTTGCTCGATTCCTTAGACTGTCTTCTTTTATTTAGGTCAAATAAACTTGTACGGTCCGCTGGCCTGCTTCAAGGGCACAAGCTTGATTTTATTTACACGGCAGCAAATATGATTTACTTTTATTGTTGATGTTGCTAAAAGCCTGATCCAAAGCTGAAAGGGGCAGGTGGCCAGGTCTCAAGCTCCGCCAGGAACACACTCTGTGGACATTATTCTGCCAAGATGCATTTGCCTTCATGATAAAAATGGGATACGCCAATCTGTATGACAATACCCATAAACGATTCACTCCTATTGTTTACTTACATCAATCACAGCCCTAAACAACTAACAATAATATATTTCTGCGTTCTACTGTAATAGAGAGAAGTGCCACATATTCAAGTCTATTCGGCCGGGCAATGGGAGGATTTGTTCCAGGACAAGTAGAGTTATGTTTCATTCCCTGCTTTGTTTATTTACACAGGGCCAACCAAGTTAGCGATGCCAACCTTTATTTATTCATGTATTTTCCCCACACATTTAACACCACCTGTTTGCCATTATGGTCAATAATGATAAAAGCCCCTTTGCCTTTAGTTACTGTAATAATCAATAATGGTGCCAGTATGGCCAGCCTTCTGTTTTGGCCATTGTATAGATTATTTACATATGGGGATCCATTAAAAAAAAAGTTAATTCATTGCCCTATGTGGAAGTTACGGCTAGGAATAATGGATAAAGTTAGGAATTACGGATGATGATTTTGGTTATGCTTTCATCTGATACTTGTTCACTAACTCTGTAACAGCCATAGGCTGTATGCCAAAGGGTAGAGCAAACCCTATTGCTGAAAAACACAAATATAGCATCCAAGAATGCTTGGCACATGTCTACTTTGGCTGTTTGCCAGTGTCCGATTATATGCTTGCACATGAACACCATACACTGCATTCACCAAGTACTGTACCTCCTTGTTGCAAGGGAGAAAAGCCGGGAAGCTCAGCTGCTTAGCACACCCCAACAATGGATGCTGACCAGACAGAGAGGAATACAGCACTACTGGGTATCATGTCACATGCCAACACATCTTCAACTCAACTAATTTAGTCTCACGTATTGTAGAGTTCTTCTTATCATTAACAGCTATAGCATGTAGGTCTGTTTTCTATGTTGCTGTTGCCCTAGACTTCCACATATATTGTTATAAGCAACATTTAAGATACCTGCATTACCTTCAAGATCCAAACCATGTCAGCACTCAACAGCATTCATAATTATAGAGGAACATGACTTGAACATTGACCTATAAAGTCAAACCCAGAACTTATATTACACTTCTGCCTCCCAAGATCAGATAAGATAAAAACATATGACTCTTGACCCGAGCTGTAACAGATGTCCCTAGACATCTCATTGTTCATATTATTATATTAGATAAGATACAGCTCCACTGTATCTGCTATGGGAAACACGTTGCATGTGTATGTATACCATTTACAGAGTCAGACTGGGTGCCTGTGGGACATGGGGAAAAAACTGGTGGGCCCCACCGGCCAAGACCTGCTCCCTGCACTCCCTCTTCTTAGCTCTCTCCCTGACCCCAGTCGCATGGGAAAAGGTAAAGGTGGCCATAGACAGTGATATCCGATCGTTTGGCTGGACTCTAGCTGGGGGGCTAGTGGGATGGTGTGAGATGCACCTAGGACTTTAGGCCCAGGTCCTGAGTCCCCAAGTTTGATGCTGACCAGCTATGGTGCAGTCCCAAGCACAACACAAGCCAAGAGCAATCATATTAGCTAGGAACTTCATAACACAACTGCATGAATATAAGTCCCTTGCTCAACCATTTGGATCATATAGGCTTCTGCTGGTCATAGATATTTCTTTTAGGCACATACAGTAGGGACACTAGCCCCTGGAGTAATTTTAATACCATGACAACAAAGACACATAAACACATAAAAAACCATCAGCCCAGAACGAAAATGACCAAAGCCCAAAATTGCCACCTCAACAATTGTCCATATTTAAAGCTTTTATTAAGCTACATTTGTTCTCATAATACTGCAAATTGGTTCATAGATTTGTGGAGTGAATGGAAACTCTCCTTCTGAATGGTTAACAACGATTGCACCTTTTTTACATGAATTCCCACCACAACAATAATTCTGAAACCGTTCCAAGTATATTAGAAGTTACAACATGATTGCTACAGAACATTCTCATTAGACTGCAAAATCATGCTCCTTTGGAGAGCAATTTGCTCACCACACTGAAGGTTCTAACATATCGGGAAATTTGTCACCGCGTGAAATTTGAGCTGTGGACCGCCAAGTATGGGCTACAAAGACACAGAGCAGTTGAAACAACTGGCGGTATCAAACTGGATGTCAAGTAGTTGTCGAGAACTGGCAGTCTACAGCAAACTCTTTTTCAGAAACAATTGTATTGTGGATTAAGCATCTGCTGTTATAGAAATGTCTTTGCGAGGAGAACGATCAGAATTCCTGGCAGCAGTACAGTACAAATTCTACTGGCACACGCACACACAAAAGGGTTGATCAATGCACAGTCTCTGGTCCCATGTCTTATCAATTATTCATTCTCTGCAATCACATACATACTGAAACAGGGAGGCTTTAGTCTCAAGTTTATGATTCTAATATTAAGAGACGCCATATCCGCACAAGGTAAATTCCATATGGTATAATGCTAAAGATGTAGTGCTGGAGTTATCCAACCAAAGGC
>CM044440.1:20950136-20964999 GCA_024363595.1 Xenopus borealis | reverse complement strand
CCCAATAATTTGTTTACCACATGCCGAACCCTGGCTCCAGGTAGACAGCAAACGGTTCGGTTGTAGCGATCTGGACGACAACAAAGCAGGAAAGTTTAGACCCAATATGCCTACTAGAATGACCACAGGTAAAAATACAGTCCCTGAATTATACACAAGAACATGCAATCACATGTACCATGTTATGGGACACCCAAGCTTCAAAGATCAGAATCCTTAATTAAAAAGTGGTGTACAGTATATCAGGTAGTAGTCTCTAGTACACATTCAAGATATTTATGGCCCTACCCTTATAGCCATAACCCACCATCCTTGTAAGACCCTTTCATTTTTATAAATGTGGTTTAGGGAATAATTAGTAAGTATTCTGTCAAACAGTATTTTCATTCTAAGCTCTCCAATTACCCAAAACTTCAGGAAGATTTCTGTTTTGCTACCATATACTGAGATTCCCCATGAGTTAGGATCTACACTAGACTCATCTTATACCTTGGACCAATCCATCCTAAAAACAGTTAGTGCTGTAGACACCTCTAAGCCTCATGCTAGTGATGAACAGCCAACACATTCACCCACTGACTGCAACCAACAATAAGCTTTGTGTTTCTCTATTGAAATAGGTTCCTTTGGGTGTCAAATAAAGAACAGGATAAATGCAACAATTTTACTGGCAATGGAAATGCGTTTTCTTTCGCTATACGTCACATACAGGAACAGTGATTCAACAAAAACATAGGATCTGATGTACAAATAAACTGTACTTCTAACAAATACAGGGCAGAAATAAAAGTTACTGAGAAAAGGAAAGTTTTGACTTTTTTTGTAAGTAATGCCTTTGGTCTAAGCAGAGCAACATCATAAGATTTGTTTCTGTCATAAGTATTTACAGAATGCTGAAGCAGTTATAAGGAAACATATATATATTTTGGCTTTCTATTATTGATACCTGCATATCAAACCAAATATCCTAGGTTACTTCTTCTACCCCATAAAACCCTGGCAAGAGCAGAATCATTTAGAGGCTGTGGGGGGAAACCAAATCTACATATTTGATGGTGCAAGCATGCTGATTAGCTGCCTGTGAATGACAAACAAGCAAGCTATGGAAGTCTGCTTTAAGCTCCCTATAGACGCAACGATCTTTCCCTGCCGAACGACCGATCTTAGCGAAGTCCGACCAATCTGTCAAATTATCGTGCGGTTAGTGGGAAACAAACGATCGTACATCTTATGATTTTTCGTCCGACATTGGTCTGAAGATTGATCGGCCAGGTTAGAAAATCTTTATTGGTCCCCATGCAATCTACCTATGTTTGCAGGGCCAAGCAGGCTGCGATCCTTCAGTTTTGCTGGGAATATCGCCTGAAATGGTCTTTTTAGTTAATGGACACATCGGACATTTAAACGATCGTTTTTAGACAATCGTGGTCTCACGATAACCATTGGATCTTTCAAAAATCTTTACGTCTATGGCCAGCTTTATGGTCCTTCCACATTGGCATTCGTAACTGCGATCACCTGTGACGCACGCAATTCTTTTGCATGAGGTTGTACCCACCAGACACGTGAAAGGGGAGCGCAGGTACGCCAATATGTAAGAGGTCATGAAAATATTGGACAAGAAGAGCTGAGCGAGATGAATAGAGAATGTATGCACCCCTACATTTAAAAAAAATGCAAGGATGTTTGGCCTCATTATACAGTTGAGGCCTTTCCTTGATTTATTTCAGCCCCTGGGAGTATCTCTAACCCCTAGAACTACTAGTTAATCCCTAATGCTAGAGATATTGGGGAATGACCCCCCTCTATGCTACTGTATTTAATCACATAAAAATGTATTAAACCATTTTTTGGAAATTGCCAAGAAATAGAAATTAAGAGTTAAAACCAAGAACCTTCAAAAATAGCTGCCCCCGCTCCTGTTTCTAGCATACTCACAGCCACATGGTTTAATCAACAAAGATAGACAGAGAGGGAAAAAACACATGCTGGGCGTAGAATTTCATGAATTGTCTCTACACCTCTGCACCTTAGCTGCTGACAGAGCCCTTATGCCTTATTAGTCTTTTTTTTCCGAGGGCTTATTACAAGCTTTAGGATCTTCAATAACAAATATCTCTCTCTCCATTCAGTCATGTGGAAGACAGCTCTCTATAATTATTTTGTGCTCAATGAGGAACGGAGTCTTTCAGCTTTAGAAATGAACACTCCATGGCTTTCCATTGGGTTCCTGTTTTGAAAAGCAGGTTAAATTGCTGCTCGGGGAACAATGAAAGCCAATCCCCACCGAGGAGAAGTTCAGGTTCTATTTATCCACCGAGAGAAAGGGAGTTGGGTTTCCAGACCTATGGGCTCATCCTCACAACTCCTGATTCGGTTTGAGTGACGGGTAGGGTTGCCACCTTTGCTTAAAAAGAATACCAGCCTTCCTATATACTTCACTTTTTTTCATATTTATAACATTGTGATCAGCCCTCAAAAATACCGGTCAGGCCGGTAAAAAACCGGCCAGGTGGCAACCCTAGTGACGGGATGTTGGTACTGCTCCCCTTGTCAGTGAATAGAAATAAATCCACATTTCCTGAGACTTCCTTTATTAAAAAAAGGGAAAAAGTCAATTCTTCTCTTCACCTTATAAAACCTTCATTAAAAGCTGAACAGAGTGTGCAAGATGCAGACACAAGTTGAAACAAAAACCTCTACTATAAGTCCTAAGCCATGGCCTCTTACTTAGATAAAGTAAAATTATATACATGTTTTTTAATTGTAGTAATGCAAAAGTACATCACCTGAAATGACAGGTTTTTATCATAAAAAGGTGCACCTCATAACTGCAGAACAACAGTAATGCCAAAAACTTAAGATACCAATAAAATAATTAGATTCAGACTCCGGGCATTAGATCAATTGTGTATGTGTATTTAAGAGGCAGAAAACAACATACAATCCAAGAAAGATGTTGACTCCTGCTGTGTGGCACTGTGGGAGAAAGAAATTGCTATTACATTCTCCATCAGGGCATACTTCTCCAGGAGACAGGTGGAAATCTGCCCATATACAGGCCAAAATATATATATATCCACACAAACATGGAAGGCCAAATAGTACTCATACACAGATAGACAAATTACATATAGTGAAATATTTCTCTGTATAGTGAACCAGATCCAGCCTGACCAGCATGGAGTAAGAACAGCCATATGGCAATAGTGGGGTTAGTCCTGTTTCCTATTACAGATCCCTACATACTTCTATGTTGTTTATCAGCTGTCTGGACCATTACATTGCACCTCAGGTTCATCACTCTAGCCTACTAGACTAGACTACTATGCTCAATAGTCCCCCTCTAGTCTACTAGACTACTACATGCAATGCTCCCACTATAGCCTACTAGACTACTATGCACAATAGTATCACTCTAGCCTACTACGCACAATAGTTACACCCTGGTATAGAAGACTAGACTACTACTCACAATAGTGCTACTCTAGTCTAGAAGATTAGGCTACTATGCACGATAGTCCCACTCTAGCCTACTACATACAATGGTATCCTACTAGACTACTATATGCAATAGTTCAACTCTAGCCTAATAGGCTAGACTACTACACACGTTACATAGTTACATTGAGTTGAAAAAAGACAGAGTCCATCAAGTTCAACCCCTCCAAATTAAAAACCCAGCATACATACACACACACACACACACACATCTCCACTCTTTCAAACACAAACCATATACCTGTATGCCCATAGCTATACTTACTGTAGATTTTAGTATCAAAATAGCCTTTGATATTATGTCTGTCCAAAAAATCATCCAAACCCCTCTTAAAAGCATCAACAGAATGAGCATCACAACATCACCCGGCAGTGCATTCCACAACCTCACTGTCCTCACTGTGAAGAACCACCTACACTGCTTCAAATGAAAGTCCCTTTCTTCTAGTCTGAAGGGGTGGCCTCTGGTGCGGTGATCCTCTTTATGGGTAAAAAGGTCCCCTGATATTTGTCTATAATGTCCTCTAATGTATTTGTAAAGTGTAATCATGTCCCCTCGCAAGCACCTTTTTTCCAGAGAAAACAACCCCAACCTGGACAGTCTCCCCTCATAAGTTAAGTCTTCCATCCCCCTAACCAGTTTAGTTGCACATCTCTGCACTCTCTCCAGCTCATTTACATCCCTCCTAAGGACTGGAGTCCAAAACTGCATACTCCAGATGAGGCTTTACTAGGGATCTATAAAGAGGTATAATTATGTTTTCATCCCTTGAGTTTATGCCCTTTTTTATGCAAGACAGAACTTTATTTGCTTTAGTAGCTACAGAATGACACTGCCCAGAATTAGACAACTTGTTATCTATAACACACTCTAACCCTACTAGACTAGACTACAACACACACACTCTAGTCTACTAGAATACTACGCAAAATAGTCCCACCATAATCTAGAAGACTAGACTACTACACACAATAGACTCTAGATGACTAAGAACAATAGCCCCACTCTAGGCTACTAGACTAGACTACTATGTTCAATAGTCCCACCTTGGTTTAAATGACCAGACTACTACTCGCAATAGTCCCACTCTGGTCTAATAGACTTGACTACTACACACAATAGTCCCACTCTAATCTATTACGCTAGACTATTACACACAAATTTCCTAATAGTTACCGCCCCGCTGGGGCTCTAAACCCACTAAAGCCCTCAATAGTGCCTCTGCTGTCCAACTCACTAGTCTGACTAACGGGCCGATAAAAGCTGTTGACAGACCAAGTTGGCAGCTTTTTGGCCCGTGTATGGGACCTTCCAACGGGCTTTACAGATCGATATTAACAATCTGGCGGGACTAAAAATCCCATTGGATCACGGCGGCATCTGTTCGTTGATGTGGACCAGCGATCCGACTGTATCTGCTCTATTGTGATCTAACTGTTGGGCCCTAGAGCCCACGATCGGATCGGGAGAGATCCGCTCGTTAGGCAAAATCGTCAAACAAGCTCTCCGTGTATGGCCAACTTAACTCAACTGGCTAATGCTCAGTACTGAGTCATTTCATAGTTCAGCTTATTTAATAAGATATGGACCCCCCTCCCATAGTGTTTTTAAAAACTCTGGCAATGATAACACCTGTACAACCTGTGGCTGTTGCCAGTGACTTCAGTTGCAACTGCTTTCTCTGTCACAGGGCAGATTTCAGCCCAAAACTATACTAAATACATGCTTTTTCCACCAGCGATAGAGAAAACACCAAGCTTTTGATATGAGCTCTTAACAGGATTAATTAGCAGAAGGACTGAGACAAGAAGGGTTAGTAAAATAAAGCAAACAATTCATAGAAGTTAAATGATGGAAAACTGTATTTAATCAGTAACAGAAAACTGTCTAATTAGAAGGATATCAAAAAGGTGAATGATCACGAAAATGAAAATGTAATATAAGCTTCACCTTATTGAAATAAGACACATTCTAAATATAATAAATGTTAAATTCTATATGGTTTCTAAAATAATTAATTTTATCTTCAATCTCCCCTTTCTTCTCTCTTTTTTGCAGCTGGGTGTCTGATTTTGAATGACAAATCTAATATATCTTTGGGGAGGGTGGGTCTTGCAGATATATTAGAGCTTATTAGAACTCAACTCAACAGCAACTCAAACAATATCCAACAAAATACCTAACTCTGGCACAACTCCTGCATGTAGAGAGACAAGATTTCTAGTGATTATAAAAGAATGAGCTCTGAAAATATCTTCAGTATTACGAAGCTTATATTAAATTTTAATTTTAGCGATAGTTCTTATTTTGTTGAAACAGAAAACACTCTATCCTGAAACTTAGGGCAACATAATCAAATATTAGAGTTCAGCACAGCTGAGGCAACAGCATTTGGACCATGATGACTAGAATGTTTTCCTGGTTAATGATCCAACATCAATTTTCAACAACTAGTGACTTCTGCATCCAAAAGAGTAAAGCCAGGTCTTTCGGGGCTGCAAGAAATCATTATAAATAAATCTGCAAGCGTTGTGAACTGTCATAACAGCAAATAACTCTTCTCACCCCGGAGCTGTCAGTACCATCCAATATTGATAGAAAGAACAAGACATAGTTGGACTCTGGGAAGAAGCAATCAGCATGTCAGCAGGCTGTAAGAGCTACTCATGGGGAAATGTACCATGAAAATCTGAGCTCTGAGCAGGGCACCAAAGCTGTCTGGATTTGTTATAAAGTCTAAATTGGCACTGAGCATTCATATTTTTTTCTCAGGCAGGGCTGTCCTGGGCAACCAGCAGTGCCTAGATATGCTGTTGGCCTACAACTCTTGCCATTCCACTGCAGAAGTGAACATCTGTAGGGGCCACAGGTTGGTCATTCATGTTCTAGGCAGCCACATCATTCATTTCAATATTAGATAGGGAGTCTTAAAATAATTTTTTCCTAATTTCTATTTAATCCAATTAAGGATTAATTGCCTCATTGTCTCAGAAGTGAAAAAAGAAAAGAACCACTTCCTAACTCCACGTAGGCAACCAGACAACACCAGGACCAACAATTATTACAATCAGGGCCTATGGGGGGAGGCATTTGGGGCCGACAGGGTTTACTTCTTTAAACACCTTGTTTTAGTTAAATGCGTTTGAGCAATACTACAACTCAAGTCAAACTCTGGGTAATTAATATCCCATTAAGGAAATCTTTGGCTACACCCATTATGTTTTCAGGCCAGACCTCAATGTCAACCAACTTAAATCTGCATGAGCTCCCTCGTCACTAAATTACCTACCAGTCAGCCCACTGATTACAGGCCATACTGTGAAATGTAAATATGCAAAAATGTTCTTTTCTATTGAAATAAAAAAGCCTGAATTTACTCTAATGGATACTAAGAACATGTATAGCCCATACACAATTAACCCCTGGATTAGACTTCAGAAAGGAAGAGATCTAGTAATAAACAATGACCTTTGCCAATGTTTCCAATTTAATTTAACTGCCTATGAATATTAATCAAGATCAATTAAATCATTTTAGCTTTTTGCATATTTGCTGGTGAAACACTTCCCAGTCTTTTTCTTTTTAAATGCATTTTGTCTGTCTTTATTGAGAAGAGCCCCATGGTACTAATAGTGTTTAACTTTATTGTTTGTTTAATAGGGTAATTCAATTAGGCAATTAATTAGGAATAGTTTTTTAGCAGGGTGCAAGAGAAAATTCCCCTGTACCTCCTACTGTCAGAGGGAACTTGGCCAGAGCATGCCTTTGGTAAATGTATAAATTTCAAAACTCTGAAAAGGTGGTAAGTTTAAGTGAAAGTGGGTAAAGAACATGAACCATTCAAAACAGGGAAATAAAAGAGATCATCTGCACTCAACCCATTATCAATATATTGAAGACATTGAGATATTGTGTGCCTTAAGATACCAAAAAATGCCTTACCCTTTAAAGAAAACAGCGATTGTTTCTCCATATATTGCAGTTTCAAGCTGGCCAACTACATTTTAGTAATCCCTGGTCTGGCCAGAATTCAGTGGCCTACCACCCCGAGGGCCCCCTGGCAGCTCATGCACTGCTGATTACGGCCAGATTATCGTGGATTCTGGCTGAAGGTCCTGTGCCACCCCATCGCTAGTTACATTACGGCCTTAATTCTACTGCTTCTTTATACATTTCTTCAACAGGGACTTTTTCCCAGTTATATAATCCCATTTAATAAGCCTTTTTATTTTTAAGCCTGAGACACTAGAAATAAATGGCAGAAGGGAGGGACTCTTCATACACAGCTCATTTTCTCCATTTAAACAAACTCCACTGTTTACCAGGGAAGGATGGGGAGGTAGGAAGGGTAAAATTACAACAATGATCGGTTGGAGTTTTATAAATAAAACTATAAATGATTGTTTGAAGCAAATCAATAAGCAAAATGCCTTTTCAACACAATCCATCTTTATACACAAGTGTATAATGCCCCTCAAGCCACTCCCCCCCACCCAAAACATTCATAACAACAGGTTTTATTTTACATCAACTGTAATAATAGTCTTCCTTTCTCTTCTTCTGGTTGTTCTGTAGTGGTTTTATTTTATCTATTGGAATATTTTTTTTATTTGCTATGGTGAAAAACTCAATATCAGAGTTTTATCTCTAGCAATTTCATGACAAGTCTGAGCAGGCCTCCTTGGGATTACAGAAAGTCATCAGAAAGGGGGAAATTGCAAAGCTAATAACAAAGAAAATCAATAGAAAAAAACATCACAACAGGAACATTTTAGGAAAAAAAATCAACCTTAATCTCCCTATACAGACTTTCCCTGTGCAAATTCATAATGTTATTTTTTTCTTCAGTTTCCAGATGCCCTTTGAAGACCACTTGTCAGGCCTGAAACCCAATCTTTTGTATTCCAGGAAACTATCCGTGCAATGTTACAGTTTTCACCAGGAGGATTTCTTACACAACGGGGGGAGATGATGACTGCAAATAGAATAGACATCCTCTTGTCTCGGTCTCTGGTTCTACAAAACCTAATTTGATCAAACAAATCTGTTTAGAACCCCTAATAGGATTAACCATAGAACAAAGACCAGTCATGTCTAATCTCGGGCTTCTCAGCTAAATAAGCTTACTGTTGCAATATCATTTCTTTTTTTTTCATCTCGGATTTTCTTAGAAAAGTGGGTTAACATATCTCACCACGGTTATATTGCTGCCATTACTATGATCCTTTATTATTCTTGTGTATTGAATTGAGGATGCACTGTGGTAGACTATAAATTCTTTATCATATAGATCCCATTTCAGAGAGACTCCAACGTCTCAGCAGTAACAAACATTAGATCTTTCTATTCCCATTCTTCAACTGTGCATGCAAATATATGGAGATGTTGGGTGGAAAATGACAACTTGTAATAAGCATTAATGTCACCACTTCGACTAACGCACAAATCTATAAAACAATAGTGTTGAACCGGTCACAAAAGCAAAATAGGTCCTTAAATGACACAAAAATTCTCTGTGTTTTCTCATAGCTTGTATACAGAGATACCATATGCATATAGGGTTGCCACCTTTTCTTGAAAAAAATACAGGCCTTCCTATATATTTATCTTTTTTTCCTATTAATGACATTGGGATCAACCATCAAAAATACCAGCCAGGCCAGGTGGCAACCCTATATGCATATGATAACATGGGTAACTCCCCTGTACTAAGAACAACTCTCATGGAAATGTATAGGTACAGAGTGCCTTTAAGTAGTGCTGAAAGTGTCAGGAACCTCCCACATTTAAAATATGTTGATTAGATATCTTGAGCCTAGGCTCCACTGGAATAAAGCACATTGCATTTCTGGTCAAGGACTTGAGATGCGTAATCCAAGTGCCATAAAGTTTATGTTTTTTATATGTTGTTTAATAAAGAAAGAACCTTTCTTGTAGAATGTTGTTAGTTACAGGGGAACTATCGCGAAAATTGAAAATGTTATATAAGCGTCATCATACTGAAATAAGAAACTTTCTAAATATGATCTATTAAATATTCTGCATCGTTTCAGAAATAATCAAGTTTTCTTTCACTATCCCTATCTCAGCATCTGTGTTCTCTTCATTCTCTCTTCATGCAGCAGCAGTCAGATATTCACCGACCGGTAGATCCAATATATAGTGATGGGAGAATCTGGGGTGTTCTATAGAAATTTGCGAAATGGCAAAAAATTTTGCGAAACACTGCCACTTTTCGCTTTGGAAGCAGGCATCAGTTTTTGGTCCCACATTGCCGGCATCAAAAAAATGGACGCCCGCGTCCACAACGAGACGTCGGCGAATTTTTGCAGGATTAAAAATCCCGTTGGATCGCAGCCGCATCTGTGCGTTGATGCGGTCCCACAATCCCACCACCCAATATTCTCGTCATTCTGATCCCATCGTTGGACCCTAGGGCCCACGATCAGATCAGCCCGATATCGCGCGCCTCAAGGTGGGCATAACGGAGAGAGATCCGCTCATTTGGCGACATCGCGAAACAAGCGGATCTCTCAGTGTATGGCCACCTTTAGGCTTCAAAAGGCCTAAACAAAATTTCGGGCACCAGGTTTCCTCCATACATTTTCTACAATATGGCATATTATTTAACTGTGGGCTTATGTGTAGGCCATTAAAACAACTCTATTGACTTTATTAAGGTTCCCTTGGCATGTCTAGTTATCGTTGTAACATAAACAGCTCCATTCCACTTTAAATTGACCACCGTATGCAAATTGGCCTGTATGCAAGAACTCTGCTGAAGTTGTGTTAGGCAGAATTGAAAACTAGTGCAGCTTTGCAGAAGTAACGCTAGAGAAAATTCGCCCGCATTTACTCCGTTAAAGGGCGTCAATGAACAGGACTTCTGTAGGTCACCCTTTATCTTTTAAGCTTACCTTTGCGGTAGTATCTTTGGTTGGCCTTGGTTACTGGAAGGAAAAGCAACAAATAAGCTAGTACCTTCATGGAAGCAGGTAGGGAAAGAATGGCGAGGTCGAAGGAAAATTAAAATAATTACAGAATATATTTATTTACTGCCTAGAATACAAAGAAAACAAAAAGGTTTAGAGACAAAACAGCCTGGATTCTTGTGTAACACCATTGTTCATACAGAATGTTTTCAATTTGTTTTATGTATTTTATTGAATGGAAAAGGAAATCATTATGTACAACAAAGGTAATTTCGGATGACCTATGCCACACAATCTGCTATGGCTTACATCAGTGATCCCCAACCAGTAGCTCGTGAGCAACATGTTGGCCTCCAATCCCTTGGATGTTGCTCCCAGTGGACTCAAAGCAGGTGCTTATTTTTTAATTCCTGTTGGAGGCAAGTTTTGGCTGTTTAAAAACCAGGTGATCTGCCAAACAGAGCCTCAATGTAGATTGATAATACACATAGGGACCCCAAGAACATTTTTCATGCTAGTGTTGCTCCAGAACTCCTTGTACTTCTGAATGTTGCTCACGGGTTCAAAAGGTTGGGGATCCCTGGCTTACATAGTGACAAGCAATGCATTTATACTCGCAGGTGGGCAGTTAAGAAATTGCCTCTTTCAATCACATGTAATTTTAGGCTGGACTGCCGTTTCCTCTGAATCTCTACTTTTGGGCAGGATCACATAGGAGACATGATTTTGCTGGATATAGCTTGGCTTTGTTGAGGATATAATAGATTATTATCTCACCACAAGGCAGTAGTATGTTACTGCAGAGTTCCTTCTTGCAGTTAATTTGATTGTAGGTGTAGCAGATATCTATAGCAGTCTAGGGTTCACTGGTTGGATTCATCTAATCCCAGCCTGGTAGGGTCATACAACACACAGAGATGTCCTGCATAGATTGTCGTGTTATTAATACTGCTCGCAAGCTTGGTCCAGTCAAGTGCCTTGCGTTTTGATTGCTCACCTAAAGGCTTGGTGGTCACTCGTTGACATATCAAAATAGTCCTGGGAATTGCTGGGACATGTCAGGCAACTTACTTTGCTCTGAGCCCTATGAAACTTCTATACTGCACTGTATATTTAAAGAATATAGACAGAAAGCAAACCATTCTTAAACATTTATTTCCAGCTTTCTACTATATCTTTTCTGAATTTCTCTTGTAATCCTTTTGCCTTTATTATGATCTATTTTACTCAAATCAGCAAGCTGTGTGTGTTTTTAAACAGATGGCTGTATCTACACACCACATGCTAATGGAGAGAATAATTTAGCAAGGTAAGAATACAAAAAAAAAAAAAAGAAAATCAATGAAAATATCTACCGCTGAGATTACAGAACAGAGATCTTTATCCTATAGTTTACCAGCTGTCCAGCAATTCCCACCATTAGCAAACATTTGGCAATTTCTGGGAGTCACACAGTAGTGCACCTACATATGGCTTGCTGTTGACTATGACTAGCCCTCTACTAGGGCAAGAGCAATATAGATCACCCAATGTTCTCTACTTGTCTTGAACTAACCATGTGATAAAACCCCTGTACCTCTGAAACAGATGCAAGCGAAGGTCCTCAACTTTTTTTTACCCGTGAGCCACATTCAAATGTAAAAAGAGTTGGGGGGCAACACAAGCAGGCAAAAAAAATCCTTGGGGTACCAAATAAGGGCTGCGATTGACTATTTGTTGGCTCCTATGTGGACTGGCATCTTACAGGAGGCTCTATTTGGCCATACACCTGTTTTTTATGCAATAAAAATGTGTCTCCAAGCCTGGAAATTAAAAATAAGCTCCTGATTTGAGGTCTCATGCAAATGGCTGGTGAGCAACATGTTGTTCACGAGCCACTGGCTGGGGATCACTGCTTTAGATTAAACCTGGTCAGGGATGCCATCAGGGGGTACTCCTGTACCGGGTCTGGGACTGAAGGGGGGTCTGGCTGTGCTGCATTTTTCGGAATAGCCAGGCCCCCGTTGATCGCCGTCCCGAAAAGCGAGGTGCCGAATAGCTGAAGTCCCGATGCAGTGAAAAGACCCGAAGTCCCAAAGAGGCAAAAAGATCCAACGTCACGAAAATAGACAAAGTTGAAGTCCTGAAGTCCTACATGATCTTGTAAAGTGAAATGAATAGGTATGAAAGGTATTTCAGAATAATTGCAGGAGTTTAACGCAAATGATGTTGGCATCATGTATTAATTAAAAACTGACCAATAAAATCTTAGATCTTAGCTCAAAATGAAGGCATGTCTCTGTAACATTACAAATAAAACAACAAAAGAGAATTAAAGGTGTAAAAGGTTCAGTGTAAAAATGAAAACTGGGTAAATAGATAGGCAGTGCAAAAAATAAATGTATCTAATATAGTTAGTTAGCCAAAAATTTAATTTATAAAGGCTGGAGTGACTGGATGTGTAACAGAACACAACTTCCTGCTTTTCAGCTCTCTAACTCTGAGTTAATCAGCGAATTGAAGGGGGGCCACATGGGACATAACTGTTCAGTGAGTTTGCAATTGATCCTCAGCATTCAGCTCAGATTCAAAAGCAACAGTTATGAACCATGTGGCCCTCCCTCAAGTTACTGATTGGTTACTGCCTCGCAACCAATCAGTGGAAATCAAGAGAGATGCAACTTGTAATAAAAGGCACTAAGTTTAACTCAAAGCAACCAATAACATGTTAGCTTTTAAACACGTTACCATTAAATTCTACCTGCTGATTGGTTGCTATGGGTTACTGCCCCTGGACAAACTCAGTGCCTTTTATTACATAACCTCATAAATCTGCCGTGAGAATGCTGGAGACCTGCTGCCAGAATGCCTCGAGACCTGGGGTTTTCCGGATAAGGGGGTCTTTCCATAATTTGGATTGTCATACCTTAAATCTACTAAAATAAATCATTCAAGCATTAAACCCAATAGGCTGGTTAACTTCCAATAAGGAATAATTATATCTTAGTTTGGATCAAGAACAAGCTACTGTTTTATTATTATAGAGAACATTTTTTTTATTTAAATTATTAATTATCTGATTAAAATGGAGTCTATGGTTGTTTTACCGTAATTCTCAACATTCTGCATAACAGGTTTCCAGATAACTGAGCCTATCCCCTGCTCTATAAAGGATAAAAACATTTTACTTATAGAGTATTATGGTGCATTCACTAGCACAAAATTCCCGTCCATAAAACAGCCCAGCATGCATGGAGTGCTAAATAATAATGATGTGCCCTACTTTTTCTTGTTATTGCTGACTATATACCTGTGAACCAGAGAGTGCTTAACATTGATCCTCTCCGGGCCCCAGGAATCCAAAGGGCTTAATCAGTTCCATAGGATGACAAAACATGCTTGTAGCAGTCCCATAAGCGCTCCTTACAGTCTGCCATCAGGCACCTCTGATATAAGAGAATACATGAGGAGTAGTGATGGGCGAATCTGGGGCATTTAGCTTCGCCGAAATTTCACGAATTTCGACCAGCAAAAAATTCACGAAATGCGACCGCATCTCTTTTTGGATGCCGGCACCCATTGCTGGCGTCGAAAAAACAGACACCGGCGTCTTAAAATGCCCGCGTCCAAGATTAGACATGGGCGAATTTTCACCAGGCAAAATTTTTCTGGCGTTTTGGGAATTGCGGGAATTCGCCGGAAATTTGCCCATCACTAATGAGGAGAACAGAACATGACAGAAGGGAGCATGGGGCTAAATCACAATATTCTTTATGACTCTTTTTTTCTAGAATCACAATTAAACCAGTTTATGTCACATCTAATAAAGCCCAATGTTTTTTTTTACCATATTTTTCTGTATTTAAAGGGCTTCTGTCAAGATTTGTATGATGTAGTTTTTATTTCTAAATTACACTGTTTACATTGCAAATAATTCACTCTACCATATAAAATGTCACTAAACCAGGATTGGTATTATTAGTGTGTAAGCAGCCATCTAAGGTCATTTTCCAGCACTTTAGGATGGAACTGCTTTCTGGCAGGCTGTTGTTTCTCCTACTCAATGTAACTGAATGTGTCGTAGCAGTCCTGGATTATATATTTTATATTCAGTTTTGAAATCTGACATGGGGCTAGACATTTTGTCAATTTCCCAGTTGCCCCTGGTCATGTTACTTGTGCCAGCACTTTAGGAGGGAACTGCCTTCTGGAAGGCTGTTGTTTCTCCTACTCAATGTAACTGAATGCAGTGGGACATGGGTTTTTACTACTGAGTGCTGTTCTTAGATCTACTAGGCAGCTGTTATCTTGTGTTAGGGAGCTGCTATCTGGTTACCTTCCCATTATTCTGTTGTTAGGCTTCTGGGAGGAAAGGGAGGGGTTATATCACTTCAACTTACAGTACAGCAGTAAAGACTGAAGTTTATCAGAGCACAAGTAAAATGACTGC
>CM044440.1:20831787-20844037 GCA_024363595.1 Xenopus borealis | reverse complement strand
ATTTTGATAAACAAAGCCCTTAATTTTAACATTTGCACCATAGTAGTTAATATGTGTGCCTTTAGAAAGCTGGCTAATACATTTGTTGCTTAGTAACTGAATACTCTGTATTCAGAAACTGAACATTTGTTAAAGATAGTAAACAATATAAAATATGGTATAAATATGAATAACAAAAAGGAACAACATTTCCAGAGTACTGCAGGGCACAATTTCAGGTGTAAGAGGGTCACTGACCCCATTTAAAAACCAAATGCTCTGTAAAGCTACAAATGTATTAGTAGTTAGTTAGTGCTACCTTTTACTACTCATCTTTTTATTAAGGCCTGTAAGGACTCACCCTGGTGGTCTATTGGGCGGCGGGGTCACCCGTTGCATCTCCAGTGGGGACGCCTGCCACGTGTTGCCTCTCTCCTCCTGTGCTTGCTACCCTATGGCGCATGTGCAGCGCACACTTCCGGGTTTTACACGTCGGGTTGATGACATCACGCATTGGAGTGAAATTCATTAGTATTTAAGGAGATCTCTGCATTAAACACATTGCACTCTTGAATCTGACCTTTTGCCTGTCCATTACTATTCTACATTTTCCTATCCTGATCCTGGCCTGTCTGACTATTCTGCTTGTGCTGGCCCGGCCTGCCTGTTCCACACTATGTTGTGTGGCCTATCTTCCAAGTGGTGTTCCTTTATCTAGTATCCTTGGTGACACGATCAAGCTCCTTTGCTTGCTCAGAACCTTTAGCTTTGCTCCTCTCTTAGTAAGATCTGGCGGCATCCAATTAGCCGAGGGCTCCTCCCGAGGTGAAAGGCGGCTGTTATAAGCAGAAGCAAGAGCCAAGACCAGGGAGCCTAGCACTGGTTCTGGATTTAGCTTACCATTTGCACCTTAGCTCCAGATTGCTAAAACTGCAAACTGGAGAGCGGCTGAATAAAAAGTGAAGTAGCTCAAAAAACACAAAAAATGAAAACCAATTGCAAATTGTCTCTACATCATACTAGAAGTTAACTCAAAGGTGAATAACCCTTTGTTTGTGTGTGCACATACTTTTGGCTATATAGTGTATGCATTGTTGTCATAACCTGAGCACATAACTTAAGGATCAATTGTGCAAACATTACCCTCTATATATGCCAACACGCACTACAGCCTCTGTAGGAGAGGAGACTCATGCAAACTGCATAACAATGGAGACACACAATGAAATAATCTCTGCTGGATTTCACAGAAATGCTGCCTGTGCAAACTCTGCTATCCCTGGAAGCTTTTGTACTTCTTACTTAACTTTGTTTTTTTATGTGGCGGTTGGAGATCTATAAACCAAAATCTGTCAGCTATGCATTCCCGTAGAAGCACTCGTTAAGGGTTATAAAGGAAGACAAAGGCAAACACAGAAGATGGCACCTTATGCTTAGCATACAAATTCTACTCAGCCATCTGTTCTGAAAGAAAGGAAAGCGCTATGTGTCCCAATATGGTTGCAGGTTTTAAGCAGGTCAAATATACTCAATGACCTTTACATACCGGAAGCAGTGAGTAAAAGTACTTGTATATAGAACATTCTGAAAAGAATTACAGAAAGGAGTGGCTACCTGGTCTGCTGATTGCCACCTCGTTCCTCTATAAATAGGACAATATTTATATACAGTAGTGATGTGCGGGCTGGCTCGATACCCGTGGGTCAGGTGGGTTCGGGCTAAGATCACACCCCACTTTGAGGGTGGCAGGCAGGTCCGAGTCAAGCTCTTTTTCCTGCTCTCCCCAACCCACTTTACATTGCCAGCCTCCGGCTTCCCTTTTTATAGCCGTGCGCTGACCCCTTTGGTGACGTCATTGGCAGGACGGGTCTATAAATGGAAGCCGGAAGTTGGGCTCGGGTCGGGTTTTACAGGGACTTGGTAACACCTTGAAGTGTTTTAGCATTGGCTTGTCTTTGGTAACATGGAACTTTTATGCCGACATCCTCCAGAAAGCCCAGTTTTTTGAAGGGCTGTCCGGGTCAAAACTGCCTGTCCAGTTTTCCAAATTAAAAAAAACTGTGCAGGATTTCCCATGATTGATGTGGTGATCGGTGATTCTTATAGTGACATCATAGCTCCACCCCTAACATCATGGTCCGCCCCCCCACAACTTAACCTACCCCATTTTATGTCTTGGCTCCACTCCTGCCCAGAGTTCCACAGGACAGAAGGTGGCAACCCTATATGGAACACAAAAACAGTTAATGGACAGCAGTAATGTAACTACCCCCCAACGCCCCTGGTAGTTGAGCCACTGATGGACAGTATATACAGGTTTCTCTGCAAAGGGGAACAATTGCAATGGGGAAGAATTATTGTATAACAATTAACATATTTTATACACATTAGGGATGGCTGTCAGTGAAGGTTTTTTTGGGTCCTGTGTTTTCAACAAGAGCTCCATGTTGCAGTTTGAACATTCCCAATTTTTTTTTAGATTTGGGTCCCAGACTTTCTGCACTGTGGCCTCCTCTTCCTTAAAACTACAGCACAGTGGGTTTAGATATATACGGGCAAAATTAATTTAAAAGCAAGGACTGAAATTGGCCTACGGAACATTCAGGAGTAGAACTTATATTCGGGCATTGAACCTGGGTCTCTGGGATCATTTAATCTCAAATTTTGAGCTCATTGGTATGTATTCCACTGGAAATATATTAAAAGGAAACAGTGAATCTGAAATACTTTAAAGCACATGATTAGATGAAAGCTTATAACAGAGAGTGGAGGATATGTTAGAGAAGCAACTTTTGCAACTAAACAATGACCCCCTGTCAAACAGCCAACAAATTAAGATTCAGGCAAGTTGAATGGCACAATGATCCCGTTTCATCAGCTTGTCAGAGGCTTGAGTAAACTCAGACATAATTGCTTTGGCTAAGGGAAATGCTAAAAATAATAATAATAATAATAATGAATGCATATAGGCAGTGCTAATATGAAGAAAGGAAGCCAGTGGGAAAAAAATAAGTTTTCCACTGGAAATTCCAAGCTGCATAATGGCAAAATAACTGATGATATTTGCCTTGCCCAAAACCGAAAGACTGACCAATATAAAGCCCTTTCACCATTTGTAATGACAAAATACAAAGAAAGGCAAATTTTCAGGGGGCAAGATATTAGGGCAATGGTTTATGAGATTTGTCACCTGCTGGAAATCTCCTCAAAAATACTTTCCCCAACACTAACATTAGATGCAGTGATCTGGCTTAATTAATGTCCCCATGACGGAGTAGATCATGACATTCCATGTATTTTATATTTAGAAGGGGAAGTTATTTTCAAGAGACGTGCAAGAGTACAGATTTCCCACGGATGACTTACAGTATCTTCTTGTGTGCCAGAATTTAGATCACTACATTTTCCCCCAGGTCAGTGCTCCTTAATTTACAACAAATAATTTTAAAGCAACACATTCGGCCATGTAGAAATCCTTACCACAATAGAAGTGTGGCCCAGGTGCTCCAGCCCTAGGCCCTCAGCTCAGGAAGCAAACATTCCGCAAATACAAACAGGTTGGTGCAAGGCACACTGGATATCCACGCTCAGATCAGACCAGAAGAAATAATTTTATATAAAAAATTATATACTTTATTATATAGTCATCTCTCGCCTGACGCGAGGCTTGCCTGTGATTAAGTGTCTTTCGGGCACGAAACGCGTCAGGCGAGAGATGACTATATAATAAAGTATATAATTTTTTATATAAAATTATTTCTTCTGGTCTGATCTGAGCGTGGATATCCAGTGTGCCTTGCACCAACCTGTTTGTATTTGCAGTGCTCCTTAATGCCACACCCAAGGATAAAAAAATTATCTTGTGCTACTTTGAGAAGTGATTCAGTGTGGTCGTTGAGTTCAGACCTTTCCAGCCGCAGGAAAGATTTCCCAGTGTCAGCCAACACAACGATCTGTCGATGGTACATGCCATGCAAAGGCTTGTCTTGCCAAGTCACTATCTCTGCTTGTTCTTCTTTCCACATCTATTTATGGCTCAGGCATTCACCTAGCAGCTCATCATTTGGTGCCATCTTAGGGCAATGGCACTGCAGGAGTTTAATCTTCAAGGAGACTGAAGCAACACATGGGTTTTACCACCCAGCGATTCACATTATTGCCAGCAGGAAATCTTTTATAGGATATTAGTCGCCCGTAGAAGCAGAAATTTATCGCTGGCGATTTACCTCCTGGGGTGCCATTGCCCTTGGCCAACTTCTGGCGACTTCAGAAGATCAAAGCCACACATGAGCTTTACCAATAATGATAAAGTTTATCTCTGGTGGGAAAGAATTTTCAAGAGATAAGCCGCACAGAGAAGAGGAGATTTATTGATGGTGATTAATCTACTGATGTGCCATTGCCCTTACTGCTGTACTCCTGGATGCTCTAGGTTTCACCCAGGACTATGCCTTGACACACGGTACCTGATGAATGGGATTGGCTTATGTGTTGATGGCACAGATCTTGCTCTTGCCGCTGAGCTGGCTTTTTTTTTTTATTTTTTTTTAAAGGTTTTATTTTATTGGGAATTTATGTTACCATAAGAGAATGTAAAAATACAAAAAAGAGTAGAAAAGTGGTGTACATTCGATGACCCTATCATACAGCGCGAGTATTACAAGCAACCAATTCATCACGTTCAGGACTGCGGTCCTAGTTTATTGTAACTTTTCAGTGTACTAAAGATCAGTAGTAGTTTACTGGTGGTTGTTGTCATCTGTTGAGTGGATATCTAACCAGGGGGACCATATCTTCTTGATGGACAGAACCGGCCTTCATATCAATTATTTTCCATTATTTTTTTTTTTTTACTGTTTTTCCAAAATCTGTCTCTGTCAACAACAGGCAATGACATTATCCATGTTATAGGCCAAGTACATTTTTTTTTATTTAAATATGATTTGTGACTGCCCTCTGACATACTTCATATTGTGCCCTTTCTTTATTGGTTAGAACTTTTTACTGTTCATGCAACAGATAGCTTATGTAATCCATAATCGCTCAATAATTACCTGTCCCAATACATTCATAAAATGACTTGCCCAGCTTCCTCTGCACTGTTGTTCCCCATCCACTCTACTGACTAAACAGCTCTTATTTAAGATATTGTTTCATTTAATGCAGGAGTTTGGAGAAAAATAGAACAGAGATGCAGGTCACAGTATAAGAGTGGGTCACACTCAATTACAAATACAGTTGCAGAAAAACACACGGTGCTCACTGTCTAACTGTAACCATTGGATTTTAAGCTTTTTTTGCTTTTGCAGCTTTTAAAGGGGTTGTTCACCTCTGAGTTAACTTTTAGTATAATGTAGAGAGTGATATTCTGAGACAATTTGCAATTGGTTTTCATTTTTTATTGTTTGATGTTTTATAGTTATTTAGCTTTTTATTCAGCAGCTCTCCAGTTTGCAGTGTCAGCAATTTGGTTTCTAGGGTACAAATTACCCTAGCAACCCTGCACTGGTTTGAATAAGAGACTGGAATATGAATAGGAGAGGGACTGAATAGAAAGATAAGTAATAAAAAGTAGCAATAACAATACATTTTTAGCCTTACAGAGCATTTGATTTTAGATGGTGTCAGTGACCCCCATTTGAAAGCTGCAAAGAAACAGAAGATAATTGAAAATCATTAAAAAACTATGAAAAATAAATAATGAAGACCAATTGAACAGTTTTGTGAGAATTGGCCATTCTACAATATACTAAAAGTTAACTTGAAGGTGAACCACCCCTTTAATGGAAGCGAAGAAGTGTAAGCTTATGGACAAGTGTGGTGTTCTGTGAAGAAGTATGTATCACAGGTATGGGATCCATTATCCAGAAACCGGTTATTCAGAAAGATCCACTGAATTACTGAAGGTTATCTCCATAGATTCCAATTTAATCAAAGCATTCATCAAAGTGAAACAGCAAGAGGTTGTTCACTTTTAAATTAACTTTTAATATGATGTAGAGAGTGATATTCTCAGACAATTTGCAATCGGTTTTATTTTTTTATTGTTTGTGGTTTTTGGGTTATTTAGCTTTTTTATTCAGTTTTAGCAATTTGGTCACTAGGATCCAAATTACATTAGCAACTGTGCACTGATCTGATACTGGAATATGAATAGGAGAGGCCTGAATACAAAGAAAACTATAGGTATAGGACCTGTTATGCAGAATGCTTGGGACCTGAGGTTCTCCCATATAATGGATCTTTTCATAATTTGGATCTTTCCGTAATTAGGATCTTCATATCTTAAGTCTATTAAAAAATCATGTAAACATTAAATAAACCCGATAAGATGGTTTTGCTTGCAATAAGGGTTAATTTTAACTTAGTTGGGATCAAGTAGAAGGTACTGTTTTATTATTACAGAGAAAAAGGAAATACCTTTTTCTAATTTGGATTATTTGGTTAAAATGGAGTCCATGGGAAAAGGCCTTTCCGTAATTCGGATCTATCTGGATAACTGGGTTTCCAGATAACAGATACCATACTTGTATATGGTAGCTAAGGGAGCAGATATGGTTATAATGACCATATTATAGAAAGTCTTGGTAATGCAGCTATTAACATTGTGGATTTAGCATAGGCCAATCTAAGAGCATTGCTCTGCATTATAAAAGAAAAAAAAATGGTTTGGTTTGATGTATTTTTTCGCTTAATTTTCTGCAATTGTATTTGTATTTCACCAACAGAGCAGTTGGGTCCCTTTATCTCTGTAACAGAACGTGGAAAATGAAGTAACACAGATATTCAACATTTTCTTGAAAAATCACTGATAAATTTTACTAACTTTCGGTGGTTTTGAATAAATATCATACAATTTACATGATATTATGTAGCTGACCTGAATGAAAAATGCATTCAGGATGAAAGATGTCCAGAATAATATTTTCCTTATTATTACTTTATATCATGTACTTGGAAAAAAAATGTGCAGTGGGTACATGTGGGGTGCCAAAGTCAGGTCCCTTTTCTATTCTATTCTCCATAGATTTAGCATTTGCATCCGATACCACTGGTTGCTTCCTTCTAATGCAAATTCTCCATTAGAAGCTTCATATCAATAATTCAGCTGAATGTTGGTTCTCTCCTTGCCTTAACTCCAATCCTCATTAAAGGGGTTGTTCACCTTCCAAACACTTTTTTCAGTGGAGTGTTTTTCAGTAATTCAGGTGCAGACTATAAACAGTTCCAATTTTGCAACATATAGGGGCAGATTTACAAAATTCACATGAAGAATTCGAAGTTCGATCGAATTTAAATTAAACTCTGAACCTTCAAATATGCAAATTAGGCAAATTCGACCATCGAATAGTCAAATTTTATTAATTCGAATATTCAAATAAAATTTTATTCAAATATTTGACTATTCGATGGTCGAATTGCTTCCCCTTTAAATTTTTATTCGACCACCTACTTCGCCAGAACCAAGCTACCGAATTGAGAATCATTATTTTAGATTGAATAAAAAAAAAATTTGTTCGAATCGATTGATTTGAACAATTGACCAACCGATCGAATTTTTCCTATTAGATCGTTTGATCGATCGAATTGCGGTAAAATCCTTCGAATTCGATATTCGAATTCAAATGATTTTACTTCACCCACTATTCCCATGGTTGAATTTCAAATTTTTTTCATTCAAAATTTGACCAATACCCCTCAGTTGATACATTTTTCAGCAGCATCTCTGGAGTATTGGTAACTATTGTATCAATTCTAACAGCTGCCTGTAATAAAACCCAGGGATTCAAATCAGCAGGGACAAAGATAAGAAATGTAATCATTAAATGTATAAATTTAGAACAGTTTTGGGGGGGTCGCCGACCCCCCCCCAGAGCGCTTTAGATGCTGAAAAATTACACTTTGCACTTCAATATTAGAGTATTAGTAAGTATTGTATCAATTCTAACAGCTGCCTGTAATGAAACCCATTGATTCTGCTCAGCAGGGACAAAGATAAGAAATGTATCCATTAAATGCATCAATTTAGAACAGTTTTGGGGGGTCGGCGACCCCCCTCCCAGAGATGCTTTAGAAGCTGAAAAATTTACACTTACACTTTACACTTCAATATTAGACAAATAGAAAATACTTGGAAACAATTTATTCATGGTGATCTATCTGTAATCAACTAGTTCTTTGAAGGTGAGCAACCCCTTTTACGAGAGTCGGCCCTAGGATTCTGGTCTGTTGTTGCTCTCCCCAGTAACTGAATGATACCCTCAACGCCACCTGCAGAGGGCTATGGGACAACTGGAGGGGGCACTGGGCATGTGAGAGACAGAGGGTATACAACAGGTAGATGGCAAGAGTTATATGTCTTGGGCACCAGTACTTTGATCAGATTCTATATATTCATGCCTTCATCCAAACCCCATTTGAAGCCTCTCCAATTTTCCTCAGAGGGGGGAAAATTCTTCCCAACTCCAAAATGGAGTCCTCCACTATTCACATATTAAAGAACAGGATCATCCACTGTCAAATATTTATAATAGCTACCCATTAAGCCAGGAATGCCTAACAAAATTATATTTATTACTTTTTAAAGTCCTTCATTTCTCATCATTTCTCTCTTGTCTCTGTACATTACTGGCCAAATCCTCTGTTTCTCTCTGAGCCACTGCCTATATCCACCATCCACTTCCACTGCTTCATCTTATTTTTCTTTCTAGCCTCTCCTTACCTCATCTTTTCATAATCCAAAGCCTCCCTGTTAGAGCACTAGCATAACATCTGATTCAGTCTTTACACCTATGAGTGAATACCTTAGAGCAGTGTTGTCCAACTTCTGTGTTACAGAGGGCCAAAGTTTTTCTGGCCTACACAGTGGAGGGCCGATAATGGAAGCCAGTGTTGACCACTCCCTGTTTTTAAACTCCACCCACTTTGAACCACACCCATGTTACCACAAGACCAAATGGGTGGCCAAATGTTGTTTTGTTATCCAGTAAAGGAAACCATTGGCCCTACAGTAAGGAAAGTGGCCAACCAATGCGACTACAGAGCAGAAAACCTATGGACCATGGGTTTGCAACCCGCGGCTCTTCGTCCTGTGGCTTTGCCTGTCACGTCGTCTATACAGCCCTCACACCTGCTTGCAGCTTCTTGTGCGACCGCTGTAAGCTAAAGGTTAGGGCTTTATACAGACGTCCCAGGTGTGACAGGCAAGAGGAATATCATCCCAGCTCATCCTTGTACTTCCCTGGTACTAAAGCTAGAATCCCTTTAAGAGCCCTGGCAGATTTGAGGATGTCACTGATCCCATCCGTTTTCTGCTGTGAGGGAAGGCAGGAAATCGGGTAGAGGCTGGCAGGCAGTCAAGTAAGGGGTTGGACCCCATTAGGGTGTTATTTAACTCTCTAGACCCTCCTACCTCTCCTACCTTGTTGCCAGTGAAAGTGGAGATTGCTTACTTGCGCCGTCCAATAACCCATAGGAGTGGTATAGGCAAATTAAGCTCATTCCTGTCTTGAGTATTTCCATGCGACTCAAACAACTGGTCAGATTCCCTTATTCCTCCGGTTCCAAAGAACATTGTCAAGAGCAAGCAGGGTCCCTTATTACTGCCATAAAGAAGATCCTGGGGAGCATGTGCCAGAAGAGAAATGCTGTGCCAACAGGAGCAGCATGCTTGGTGCCATTCCTTGCCTAGTCAGTGACTAACAAGGAATAGCTGCAATTCGTAGTGGCTCCTGAGCCCATAACTCTCCCTCTCTCTCAAAGAACAAAACAAAATGTCTAGTGCCCCCTCGCACCCAAGCTATAGCGCTGCTACCTGTCACACCAATGCAATGTTTTCTTCCTTAACAGTTCCTTCTGCGTTGCTTTGCGATTCAGTGTGCCCCTGTCTGGCCCGTAGAGACACTTTCTCACTGCCTTCCATTGTTTCCCAATGTGAAGCACGGCTAGAGCATGTAGAGAGCCCTGGAGCAGCTCTTACAGCATGGAGGTGGGACCCGTGCAGCAGCATTCCCCAAACTTTGAAAAGTTTATAAGCTGTGTTATGTTTTGTGGCTCCAGACTTTAGTGGAAGAGGGGGCAAAATGGCTCTTTTGATAGTAAAGTTTGTATGAACCTTCAGTACCTGCAACACTTGCAAAGCCTTTCCGAAGCCACTAGGGATGCACCCAATCCACTATTTTGGATTCGGCCGAACCCCCAAATCCTTCCCGAAAGATTCGGCCAAATACCGAACCGAATCCAAATCCTAATTTGCATATGCAAATTATGGGTAGGAGGGGAAAACATTTTTTACTTCCTTGTTTTGTGCCAAAAAGTCACGTGATTTCCCTCCCTGGCCCTAATTTGCATATGCAAATTATGATTCTGATTTGGTTTGGCCAGGCAAATCGGAATCCTGCTGAAAAAGGCAGAATCCTGGCCAAATACCGAACCAAATCCTGGATTCGGTGAATCCCTAAAAGCCACCCAACTAGCCCAGTACTTCTGAAGAAAAACCTACCATTATTTTTTTACAATAATTTATTGCTATTTCTACACACTCTCTAACCAGACACTGGTCACGTCTATTTGCATACAAAGTGCTATACCTGGTTATTAACAGCAACACTTAATATTTCTCTTGTCCTGCAACTGTATTTATACTAGATCATGTATGTATGCTTTCATTTACCAGTATATTATGTTTTATTGTGGTTATGGTTGCCACCTGGCCGGTATTTTACTGGCCTGGATGGTAAAAATTATGGTTGATCCCAATGTTATTAATAGGGAAAAAAAGTTAAATATATAGGAAAGCCTTTTTTTTTTTTTTTTTTTTTTCAGAAATGGTGGCAACCCTAATTGTGGTGCAAATCACTTTCCATATAGAAAGGCAACCACATGCAGGCAGGGCCACATCATATATCCCATACACTTATGTACCTCATACTGGGGGCCAGGGGCCAAGATATTGCTGCCCATGTTCTCCAAACATAGCGTTCTTGGAACCCCTACAGCAGTTGAGTATAGTGATTTGGCAGTTGTTATAACTGGTGGGTTCAGGTACTTTTACAATGTTCATTTTATTTGATGCTTGAGGGTCTTTTGGAAGTGCAAAACAGAGGCATGTTCTATCTCAAAAAGAAGGAGTATTAAAGGGGAACAATTGTGAAAATGAAAATTTAATATAAGGTTCATCATACTGAAATAAAAAACTTTGGAAATGCAATCAATTAAAATTCTGTAGAGTTTCTTAAATAATAAAGTTATGTTCACTATTCCTCTATCAGCATCTGTTTCTCTTCATTCTAATCACTTACAGTTAGAATCAAGATATCTTATAGGGGGGCTCCTTTTGACTAGAATATGTATTAGAGCTCACTCTCTGGAAATCACCAGAAATCATGTCTCTCTACATGCAGAATGTGTGCAAAGGCAGTTATTTTGTTGGATTTTGCTTGGAATTAGTTATTTGAGTGAGCTCTAATACATCTGCTAGGAAAGGAGCCCCCATAACATATATTGGATCTAACTGTTAATGATTAGACAAAATGAAGAGAAACAGATGTGAGAGGGATAGTGAAGATAAACTGGATTATTTTAGAAACAATACAGAATATTTAAATGATTGTATTTACAAAGTTTCTTATTTCAGTATGATGAAGCTTCTATAAAATATTAATTTTCATGATAGTTCCCCTTTAAGACATGGCAAGACTAGAAGGTTATAATATAATAATTGGGGCCCTCTGGGAGTAGAGTCCTGCTAAGTTAGTAGAATGCTGTCCTGTGATTGCTGATGGCTAACCTGAATGCTCCAATAACACATTTAACTGCTATGAAAAGCAGAATTTGTTGGAATGTTTTATGTTCTATAGATTCTCTGCACTGTGACTTGTGAAACAATGGAGCAGAAGAAAACAGATTTACAGACCTGTGAAAATGAATGCAAGACACTCAGGGAACAGGAGTCTTGGCTGGAGGACAGCTGCCATCTGCTACATTGTTTTAAAAGCAGAAAAATGTTTAGTTTGTGTATACTGAAAAGTTGCAGAGAATTACATTTTCTTTCATTATGCAAAGGGCATGATGGGCTGAGACGTGCACATATATAAGGTAAAAGCCTTTATAAAAAAAACCCTGAAAAGCAAATTGTAAGTTGCCAACTGCCTGTTAACCCTCTAGCCAACAGAATATATAGCTAGCAGGAAGTTGGTTAAAATACGATGCTCTCAACAAGAAATATAGTATTTATTAGATTTAATATAAAAACATTTTGATACAAGACAAA
>CM044440.1:20689348-20701925 GCA_024363595.1 Xenopus borealis | reverse complement strand
TATGAGACAGCACAGTGGTTAGAATTGAACGCTCTCCCTGTCCTCATGTGACTGTCTTCCAGGTACTCTTGTGCATTCGGAAAATAAACAGGAGGATTAACTTGCTGAAACTGACCCTGACTTGTGTGAATGTGATGGGAACCTTAGACTAAAAGCTCAGCTGGAACAGGGTCTTAAGTAAATGATGTTGAATCTCTATATAATATAGAATAATCTATAGTTTTATTTTTAAATGTAAGGATATTAGAATTTTTCTTGGGGTTATGTGCCCACATATAAAGGCAGATAGCTGTGATTCTTTTATGCACACAATTCTATGAATGTACAGTATTTTATGGGTTTTAGCATGTTTGTTGAATAATCTACACTGTATTCTTGCTGTCAGTAAGGGTGTGCTATTATTTTCCAAAATTCTCACACTAGAAATCAATATCACTGCTGCATTTTGTGTTTGGTGCTCAGGTATAAATGCCTTCTCTGTATTGCTTGCCATATTTTTCTCACATCTGCCTTCCTACTGTTTGTTTTAAACAGGCTATTGAAAAGTTACAAGCTGGTGATCTTGCAACTGATGCGGTAACTGCAGCTCTGGTTGAGTTGGAGGTATGTGCAACTGGTTATGCACTGTATTCAGGTATGGGGATCCGCTATCCGGAAACTTGTCATCCAGAAAGCTCCAGAGGTCATCGTCCGTAGACTACATTTTATTTGAATAAGTCATATTTTGAAAAATTTCCTTTTTCTCTGTAATAATAAAACAGTAGCTTGTACTTGATTCAAACTAAGATATAATTAATCTTTATTGGAAACAAAATCAGCCTATTGGGTTTACTTAGGGGCAAATTTACTATAATTCACTCAAAAATCCTACGAATCCATTTGAAGCTTGTTATGCATTCGACTATCAAATGCTTATCGAATAGTTTTAGGCTATCTTTTTGCTCGATATATTCGATTTCTCGATGAAACGATCAGATACCATTCGTTCAATTTAACAAAAAAATTGTACTTATTCCTTCCAGCCTCTGAAAAATTTGTATGATTCGAACGATCGAGGTGTTCGATCTTACGAATGGTATTCAAGCAAGTCTTAGCAAAAGTAGCCTATGGGGGGGAGTTCCCATAGGCTTCTATTGGTATTCGGTAGGTTCAATCTGGCGAAGTAGGCATTCGAAGGATTTTAAAATTTTAAATCCTTCGATTATCGAATATCTGATCATTTGATCTATTCGATAATTCGGTATTCGATGATTGAAGAGGCCAAATTTGCATATTCGAATATCCGATAAAATCATGCGATCGGTATTCGATCAAATTCGATCAAATTCGATCAAACTTCGAATCCTTCACACGAATTTTGTAAATTTGCCCCATAATGTTGAAATAATTTTAGTTAAGATTTAGTTATCCAAATTACTTAAAGACCCTTTATCTGGAAAACCCCTGGCCCAGAGTATTCTGGATAACAGATCCCATACCTGTATCATGGAACTATAACAATTGAATTTCTGGAGATATGATATATTGTATTGGTAGACCATATCACTGGTAGGAGTTAACAATCAAATGTATATTTATTGAGAAACCTTTTCTTAACAAATAAAAGTTATGCTCCATCTAATTGGATGGATAGCCTGTAAGTGGCCATACTAATAAAACTGCTTTATTATTATTATTAACATGTATTTATATAGCGCCAACTTATTTTGTAGCGCTGTAAAGTGAATGTGATTACACAACTAAATCACATGAATTACATATATAGAACATAAGGAGTTACATACAATACAATAAATATGGGGTTACATACATTGCAATAGATAAGGATACAGGAGGTGAGGAAAGCCCTGTACAGAAAAATCTTACATCTAAAGGGAAGGGAATGATACACAAGGTGTGGGAATGGGCAAGATCAGCGTTAAGTGGGTGAGAGATGTAGTAATGTAAGTGGTATTGCATTGGGTAGTTTACAGTGAGGGTAGGCTTCTCTAAAAAAGTGGGTTTTAAGAGATTTCTTGAAAGCTGAAAGATTGGGAGAAAGTCGGACAGACCGTGGGAGAGAATTCCAGAGGAGTTGTGCAGTTCTTGCAAAGTCTTGAAAGCGAACATGTGAGGAGGTAATGAGAGAAGAGTTGAGTAGCAAGTCAGTAGAGGAGTGTAGTAAGCGGTTGGGTGAGTAAATGGATATTAGTTCAGAGATGTAGGGGGGTGGAGGAGATCCAGCTTCTGTTTATTTCATCCTCTGCTGCAGACAGAATTCTCAAACCTGTTTGACTGACAAACCAATATTGCGTCCAGAATAAAGGTATTACACCTTTTATCCAGGATGCTTAGGACCTGGGATAAGTTATCTTTCCTGAATTTGGATCTCCATACTTTTAATCTAATACAATTGGGATCAAGTCAAGTCGAGAGAGGATTTTTTTACATTTTTTATTAAAATTAAGTCTGTGGAAGATGTACTTCCCATAATGTGGATCTTTCTGGATAATGTGTTTCCATATAACTGATTCCATGCCTGTACGGAATATTATACAAAAAATGTTTTGGTACAATTTTATTCCTACATGAATGGCCAGCTTATGTCTTAATGGATGGGAAAGTTTTTTGTTAAAGGACAAGGAAAGGCAAATCACAAGAAGGGTAAATGGAAAGCCCTATTGTCTTATATTGTTTTTCTTTCATCCAACTTCTATGCCCCTTACTAGATCCAATTCCATAGTCTTCGCACAAGAACTTAGTACAGGGAGGGGGGGACGGTATGCTTCAGCAGCAAGACCAAGACCCCAATGACCCAAGACCCAAATGCATGTGTAATCTTCTGAATAAGTGCATACCCTGATCCTTGTGAGATATTAAAAAAAAGAAGATCTTTGAGTTGCTGAGAATGCTTTGTTGTAGTAAAAAAAATCAGGAAAACGTGCAATATAGAATATATTTAGCTACTGTTTATGTATTGTGAAAGGTAAGTGTAATGTCATTCATAGATGGACCACAGAGGAATATGGAAATATTTGGAACTGTTCTCTTTATCCCTTGAGGATATTTCATGTTTAGCATTCTGTCCGCTTGGGGAAAAAAAAACCGATTTGAACAAAATTTTTAAGAGTAATCATTTGGGTACATAGTGTGCCCATGACAGAGGGAACACACAATAAGATGGAAGGCGGCTTCTTTAAGAAAATAAGTGAAAAAACCCTCCATGCCAGGAAGTGCTTAACCATTCTGCCAACATTTGCAATACAACACCACTTGATTCTGCTGGAATTCATTTGGTGTTCCCTCCAAGTCTTTCTTCCAAGACCTCTTAAAAGATGTAAAATGCAGGAATTTTCATCGCTGGTCCTGAATATCCCAGGAACACCAATGTAACAGGCTGAATACTTATTCAGTTAATGAAGTGAGGACTTATTTCTCATTTCCTTCTCTATTGTCTGCCTCGTGGGCATTCTAGCTTTGAAGAAGAGACTGTTGAACCCAGGCTTCCAGAAAAATCATAACAAAGGCTAGACATTTACACTGACAATGTACAAAATAGTATAAAAGAATGAAATTAGATAAAATCACGATTATCTTGTGACAAATCATTGTATGTTCATGCTTTTTAGATTTCTTCTTTACTCCCCCAAAAACTGGCAAACCCACCCTGTATGATTGAGTTTCAATAATTTCATAAGATAACTCGGGCAAAATTAACCTATGTTCTTGCCTCCTTTTACAAGCATGTATACAGAATCTTTCCTACTTTGAAGAAGAGCAGCCCAGTACTAGATGCAAAAGTGGATATTATAAATATTGGTGGTACAACCTGCATACAATAAGGTTCTGTATTTCAGGTCATGTGACAAAGGGGCAGTGAAGAATGAAAACAAAATTAACCCATTAGTCCATTTTGTATGATTAAAGATCTTGTATATCTGATAAAAAGTATTTTGCTGATAAGAAGAAATTCATATGAAATAGAATTTTAGATATTTCACCCTTTTATGCTACAACAACTACAATCCAAGTGATTAGAAAATGCTGCTAGATTTGCCCCTTGGAGCTTCTACTTTACATTCCCAGGACATTGTTATCCTCAATATGAAGCAGCTGGTTAATAAATTCTTGTTAAAAGTGAATGTACATTTGTTAAAATTCTTTTTTTTTTAGATCAGAATTAAATCCAAAATACATCTAGGTTTTCAGAGCAACTAATTTATGATGTCCATTTTAAGGAAAGACAAATGCAAGAAGTCCTCTGCAGTCAACCCATTAACAATATAGACATATTGTATCTTAAAGGGGACGTGTCACCTAGACATAAAAAGCTGTATAATAAAAGTCCTTTTCAAATTGAACATGAAATTCAAATTACTTTTTTATTAAAGCATACATAGCTGTTGTAAACTTGTTAAAAAATCTCAGCTGTCAATCAAATATTGCCCGTCCCTCCTCTATGCCTTAGGCACTCATGCAGGGCAGACACTTTCCATTTAGCACTTACATGATCTCACTGCACTCCTCACATTCCCCCTCTCTCTTTACTGTTTAATTGTGTAACCAGTGCATAGGGATGGACATCAGGTCCCTATTCTGATGCACAAACAAGACTTTGAGATGATGCAAGGCTTGCCTTAATAACAGTGTCCACAAAATGGCTCCTGCCTGCTTGGTATGATTATGAATTCCCAGACTGAAGGAAACACAGATTCAAATAATTTGTATAGTGTGATTAAAGTTTATTTTGCTTGACTAACGTGATAAAATAGGATTTGAAATCATTTTTTGCTAACAACAAAAGCCTTCCCCTTTAAACAAAACAGGGATTGTTTGTCCATATATTGCAATGTATTTAGGTTGGCCAACCAATTCAAAGTCATCCCTGGTCTGGCCAGTCCTAAATTCAACTTTAAAGTGATTCATTAAGAATTCTGTAACTTCATTATACATTTTACATAGGGACTAAGTTTTACCTGCAACTTACTTGCTGCTTTAAATGTTAAAACTCCCAAACTTTAACATAGTTGAGGGAAATTATAATTAAATTTGCCTGTATTTGGATGCATATTCAAGATTTTTTTCTATAAACCACCAGGAAGGACCTTTGTCACAGAGCTGGGCCAGACGCCACAGGCGCCCTAGACAACCTTGGGGTAGACATGGGGGACATGGGGCAGGCTTGAGTCCTGCAGCGGGTGGAGTTCCCGCGGGTTGCATGTACAAGTTCCAGGTGTGGGTATAGAAGCGGGTTGGTGGCTCTGCGGGTTGAGGGTTGGGCTGCGGATCTTCTCCATAGCAATTTTTACTCCTTTTTTCTGAGCACGTCTACTACCGATGATGTCCCTTCCGGTTTACAATGACAGCACTTCCTGATTCTTGATAGTCACTGGGTCGCGGGTCCAGGTTGCGGATAAGGTATTTGCGGGTCGGGTCGCGGGTCCGTGTTGCGGGTTGCAGGTGCGGGTCCTAAAAAATGGACCCGTGCCGGACTCTAGGGTAGGCGACAGGACAGGAACGTGCCTGGTGCCCCCCAGATTTGAACCCTAGACACATGCCTACTCTGCCTACCCCTTGGCCCGGCCCTACTTTGTAACATAATTTATAAAATAAGGTATTGTGTGCTACTTTAATCAATTAACTTTGTGATTAATAAAGCAGATGGTATATTTTGTCTCTGTTCGTGAAAGAAACTCATTCATCTGGTCCTACTAGTTCAGTTCCAGCAGTAAATATGTCACAATCATTAAGAGATTATGAGATTTAGGTGGTGAATTGTAATATTTCATCTGTACAGTCTGTCTATTAGAGAGTAATTCTTTGATGTGCACAAGTATTTAGAGACATGAGTGTTCTTCCATGGAATTCTTCCTCGCTTACGTTTTTTTTTTTTTTATTAGAAAATAGAGCAGACAATGTTATAGGGTGCTGTATTATAGATGAGACCTATAAAGTACTTTAGCATGTCCTCTGGACGTCTGCTATGCCATGATTTATAGCAGCTGTTTTCTGTGCTTACATTTTTAGCTTTTCCTCGTTTTGTGCAGCAGATTTTTAAAGAGCGGTAGATATACCATATTTTAATTGCAAGAGTAGTAAATAAAGTCTGCCCTGTATGGAAGTCATTACGTTTCAAGCTATTTATTGCCAGAGCCCCCTAAAGACTGAGTATTCTTAAAGATATTACCACTGCTTCATACCTTGTTATTACAAGCAGCCCCTGCACTTCTGGCCTTTTTTCTATAATTCATCTGGTCTCCCGGGTCCAGGAAGAGAATAATTACAGTACAACTTGACCAGCATGACCTTCTCTACTGGATATAGACACTGTCGCTTCAATAGACACTGATAATAAATAAAATAGTAGATAAGAAATAAGCAGCTACTGTCATAAAGGTGACAGGGGAGCACAAGTCTTGGGAGTGGGATTTCAATTTGGTTGTTTGTATAGTTGTTTACATGCAGGTTACATTATGAGGCGACCTTATAGCTTTTGCAGTTTCACTATTTTATGTGCCACTGCTTTACACACTTAGGGGCAGATTTACTAAATTCATGTGAAGGATTCGAAATTTCAAAAAGATTTGAATAATCTTTTGGGCACTTTGACCATCGAATTAAAAAAATTTGATCGGTTCGAATGATTCAAATAAAAATCTATTCGATCATTCGACCAATCGATGGTCGAATTACTTGCCCTTTAAATTTTTATTCAAATCCCTAGTTCGCCAGATTAAATTTACCGAATTGCAGTATAACCCAAGTAAATCAGCATTTTTTGATCGATAGAATGGTTAAAATCGTTCAATCGAATTTTGCTAAAACCCTTCAAATTCGAAATTCGACCAAAATTTGATTGGTCAAATTCGAGGGTTAATTAACCCTCGAATTCGACCAATAATAAATCTGCCCCTTGTTATTACGTCACACAGAAGGTATAGCAAACGTTTGGGGGCAGATTTACTAAATTCATGTGTAGGATTCGAAATTCGATCAAATTTTCAAAAAGATTCAAATTTCGAATAGCTTTTTTGCATACTTCGACAATCGAATTAAAAAAAAAAATTGTTCGATTCGAATTATTCAAATAAAAATCTATTTGATCATTCGATGGTCGAAGTACTTGCCCTTTAGAAAAAAATTTGATTGCCTAGTTCGCCAGATTAAACCTACCGAATTGCTTTTGAACCCTATGGGAAGCTCCCGTAGGGTTTATTTAAATTTTTTAGATCAAATAAAAAAATTAGATCGAATGGTTAAAATCGAATCGAATTTTTTTATTTGATCGTTCGATTGATTGATTGAATTTCGCTAAAACCCTTCAAATTCGATATTCATATTTGAAGGGTTAAAATTTGACCGAAATTCGGTTGGTTGAATTCGAGGGTTCGAGGGTTAATTCACCCTCGAATTCAACCAATAGTAAATCTGCCCCTGTGTCAGGGGGAGATCAAGCTTGTGAGTCTTTTTTCCAAGAGACATAACAAATAAAGGGTAGTTTTGCATTAAATCAAATGTTCGGGTAATTTAAAGTTTGCAGGCAGTAGTAGTAGTTAGTCATTTTAAAATGTAAAAAATATTGGGTGGGGGGGGCGGAATTTGAATTTATTTTTTGCTCTGCGGCTCTCCACTTTGTTTTCTTTTTGTTTGTCTCTTGGTAATAACCCAGTTTACAAACAAAAAACAAAGAAGAAGAGAATGGAACAAAAAAAGACAAGACATAAAAATAAAGCTAGAGAACAAATAATTAGAAACTGACCTCATTGACTGGACTGAAAATTTGAGGTTGTAGGGGACAGGACAGAAAGGATAATACAAAAAAACCAAAAATAGAAAGCAGATCCAAAGTTACATAAAATACTTTAGCATAAAAGGTAAAACAGATGTTTCTATGTGAAGTTATGCTTTAAATGTATTTTTTTTATCTAATTATGTGACCCAGGGGACATGCATTTCATGGTCTCTTTTTCACACTAAAAATGGGCACAGCCAGAAATATTAATATTCTCACTTGTTTACCTATAACTTGTTAATTGTATTGCTTCCCCTAACCCTAATTCTCTCTTGCTCCATATCATGGATTTTGAGACACGCGCCTCTTAAATCATACAGTACGGCCCTACACTCCTCTACCACTAGAAATATGAACACTGGGAAAATCCATGTTAAGCTGATAACCAAGAATCCCTTCACTCACAGGTTTCCTATAGTGAACTTTGGACAAAAAACTCCTTTGATTTTGTTCATCCAAAAACTGTAATAGAAAATAGAGTTGTTTTTTTTTTTTATAAAAGTACAGATATGGCACCTGTTATCCAGAATGTTAGGGACCTGGTTTTTTCTGGATAAGGGGTATTTCCATAATTTGGAACTCCATACCTTGTCTATTAAAAAATAATTTAAACATTAAATAAACCCGATGGGATTGTTTTTCCTCCAGTAAGGTTTAATTGTATTTGGTTGGAGCCAAACACAATGTTCTATTTTATTATAACAGGGGAAAAGGAAATCCGTTTTAAAAATTAGAATATTTTTTTTAAAAAATAGTGTCTATGGGAGATGGCCTTCCTGTAATTTGGAGCTTTCTGGATAACTGGTTTCCAGATATTTGATCCCATACTTGTATTTCAAGTTGTAGGCCAAAAGACTGCATCTTGTTTCTGCAGGTTAAGAGAACAGTGTTAATATATATAAATGTTCTGAAATGGTAATCTGTTTATATTGATTCCTATTCTGTATTTTTGCTTGCAGGACTCACCATTTACAAATGCAGGAATGGGCTCAAACTTGAATCTACTTGGTAAAATAGAATGCGATGCAAGTATAATGGATGGCAAATCTCTAAGTTTTGGAGCAGTGGGGTCCCTAAGTGGTATGACTTAAAAATACAATTATATTTATGTCTATGGAAAGTTGTAATTCACATTGTAAAATTTTGTAAGCTACCAAGGAGTTCCCTGACCATGTAATGGCTGGTTGCTTTTATTCTGGCGTGGAACTCCAAGGTTACTTCTCATTCCTCATATTTCACAGCAGGAGGTGCATTATTTGTTATAATTAGGGTTCCCACCTTTTCTGGGGCTGGAAAATGGGCAGGGGGTCAAGGTGGATGACATCAGAGGTGGGGGCAGGGCTGTGACATCAGGGGCGGGACTATGAGCGATTGGCTGATCACCATGTAATTATTTTCAATGCCCTGTCTGCAATTCCTAATTAGGTTTCACCCTGACAGCCCCATCTAATACCAGGCTGTCCGGGTGAAATCTGGACAGGTGGAAACCCTAGTTATATGTTTCATATGAAACTTTGGATTCATGTTAAAATTTTAAATGCCAGTAAGACCCTAATCTAATATACTGAATTCTATACAACATTCTCTACTTGTCCCACTGTACTTCATTCCTGTGTGTACCAGAAGTCTTTAGACCGCCCAGTCTATGCCCTGTAGCAGCTGGGCCACAGAAGGCTGGATCAGTGCATGTGCTATAAGTTTCTGACACACAATGAATACTATGATCTATTGGAGGCTGCTACAGGAGTGCTGCCGAATAAGGCTTTGGACAGATTCGGAGAGATTTAGTTGTATGGTGACTAATCGCCTCTTCTGCCGGGCGACCTGCCTTCTTCCTGCCTTTCATCTGCTTGACTGAAGAATCGCCTGCGCTAATGCACTCGTGGCACTTCGATTTCCGAAGTTGCCCAAAGTCTCCTCGCGAGGCAACTTCAGACGAATTTGTAAATCAAAGCACTGCGAGTGCATTAGCGCAGACGATTCTTCATTCAAGCAGACGGAAGGCAGTTTGGGGAGATAGTGGCCCTGCAGAAGTAGCGAATATTCGGCGACTAAATCTCCCCGATCTGCCCAAACCCTAATAATGTTAACTAGCCAAAAAAAAAAACCAAGAGGCACGTACCCCCAGCTCAACTAAAGCTGCAGTTACGTTTATGAGCTTCATTATTATGATGTCATATTTAACGTGTTGTATTAACTACACATTCTTTCTTAAAGGGATCAAAAATCCTGTTTTGGCAGCAAACAAGTTACTTTGTGAAGGACAGAAAGGGAAACTTTCAGCTGGCAGGATTCCCCCTTGGTAATACCATTGTTTGTATAATCTAATTTTTTTTTTGCCATTTAATACACATGATTTGTATAAGCCTCTGCCATTAAACACTGGTCGGATCTAAAAAATAGCCCAAGTGTGAGTACAGATTGGCCCTGGAACATCTTGTCCTCTGGCTCATCTGAGAACTATTAATTGCTTTCCCATTGACATTAGGATGGATGTTTCTGATAATCCTAATTTCTTTTGTCTGTTTTTTTTTTATTTTTGCAACAAACAGTTGAAAGTTTAGCTCAAAAATTATTATTTTAGCAACATTTCTCTGCTGTTTTTGCACTTTTGGGATTTTTGTTTTTGCATTTACTCTTTGTAGTGGAAAAATAGTTTTTTTCCCCCTAACAGATGGCTTTAATGCATACGTCTGCAACCCATGGCTCTGGAGCCTTATGCGGCTCTTCATCTTGCTTGCTGTGGCTCGGTATTGTGGCCTTGCCTGTCACGACCTCTATACAGCCCTCGCACCTAGTTGCGGTTTCTTGAGTGTGCGACAGCCAGAAGTGAACAGTTAGGGCTGTATAGAGACGTCCCAGGAGTGACAGGCAAGGATATCATCCCACCTCATCCCTTTTATTTCCTTGGTAATAACGCTAGAATTTTCTTATTGCCGACTCCAGCCCTGATGTGAGGGAAGGCAGAAAATTGGGTAGAGGCTGGCAGGCAGTGAAGTAAGGGGTTGGACCCCATTAGGGTGTTATTTAATTCTCTAGACCCTCCTCCCTCTCTACAGCTACTTCCTTGTGTTGAGGAAAGTGGAGATTGCTTACTTGCTCCGTCCAGTAGCCCGTAGGAGTGGTATAGGCAAATTAGCTCATTCCTGTCTTGAGTATTTCCATGTGACTCGGGTTCCCTTATTCCTCTGGTTCCCAAGAACATTGTGGAAAGTATGCAGGGTCCCTTTTTAACTGCATATAGAGGAGCCTGTGCCAGAAGAGAAGGCAGGAATTCTGTACCAACAGGAGCAGTGTGCTTGGCGGCATTCCTTGCCTGGTATGGGCAGTGTCCAACAAGGAATAGCTGCAATTCGTAGCAACTCCTGAGCCTATCACTCTCAAAGAACAAAGGGGAGTGTCTAGTGCCCCCTCACACTGGGGCTATTGTGCTGCTACCTGTCACACTATCCCATGCAGCAATAAACTTTTAAAAGTAAAAGCTGTCACGTTTTGCGGCTCCACAATATTTTTTTTAGTGGAAGAGGGGGCAAAAGGTTTTTTTTTTTATAGTAAAGGTTGCCGACCCCTGCCTACAAGATGTAAAAGTATTGGTCAATAAAGAATGGTGTTGGCATACTACATTAAAACAATAAAATATATTGGAGTTGAATGTGTACCCTAGGGCCTTTCTTTTTTAAAAATTCAGCTCTAATTTAACACAGCCCCCAACCGCTGATTTATCTATAAAGAGTGTTTTGAATGCCTTTAACTTTGATCAGCAGAATAATGAAGACTCCAGATATTTGAAGGGTTAGTGTATCAGTCAATGTGTCTGATCTGCTGCCTGAATTAACGCAAGTGCCATAAAAATGTTAAGAATGTATTAACAATCAGCGTTTTTGCTCTTTGATCACAGAGAGTTTCATTTACAGCCTATCTAAATAATTCTATTAAAGTGATCTCTTTTATGGTGTAATTAAGCTTAGCTAGTTTAAATACATTGTGTGCTACATAGTAAATATTTTTGCAGAAAAATTAAGGAAATCGATATTTCACATCCAAAGCAACATTATGAAAAATAATTGGGCAGATCTAGCGGAAACTAGAATAAGTTGGTTATAAGATTCCAACTCCGAGGCTGCCTGGAACCGTTTCCTAACGTTTAATCGTTTGATTTCATTTTTATGTTTAATCGTCTTATGGGTGTTTTTAAAGACCTCCAATACATTTTTCGTAGCCATAAAGTACTATTTTCAAAAGGATTTAATAGGTAATAATCAAGGTCATTGTACTGTTCTTCAAGGGTTCATCCAAATATAAGTGCCAAACATACTTTGCACTAAACCACATCAGAAGCATATGCTGTAAACATGGAATAATCTCTTTTATCTTCAAAAAGATGCACATTGCTGTCTGGGCCTCACTTCTGGTGTCGGCAAACCTTGTCTTGCTTGAGTGATAGAAAAGCATTTTATAGGCAAAACAGCACTTGTATATGGTAGTAGGTGCCAAGGAGGAAGCTGTATGCAGAGAAAGTACTATTTGCAGTATCCAAAGGGTTAGTAGCAGCTAGTAGCAAGGATAGAGTCAAAGCACATTGTCAGGCACCGAAGAATCGAGTCAGAATAACAATTTACTAGCACCCAGGGACTTTAGCAGGAGACACCTGTATTTTGTCAATTAAACCCTGGTGTATGGTGTTTTTAACCTAGAATTTCACACCAAGCATTCATATTCTTTAAAGGTCTCTTTGCTGACCTGAAGCCCACGGAAGCATGTGCAGTTGGGCCTAGTCAGGAATCTGTTTTACTGCGCACGCTTCTG
>CM044440.1:20611589-20631550 GCA_024363595.1 Xenopus borealis | reverse complement strand
GCCTTCCTCACCTCCTGTACCAGTATTTATTGTGATGTATGTAACTCCTTATGTTCTATAAATGTAATTCATGTGATTTAGTTTTATAATCACGTTCACTTTACAGCGCTACGCAACAAGTTGGCGCTATAGAAATACATGTTAATAATAATAACTTATTTATATAGCGCCAGCATATTTTGTAGCGCCGTATTCTGGATAACATGTCCTATACCTGTTCCTATAGTTGAGAGCTTTTTCTATCCATCATCCATTCTAACATCCAAACGTCTTTGAATGTATAAAAAAAAAATGTAATACATGATTCTAGTTATTTTCATTTAAAAAAATTCACAATGCGTTTGTGTGAATTTAATTAAATTAATTAATTGATTTTACAAACCGTTTAGTGGCCACTTCCGTGAAAGAAGATTTGCGAATGTTATAGTTTGTTCAGTGAATTTAACCAAAAACGTTATGTTTGCTCCAAATGATTGACACCTTCAAGCACTTCATGTAAGTGCCCAATTCAAATATGCAATGCAATTAAAGTGGTGTTATTCACCTTTTGATGAACTTTTAGTTTGCTGTAGAGAGTGATATTCTGAGCCAATTTCCAATTGGTTTCAATTTTGTTTATATGCGGTTTTTCATTTCTGTTAGTTTTTCATTCTGCAACTCTGCAAATTACCCTAGCAACCATGCATTGCTATGAATAAGAGAGGTTCTGACTAGAAAGCTGAGTCATAAAAAGTAGCAATAATGATAAATTTGTAGCTATACAGATAATTTGTTTTTGACTATTTACTCCCATTTGAAATCTGGAAAGAGTCAGAAAGAAGAAGGCACATAATTAAAAAAACAATAAAAGGAAAAATGAAGACCAATAGAAATGTTGCTTAGAATTAATTCTATAACATAGTAAAAATTAACTTCGAGGTGAACCAGCCCTTTAAAGGAGAAGGAAATGATAACATTAAGTAAGCTTTGTCAAAAAGGCTGCTCTGAGTCCTCTGTCAAAAGAAACACAGCATCAGGCCTGGACTGAGAATTAGGCCCTGGTAAACAGAGGCCCAAACAGCCCACTAAATACTGACTTTCTATGGCACCTTAGAGTAGCCCCTCTGGCATTTGCCAGAACCCACGGATTGCCAGTCCTGGCCTGCACAGCATTACTTTCCTTCTATTGTGCTTCTTTATCAGACTTCCTGTTTTCAGCTTAAACCTCCAGGGCAGGGCTTGAGCATGCTCAGTTTGCTCCTCTCTCCCTCCTCCCCTCCCTGCTGTAATCTGAGCCCAGAGCTATGAGTGAGCAGGGAGAGATTCAGGCAGGAATGTCATATCAAGCTAATATGGCAGCTGCTATCCTAAACAAACATAGAGCTTCTAGAACTGTTTACTCAGCTATGGTAAAGCATTCTGCAGAATAAATATAGTGTTATAGCTTGCACTATTGTGGCTAATCTATTGGCAGTAAACTGCTTCGGTAGCTTCCTTCTCCTTTAAGGAATAATATTTAATTAGAAATGTGAATTTTTATTCTTATTTTTGCAATCTGTTTTTCTCTTTGTGACTTGTATTACATTCCCCCATAGGTGTTTTGGCCACCCCTTAGCCACAGTCAGAGTTGGACAGGGGGCCCACCGGGACTGCTGTCCAGGGCCTGCCACCACCTCCTCCTCACTGTACCGCGCATTCTGCGCACATGTGAGAATGCCGCCCCCCTTACTGTGACGCGTGCATGGGCAAAAGACATCGCCCGGCACGCATGCGCCAGCGGTGATGAAAAATACAATTTTTTTGTATTATTGGTTATCAGGAGGGGGGTCTGGCCCTGCGGGGGCCCACCGGGTTTTTTCCCGGTGTCCCGCTGGGCCAGTCCGACCCTGGCCACAGTCTTTCTTCATTGATTTATAAACATGGATTTCCTGACTGGGGCATCCAAGCACTCAAAATATCGAGCCATTTCTTAAAACTACAGCTGTTCAGGAATGTCTGTCTTGTGTTTTTGCCTGATACTTTTAGCTGAACTTGTGCCCACTTATGAAAACCTATTTGTCTGCTACCATTGTCCTTAATCTTGCAATCTTGATCCATTAACCCTATAGGATCTGTAACACTCAACTGCCAGTTGCATTGATTCTACAGATCCAGGCCAAATTTTTAAGTTTACAACTGATGGACGTGTGTCTTTTTTTCAACCTAACTTACTATGTTACTATGCAAGTCATTTCAGTGTGTAGAAGTTGCCTTGGGATCCTGCTTTCAGGATATCCATGTCAGGATTAAAAGGGTTAAAACATGAAAGCAGGCAAACAGGAATATCGTACTTTCTCCCCTTTATATTACGGTTACAAACAAAAATTGGAAAAATAGAAACTGTTGTAGAACATTTCTATCAGAACAAGCGCCAACACCCACAGAACATCAATACTTCGCTGTGGCAGCCGATTATGTATACACAGTGAAATATAATGCAGGGACAGATATGGGATCTATTATACAGAATGTTCGGGATCTGGGGGGTTTTCCAGATAAAAGATCGACGTTGGATTTTTTTTTTTTTTCAAAACTCACAAATTTGAATTTAAAACCACCAACTCGTATTTGAATTCGAATATGAGATTTCTCACACATATAATGCGAATATTCACCACCTAAAACCTGCCAAGTTCATGTAGAAGTCAATGGCAGAGGTCCCTTCGACTATTTGAAGATGTTATTAGTAGCGACGAGCCAAATTTTTTCCAAGTTTTGCTGCGAAAATGACGCCCCATAGACTCCAATTGGAGAAATAAATTGTCATGCAGCAAAATACATTGTCACGCGGCAAAAGTTGAGGGTCGATTCAGATTCTATTTGTCGGGGCTATTTCATCGAATTTTAGACATCAAGTTTTTCGATAAATAACACCCCCCTAAGTCTACTCAAAATTACAGAAGAAAAGAAATCATTTTTAAAAATGGGATTATTTTATTAAGACTTTACCTGTAATTTGGAAATTTCTTGCTTTACCTCTACAGCAAAATACACATTTTCTGGGATGTGTTTTTGTCAGTTGGTGCAATTTTTTGTTCTCCATTTAATAGCTGGCCCCTTTCAGCACATGACTAGAGAACTTTTGTTGCAACCTGGTAGGTGATGGCACCATAGATTCTTCTATGCAAAGGGTTAAAACAACAGCATCTCCCTCTTGCTTCCTCATCTAGTGTTTCCCATGCATCAAGATGGGTTCTTTTCTCCCTAGCTTGGCATGTGGCTTAAGTTCTCCACATCTCCCTTTATTATTATAACTTTGTTCTGTATGTATTTACTCCTGATGCTCAACTAAAGAAGTAGCTAGAAATGTTGTACATTATGTTTTGGGTTTCGCTACCAGCCCAAGGCAACCACAGCCCTTTAGCAGCAGAGTCAGACTGGGATGCCAGGGGCCCAGCAGAAAACCGTAGACCATGGGCCCACTTTGCAAACTATTATTCCTCCTCTCCTCACACAACCTCTTTATTCTCCTAGTCTTTACATCTACTTACTATATTTTTCCACATTTAAAGGGATACCGTCATGGGAAAAAATGCATCAGTTAATAGTGCTGCTCCAGCAGAATTCTTCATTGAAATCCATTTCTCAAAAGAGCAAAATGTTTTTATATTTCATTTTGAAATCTGACATAGGGCTATACATATTGTCAATTTCCCAGCTGCCCCAAGTCATGTGACCTGTGCTCTGACAAACTTCAGTTACTCTTTACTGCTGAACTGCAAGTTGGAGTGATATCACACACCTCCCTTTCCCCCTCTAGCAGCCTAACTACAGAACAATGGGAAGGTAACCAGAAAACAGCTCCCTAACACAAGATAACAGCTGCCTGGTAGATCTAAGAACAGCACTCAATAGTAAAATCCAGGTCCCACTGCGTTACATTAAGGAGGAAAAACAACTTCCTGCCAGAAAGCAGTGCTGGCAGGTAAACAGTTTCCGGGTTCGCAAAAGCAAAAATTGTTCGCACAGTGGTATAACATTTCGCATTGCAAATAGTTTTTGCCTTACTGACTTATATTGCATTCCCCTATAGGAGAATAAAGAGGTTGAGTGAGGTAGAGTCCTGAAGCGGGCCGGGTCACCTGCAAAAAACCTGCGGTACCCTGTGGGTTAGGGGCAGAAGTTCTGGGTGCGGTTATAGACGCGGTTTTGCGGGTCGGCCCGTGTGTCTTCTCAATAGCGATTTTTACTCATTTTTTCTGATCACGCCAACTACTGATGATGTCACTTCCGGTTACAATGACGGCACTTCCTGATTCTTGATGGTCAGTGGGTCCGGTTTGCGGATAAGGTACTTGCGGGTCGGGTTGCTGGCTCAAGCGGATTGCAGGTTGCGAGTACGGGTCGGGTATGGGTTGCAAAAAATGGACCCGCGCGGGTCTCTAGAGTGAGTGAATAGGTTTTCTAAGGTTTTCTGGCATCCCAGTCCAACACTGGACAATTGCACATGGTGAGGCTCAGTAGAGCAACAGTAGGCCAGCAGATTGGATTGTATGTTTGCCTGTTGGCCAGATCTGCCTACTAATGCACTTTTTCTCTTTGAAGAAGATAAAAAAGGGCTTGGAGCTTGTTCGCCTAACCATGTTATTTCATGTAGTTATTGAAGTTATTTGCCAGAGCGGCTACCCGCTGATTTGTAGTTGTCTGATAAGCCAACAGTGATATTCTCCATACAGAGTTCATTATAGCTGCTAAACTTCTGTGTGTATAACATCACGGCCGTAGTCTCATTCTGAGCTGCACGCTATCTCTCTTCCTACAGCTTCTGTGTTTGGCAGCTTGTACCTTAATTGTTTCCAGCTTCTCAGTATGGTGAAACAATGCAGGTAATGGAAAGATGCATTTTCACGGATGTAATAGATGTCTTCCAAATCTTTGTCTGCCTGTCGCTGAGATTAACTCTAAATCCATGTGCTAAAAAGCTGCAAACTATGTGCTAATGTCACAAGGCTTGTATTACTTACCTTCTACCGGTATCCAAGTAAGGAACTGTTTTGCAGTAGCACAGTCATGGCATTATAATGGGCAAGATTTCAATGAATAGGGAGCGTGCTGGAAAATAAGATTTTTGTATTCATGAAGAAACAGTTATTTAAATTACCAATCCACATAAAAGGACCCTCTATAATGGACCTGCTGAATGTGTTAGAAAGAGGGGTTTGTTATATTGAACTTAATATTGATCTTTATCTCGCCATTTCAATAAACTTGCTTGATTGCAGGGGGAGAAATTGGGGAGTCAGTAAGAAGAAAATGATTGATCCCTTAGTTCTTTATCATACAGGTACGGGTTCCCTTATCCGGAAACTCGTTATCAGGAAAGCTTCAAATTACAGAAAGGCCGTCTCCCATAGACTCTAAATAATCTAAATTTTTTAAAAATTATTTCCTTTTTAATTTTTCTATGTGATATTAAAACAGTACTTGATCCAAACTAAGATATAATTAATCTGTATTGGACGCAAAACCAGCCTATTGGGTTCATTTAATGTTTACACGATTGACTTAATGAAGATACAAATTACGGAAAGATCCATTATCCAGAATGCCACCGGTCCCGAGTATTCTGGATAACCGGTCCCATACCTGTATACAGTTGAGTTCAGAATAATAGCAGTCCAACGTCACTAACCTGATCAATCACTGTTTTTGGTAGAAATTATATTTCTACATGGAAAATAATTTACTAGTAGGTGTAGTTGGGTAATTGAAAACGAACAGACCCAACAGTCGTGACTTGCTGCTGATTCTGTGTCACTGAATCATTAATTGAGGCTTGTTCCAAATCAAATAATAGCAGTGTGTTCAATTAGTGAGCTCATTCATTCTGTGAAAAAACTAGTGTCAATTACAGCCCTTATTTAATGAAGGAAGGGGCAAATGTGCTGCTGGTTACAGTGCATTTCTCTCTAAAAATCTGAGTAAAATGGCTTGTTCCAGACATTGTTCAGAAGAACAGAGTACTATGGTTAATAAGTTGATTGGAGAAGGGAAATGTATAAAGAAGTGCAGAAAATGATGGCCTGCTCAACCAAAATGATCTCAAATGCTTTAAAATGGATGGCAATGAAAACCTGAAAGATGTAGAAGAAAACCGAAAACAACCGAATGGATAGACTAGCCAAAATGGAAAAGACTCACCAATGCATTTGTGTGCATGAAAATAAAAGCTATTACAGGTATGGGACCCATTTTCCAGAATTATCGGGACCTGGAGCTTTCCAGATAACTGCTCTTTCCTTAATTTGGATCTTCATACCTTAAGCCTACTAGAAGATCATGTAAACATTAAAATAAACCCACTCGGCTGGTTTTTCTTCCAATAAGGATTGATTCTATCTTAGTTGGGATCAAGTACAAGCTACTGTTTTTATTATTACAGAGCAAAAGGGAAATCATTTTTTAAATTTTGTATTATGTGATTATAATGGAGTCTATGGAAGACAGCCTTGCTGCAATTCGGAACTTTCCAGATAACGGATCCCATTCCTCTATAAAGATTTTTGAGCTTTGTTCACTTTTTAAGCACACTGCTATTATTCTGAACACTGAACTGTATCTCAATACTATTTTGATTTATTTTGCTGAAGTTGGACCAAAATGTACAGTATATACTGCCCTTTATGCAAAGACTTGAAGGGTCACTTACAAATACAACGTCGGGGACATGTCTATCGGACGCCCGTATCTCCTCTATTGTGATCTAATCATTGGTCCCTAGGGCCCACAATCACATCACCCCAATATCGCCTACCTCAAGGTGCACATATCGGGGAGAGATCCGCTCGTTTGGCAACACCGCCAAATGATCGGATCTCTCTGTATACGGCCAGCTTAAGTCCGTCGTACCCAAGTTTTAAATAGATATTGATAGTCAGGGCCCCTTATAAGGAACTGTGGTGCCAGGGCCCCCCATAAAAGTGTTCAGTAGAATTGAACTCGTGGCTTCAGGACTTCAACTTCGCCTCCTTTTGTGACTTTGGGTCTTTTCACCCCTTCTGCACCCCTTATGCACTTCTGCATTCAAGCTGTTCAGACTTTGGAAGGAAGGCATTGTGGTAGTGTGTGGCAATTGCTCTTTTGGTAGCAGCAGTTTCTTTCAACAGATAAGGGCCAGTTACACAGGGTTTCCTACAGAATTCTGTCTGTGTGTTCATTTAACACAGCAGACACAGTGAACCTACTGAATAACTGCTAAATGATTCGGGCATAGTCTCAGATTCCTTGACCATATGGGTAGTCTGTGGTGAACCAGCCTGGGTCTCTTCTGGCTTTGTGGTCCTGAGTCAGAGGGTAAGTTATCTATTTGTAGGCAGGGTTGGGTGCTGATCTGTGTAGGGGGACATGTTGGGTGGTGGTGCGGATCAGTTTGCGGGTTAGCAGGACCCTCACAGTGCTCTGGGGTCATACCTTTTAAATACAGGTGAATCTAATCAGCCCTCACACCTGAGCAGACCCTCATTTTCATATTCCTCTGTGCTGACTCATAGAGGATTCTAAGAGGGTTAAGGTGGCCATAGACGGGCCAATAAAAGCTGCCGACATACCAAGTCGGCAGCTTATTGGCCCGTGTATGGGGCCCTCCGGTGGGCTTCACTGATCGATATCTGGCCGAAAGTTGGCCAGATGTCGATTGGGCAGGACTAAAAATCCCGTCTGATTGCGGCCGCATCTGTTCGTTGATGGTGTCCCTCAATCCGACCGCTCATTGGGCCCTAGGGCCCACGATCGGATCAGCCCGATATCGTCCACCTCAAGGTGGGCATATCGGGGAGAGATCCACTTGTTGGCGACGTCGCCAAACGAGCAGATCTCTCCATGTATGGCCACCTTTATACTTTCCATCTATGATTTTCCCAATCATGCTATAATAGGTAAAACATTTGCTTTAAAATTGTGACTACTTTTTTTTTGTTTTTTTTGGCCTGTAAATATAACTAATTTTCCTATATATTTTTATTGTGAGGAAATAAACATCTTGTTAATCATCAGTCACATTAAAAAAAAATTGTCTTCACTGAAACATGTTACACATGTATTGCCAAACCAATGCAAGGTGAAGAAAACGTGCTTATTTATCCATCTTGTGCATCATATATACATTATCAGTGACCGTGATTAGCCCTTGAGTCATTAAAATGGAAACATATTTCAATCCATTTCTCTATATTTGGATTTTTGTTGCTTTGCTAGTCTGTAAAACATGCAAACCAATTTTGAAATGGAGGAAAACTTCAGCAGCTTATACGTATTTTAGGTTTTTCTTTGTTTCAAAAGCCCGTTTGGGTAAAATTGCAGATTGCAGAGGTTTTTATGGCATTATTACTCGAGCAGAGCTTCCTTAAAAAAATAGCTCATGCTTAAAGAAATTTTAAATTGGCCTCTCTATTTCGTGTACTAAAAAAAAAAAAGTCAAACACAACCTTTAGCAGTGATGATCTATTCCTCTAGATTCCCCAGTGGCCAGGCAACATTTTATTTTTTAACTATACTTTAGAGCAGTGATCCCCAACCAGTGGCTCATGAGCAGCATGTTGCTCACCAAGGGGCAAATTCACTAAGATGCGCAAATTCGCTAGCGTTGGCTTCGCTAGCGTTCACCGCACTTCGCCAGGCAAATTCACTAAAGTGCGAAGTTACGCTCAGGTCGGCGAACGGTAGTGTAGTTGCGCTAGTGTTACTTCGCCAGACAAAGCGCAGTTACGCTAGCGGTGCCTAATTTGCATACGGCGGGAACTTTAACATATAATAGAAGTATATGTTACAGCCACTACTTTCCACTACACAAGCCCAGGAAACCTTTAATAAATTAAATAAAGTTGTCCTATTGCCCTACATGTGCCCCCTGTATAGTTGTGTTGCCATATGTTAGGAAATGTAGGGGGGAAGGAGGGTAACCCCCCTCCCCCCAAAACGATCTTTTTCAGATTATCACCCTACAATGGTAAAACACGCCAGCATTTTTTTGGGACTTAGAAAAATGTTACCATTTTTTTTTTCAAGCTCCTATCTATTGTATTGAACTTTGCTTGGTTTGACCAGACGAAGTAAAGTCTAGCGTAAGTGGTAACGTTCAGGAAAAAGTTGAATTTGAAAATTCTCCAGAGTCGGTGAATTTGCGAAGTTACGAATTGATGTCACGCTGGCGAATTAGCGCTAGCTTCAGACGCTTCGCACTTTAGTGAATTTGCCCCCAATACCTTTGATGTTGCACCCAGTGGCCTTAAAGCAGGTGGAGGCATAAACACCATGTGTATTGCCAAACTACAACCTACGGGTTTCCAAATAACCAATTGCAACCCTTATTGAACACCCCTATAACCTTCTTTTATGCTCCAACTTTTATTATATTTAAATGTGGCTCACGGGTAAAAACAGTTTGGGACCCCTGCTCATCCCTACTGGTGACCTTTATTTAAGCTTTGCTTCTCAAGAGTATCCCAGAGGATAATGAGCATGTGCAGTACCACTGTAACTGAAAAGATGGCCCAACTGGATCATATAATGGAGGCCTTCAGTTTACAGGTTTAGGTTTAGGGATTCTAAACTCCTGGTTTGGTACAGACAATTCAGTATATAACATACAACATTTCTAGCAATGTTTCTTTAGGCTTCAGAACAGGGGCCATAACCTTTACTATCAAAAGTGCCATTTTGCCCTCTCTTCCACTAAAATAATAATATTCTGGAGCCACAAAACATAAAACTTTTGAAAGTGTGGGGTATGCTGCTGTGTTATTTAAGGGTTTTTGGATTTCATTCTATTTTCAATCAAAGATGTAATTGTTCTAAGCAAGGGTTGTAAATTCTAAGACTTAAAAGTACAGTAATTCCCACTATCATGATTTCCTTGCCTTAAGAAAATTATTTTGTCAGACTAAAAATGTGTCCCCATGTAACTCATTCACTAATTGCGCCATGGTACCAAAGAACTTGCCAAAACCTCTACACAATCAACATACTTTCATTAAATTGCATTAATATCCATTTCATGAAATACACTGCTTTGCAAACGAAAACTCAGATGGCCAAAACTGCTGAGTTAAAGATCCAGTTGCTTATACTCTTAAGGGTGGTGACACACGCTAAGATTCTGGGAGATTAGTCACCCAGCAACAAATCTCCTCTTCTTCAGGGGACTAATCTCCCAAAGATTAGTCAAGATTAAAGGGATACTGTCATGAGAAAAAAGTTTTTTTTTCAAAATGCATCAGTTAATAGTGCTGCTTGGGCAGAATTCTGACATGGAGCTAGACATAATGTCAATTTCCCAGCTGCCCCAAGTCATATGACTTGTGCTCTGATAAACTTCAATCACTCTTTACTGCTGTACTGCATGTTGGAGTGATATCATCCCTCTCCAGTTTTACTAGGAAATGAGTAAACCTGTCATTATCATCTTATCTTTTTTTTTATAATTCTATGTATCCATGGAACACGTCTGCAAACACTGGTCAAATTTGCTGTGGCCAATAACCAATCGTATCCAATCAGAGATGATATTTTTATTTTTCAGCCAGATGCAAGTAGAACAATGAAAGCAAACATCTGATTTGTTTCAATTAGGGATGCACCAAATCCACTATTTTGGATTCAGCCCAACCTCCGAATCCATTGTGAAAGATTCGGCCAAATACCATCCCCGAACCCTAATTTGCATATGCAAATTAGTGAGAGGAAGGGTAAAAGGCAGCCGCGCACTGCAAACATTTTTTTTACTTCCTTGTTTTGTGACGAAAAGTCACATGATTTCAAGGATTCGGTTTGGCCAGGCACAAGGAATCCTGAATCCTGTTGAAGATGGCCGGATACCGAACGGAATCCTGGATTTGGTGCATCCCTAGTTTCAATGGGTTAATGTCCATGTGCAAATGTGGCCACCATTTATAAATGACCCCCCATATGTGAGCTGCTATGGCAAAGACCAGCCTAAGCATTACTATTTAATTCATTCATTCATTAATTAATTAAAGGTCTCAACCACCCTGTAGCAAGTTGGTGAATTGGTTACTGGTCACAACACAAAATTTATCAGAACTTTTAAGTCATTCTTTCCTTCTTCCATTTCACAGTCTCCTTGGCAGGGTTTGTTGCATGCTGACAATTAGGAATACAAAATATTGTGCTCAATGTGGAATAATTTCTTGGTGCAAAGAAGAAGGTTTAGGGTTCCTAGAGGACTGGAATGTGTTTTTCTGGGTGTAAAATCATTATTGTGATAATGGACCTTGGTGCAAAGAAGGCACTGAGTTGTGAAAGCCTGAATTTCTTCTTTTATATCAATAACGAAGCCTTCTTTTACAAAGAACCCAGATCGATAAGTAGGGGGGCAGTAGGACTATGGCTTGTGGCAACTTTGTCACGTGTTTTTTTCAGTTGGTTTCAGATAGTTCTCCAGAAAGAGAAACTTTTTCCAATTACTTTTTATTCTCGATTTGTGACTGTTTTTCTAATACTGAAGTGTGAACTTTCACTTTCTTATGTCATTTTGAAGCAGCTCAGAATGGGGTCACCGACCCTGTAACTGTTCTAAACCGATAAATTCGTTGATCCACTTTTTATTTTTTGTCCCTGCTGAGCAGAGTCCCTGTGTTTCATTAAAGGCAGTTGTTAGAATTGATATGGTAGTTGCTGATATTCCACAGATGCTGCTGAGAATATGGATCAACTAATTGCATCTGCTCCTGGATCACTGAGCTGCCAGACAAACACTACAGACAGGAACATTAAACTTCAATTTTGAGAAAACAGTAAAAAATAAAAGATGGAAAGCAACTGAAAAAAACAGTCTCTGTTTATAGTGAATAATCCAAAAACAACTGAACCGAAAATAAGTGTTTGGAAGGTGAACAACCCCATTAATAATGAAGATCCATTCTGTTTAGATTACACATCACTTTTATATAACCACATGCCCAGCTTATTGCACATATTTTGACATTCTTTGATTAGGTTTTTTTTGATATCCTACAACTACTCTGTTATTCAATGTTATTAAAGACTGTCAAACTAGAAGCTTTGGAAACAGAAATGTTGCAAGGCCCATGGCTCAGATGGACATATTCCTCTTTTAGAAAGTTCCAAGTCCATCCACTACCTTGTCTTATTCCATCTTAAATCTTTTGCTCTTGGTGCCCCTTACCTTACCTCTTAATGGAACAGTAACACTAAAAAAATTAGTGTCTTAAAGTTATGAAAATATAAGGCAGATTTATCAAGTTTGGAATTTCGAGTTTATGGGAGTTTCTACAAAAACTTGAAATTCGGAAAAAAATGACCAATTGTATTTTTTTAAATTTGAGTGAATAGGATTGACCTGTAAATTGATTTTTTATTTTTTTGCCCAAAAATCCACCAATCGACTCCAAATTGATTGCAGGAGGTCTCCCATAGGCTAAAACATGTGATGGATGAAAATGTGCTAATTTATGTTACAGTATGTATAGAAATTATTTTGTTATGGCATTTTGAATAAATCATTCTGCTGCAATAGTTTGTGTGCATGGAAAGTATTATTCTTAACCTGTAGCACATTTTATGTTGTAGGCTGTGGAGAGCACCTTGTACGGACCATATTGGCCAGAGAATGTTCGCTTGCATTGCAGGCTGAAGACGCTCACCAAGCTTTGCTAGAGTCTATGCAAAATAAATTCATTGGTAAGAGCAAGATACAACTGTCTGCTTGTAAAAAAAATTATATATATATATATCCTTTTGGCTAATAACATTTTACTTTGTAGAAAGATTTTTTTTTGGGGGGGGGATACTGGAAAAAGAATTCCTCAAAAATAGATAGGAAATAAAACATTTGTCATTTATGCTCTGTCAGCCTGTACTGCTGTGGGATCTTGTATCCAAAATTTTGGTATTTGGGGGTACTCCCTAAATGTATGGAGGAAGGTGATCTGGTTAGATAAGACTAAAATGTAACTTTTCGGCCACCAAGGAAAATTCTATGTCTGGCACAAACCCAACACATCCCATCACCCCAAGAACACCATCGCCATAATGAAATCACCAAGTTTCAGCTAAACTCATCGTTCTGATATCACTGTGTTTAAAGGTTGTACCTTCTTTGCCTTTGTTTTCATGTGGTTGGTTTTTTGTTTTTTTTTTGGTCCTGGGGTCTGTGACTCTGGCAACCATAAAGCTTTTTCCTTTGCAGGCCAAAAATAGGCATAGGAGTAGAAATTCTAGTAATTAAAACGCATACAAAATAAATGATGAAGAACTAAAAAGTTGGCAAGAATAGATCGCTGGATTTGAAGCTATTTTTGGCCATAAGCACATAGTGCAATGTCTGGCTGTTATATGTCTAAACTAGCAATGCCACAATACTTTTCTCCTAAAGAACTAATTTCTGTACCAGGCTCAAAATATACTGCAATAATTAAAGAGTTGAAGAATATGAATATTCTCTAATGGCTCTGTTCCCACATATGCCTTCCAGATTGGAAAAAAAAGTCCTTCAAACCTTATGTGTCTGTGTTTAACGCTTAATTCCCGATTATGTCATAAGTGCAAAGGGTAATTGTATCTATACAAATATAGCAAACAAGCATGTGATATGTTAGGCTTATATTTGGTGAAATGATTTCACTTTTGCCCTGCATTTTCCTCCAGAGGATAAACAAGTGCATTCAACTTGAGGAAAAGGAAAGTCAAATTGAACCTGACGTTGCAGTCTGATAATGAGCAGATGAAACTGTTTAAAAGCAGAACAAAGATTTATATAAGTGTATTTAAACAGACAATTACACCAACCTCACAGGTTTAAAAAAAAAAAAAAAGTAACAGCGATTATCCAGCTGTGTAAATAGATACTGTGTATATCCTTTTGTAAAAATGTTCTTTTTTTTAACTGCCAGCTGATTTGCCATTTTTGCAATTATTATTAGGTACCTAGATAAAACACCCTAAATATAAATGCCTGGGTTCTATTGATACCCAGGGTACACAGGTTTATCAAAGTACATAGCATGTAAAGACCCCAAAATCTACCTTGTGCATACTTATCTGATGGCTTACATTTATAAACTCTGCCAGTGTAATAGCTACAAAAAAGTATGGTGACCCCTGAAAATCATATAATTTGGAAAGTACACATTCTGACAAATCTAAAATGTGTGCATGTCTATTTACACCAAACTACAAAGTTACGCAAAAGGCAGCAGTTTTTATATTTGTCACATTAATTTCACATAATTTCTAACATACAAAGATAAACTACCCTAAATATGAACACACCTGATCTACTGAACAATTTGATGCTCCATATGCATAGATATACCAAAGCAGGTGGCGTGTACAGACCCCAGATGAAAATACTGCAAATAATTTTTCTCAGCTTCCAATTCGCCTTCTGTGAACAAAGCCCCCAGACTGCATATTACTGTATGTGCCACAAGTCCACTTAACAGTACAAAGACCCCTTAAAAATTATATATTTTTGGAATTCCGACACACTATGGTAAAAAACTAAGGGGCCGATTTACGAAATTCACGTGAAATGATTGAAATTCGATCGAATAACGATCGTACAAATTTTTCTTAATATCGGATATTCTAATTTGGCCTCTTCGATCATCGAATACTGAATTTTCGAATAGATCGAATGATCGGGTATCGACAGTGCCCCCTGAATGCATATTATGTGCCGCAAGCCCACCAAACAGTACAAAGATTCCCAAAAAACCATATAAATTTGGTACACATTCTGGTGAATCTAAAATGAGTAAATATGTCTTCGACAACAGTTGCATATTATGTGCCACAAGACCCCCTAACAATACAAAGACCCCTGAAAACCTTATATTTGTACAAAGTACACATTCTGACAAATCCAAAATTAGTAGTTAAATCTTTCTACTCCAAAATACAAAACTACAAAGCTACGCTAAAATAAACGCAAGGAATAACAATGCAAGCATAAAACTGCAAAACCAGTCTAATTGTAAAAGAGACAACAGAAGCTGCTGTGAAAACTCATGGTGTGAAATAACTGGATGAATACATTGATTATTTGGGCATAGATAGTAGCATTGGGAATTTTACATGTGGGACTGACAAATGTTTTTTTAGGGGTTTTGAAAAGATAGTCATTGATTTTGTTAGATTTCACATTTCCCATAAAATTATCATCAAACCAATGTGAATAGGATCCCTAAGGTTTGCCCTCCCGGTGCCATCATTGTTTAGAGCTATGACAGAACCATATATGTGTCTCTCCTGAATTGGGACACCATTTCATTGCATAAAGGTTAATGCTCCTGACATCATGGATCATATGAATGTTTCTTAATTATATATAGTGTGTACCTCATTCTGTTATTATCAGTGGGAAGCCACCTATGAAGAAGCATTAACTCCATGTTGCAAAATCCTAAGGCTAATGTCACTTGGGGTATTTTTCAGCCCAATGAAAACATACCACATTGGTGAAAGTGCTCTTTATGCCTGTAACTCCTCCTGTAGAAATAGATGGGAAAACTTGATGACTGATGCATATATAATGGTGGCAGGGGCATCAAGAGAAAATGAATGGGTCACATTATCTTCTACCTATTCCATTTTAAATGATATATAAACACATAGATGAAGTGCATTCATTTTCGCTATTTCTGTCCATTCTTTCCATCCATTCAAGAATGAATCTCTAAAGTATTCTAAATAGTTTTGGAAAGGATTGAGTAGGGGAATGTTTAGCTTCGGCACTTGGAAGCTTTTAAGCTGCAGGTGATAGACAAACCAATGGCAGATGTAAGTTTTATTTCTATAATCCTATAGCCAACCCATCAGGAAAAACAAAATGCTGGGCATAATTGGAAATGTAAAACACATTTGTTAAGTGGTGTTGGCCTGGATCAGGATCTGTTGAGGGGTTAGAACCAAACACAAGTTTCTGTGTAAACATGTACATCTTCCAAAAGATATAAATATTAGAAATAAGGATGTGTTTCTGATCGGTTCTTTTAAAATCATGCCAAACATTCTGCTAGGTTGTCATAGATATTTTATTATTTTAATATGTTCAGAATATCGTGAACGAATACTAATAGCAAGATATTGGTTTGAGAAAATTGTTCCTCTCACGTCTCTACTTGAGATGGTTTTTGTGAACGCCAATGAAGCAGATTGTGCCTGTATACGGCTGCTCACGAAGAGTAGAAAATGCTAATATTGAGGAGGCCAATTTATTAAAGGTCAAATTTTTGTGATTTAGGGGTTTGCCATGAAAGATCCGAGTATAAAAAAAATGCAGTAAAAAAAACTCCAGCGCTGAGTGATGTGCTAAATGATACAAACATCTCTTAAACCTATAGCAGGAAAAAAAATCCAAAAACCTTTAAAAATCAGAATGGTGAAAATATGTTCAGCACAATTACTGCAATTGGACCTTGACTACCTTTACTATTGAAGTTTTGTTTTTTTTACAATCAAAATAAATCTCAAATCTTTAGGGTTTTATACATTTTTGGAGGAAAAATATGATTTATAAACGAAAATGGAAATCAAAAGTTGAGTGAATTGGCCAAGTAGTTTTGTCTGGTTATCCAGTATTTAGGCCAGACCTTATTATTATTATTATTATTATTAATAATAATAATACTACAGTGGAACCTTGATTTTACATCCCCTGATTTTGTTTTCCCTCATTATACATTGTTGTTTTGTGGTCCCTCCTATATATTATGCATAGTACATTTCCCTGATTTGACATTTTCCTGGATTTTACACCATTTTTTTCTGGTCCCCTGAAAAATATAAAATGGGGGGCGGTTCTACTGTAATAACAATAAAGTGCAAATTGATTTCTGCTTTAGCTTCATCAGTAAGGGATGTCATCATTGAGTAGTGTAATATTGTAGTAAAGAGCCAGCTGGAGTATTTGAGCTGAATTATCAGTATCTATCAAGCTTGTACAAAATAGATGATGGTTACCTTGAAGACCCTACCTGGAGAAGAAGACACTCAAGAAAATCTCAAGAAACGCTGTATGCTAGGTCAATACTTAAAAAGACAAACCTCAAAGGTTTTTTTTTTTTCTATAATGACTTCAGTAGAGGCTGACATTCAAGAAATAAACATGGAAAAATATCAACTGAATGCTCTAGAAATGAATAATAAGCAATCACATATTTCATAGGTGCTAATTATTAATGCAGATGACATAGTCAATCCCAAAATATCCAGGCTGCATATTAAACCATGCACAGTGGATGGGAGAACCAAACCTACCATTTTTCTGAAGCACAATTTTTTTTAATTTTTTTTAGGTTCACCTTTCCTAGCAAATGAAGAGAGCATTCTTGGTGGAGTTATTGTACTTCGATCATGCAGGTGTTCCACAAAACCCAGCTCTGCAGATGAAAAGCAGGCATTGCTAGGTAAATGGTGTCTGTTTCTTACATGGAAGTTATGATGTTTGTTTCATACTAGGGAAATTATTCTAATCCAGATGTAGCTAGCATTTTGCACTGGTGCTTAAATATAACAGATACTTTGTTATGGTGTTATTTTTACAGTGGAATTTTTATGGAGTCATACAACAGAGAGTATGTGTGTTGGATACATGTCAGCGCAGGATGGCAAAGCCAAGGTAAGAATATTGCATTGATATAAACACACGTGGTATAGTACCCAATAACCTGCCTTTATTTTAAATAGCTACCAGAAAACTGGTGTTTGAATGTTTTCTGACTGAAGTCCAGTGGCAGGTTTTAGGCACTTCTGCACCAGCTAAAAAAACTTTATTTTGTGGGCATTGAATCGTAAGAATGCAAAGGGTATTGTTACAAATACAAGCAGAGCAGAGACTTTGATGTGACATCAAAAAGAAATGAGGGCAACTTTAATGCAACTTATGACTGTATCAAAGACTTTGTGTTGATAAACCCACAGTTATTGAAAACTTGTATTGTTGTTTTCTAACAGATACAACATGTGCCAAAGCTGGCAATAAAAAAGCCTCCAGGCCCAACAGCTGGATAGTGTAGGGACTCGTGGACACCTGTTGGGAGAGGACACCGGGGATGCCTCCGTGCAATATCATTTGGGTTTTTACCCGAATCATTGGGGCTGGCAGGTGTATCTTATTTTGAAGGTTGTTGCTCTTGAGTGGGGAAATCTCTGTAGATCAGTTTGCTGTAGATGGAATTCTGGATTTTTCTAATCTTAAATATTTAAAGCAGTCAGACATTCCATCTTTCCAAAACTGCATGGCAAGGACTGGACAATATGAGGTAGTAGGTCCTGTTCCTTGAGAATATTTTATAGGGCATAAGAGAAGCTCTTAGTGATACTCATGTTAAATTACAGTATCTAGCTGTAGTTTAATTTAGCTCTCCCAAAGGGATCAATAAATCAGAAGGCCTTTCAGTCGTGGAACTACCAGGGTATCATGGGGTGACATTGGGCCAGGGCCCGGACCCCCTCAGGGCCCCCCGACAGCTTGCGCACCACTGAAAATCTCTTCCAGGGGGGGCCCGACTGCACGTCACGCACCAGGGCTCGCCCCTTCTAGTTAAGTTTCTGACGCCTTATCTCATATTGCAAGTCTTATCCAACCTAGCATTAGTTTGATGTCTTTAGTAAAAACAAAAATTATTCTAAAGAAACTGCTGCTTTTTCCAATAGGTTGCCAATAGGATCCTATTGGGAGAGTTGCCAACAACTTTTTTTTTTTTTTTGCAGAGACCCAACTATTTGAATATTGTTTATGTTTAGAAGGGATTTTACACTGGGTTTAAACATGGTCTTAGGAACACATAAAGGTAAAGCTGGTGATTGTGGACTATATAGATGTGATAGCCTATGACTAAGTGCCCCATGAAGGCACCAAATGCGAAAGGCTTTTTTTGTTTGTACTATGGGGGCCTCAACTTTTTGATAAACTACTGTAGCAGCAGATATTGACTGTGGTCCACTTTGCGCCAGCCTGTTTTTTTTCTGGTCTGTACATTGCATACCCCCTTAAACGGAAGGTCTTAAGCACCTGAACCCACGATGTGAGATGGTGAGTCTACCTCTTTAATGTTCATCAATTGCTTCTTTTTCTGGATTCATATGTAGACCTGATAACCCAAAATAGAAGATCTCAGAATTTTTCTCATCTAAGGTACTGGCTGAAACAAGCTATGCAACGGTTTGTGTAACATCTCTAAAAAATCTTAGAAATTAGGTGATCTAGGAGATTATCATTGACTTCCCAGGCAGAGACCATGAAGGAGAATTTTATGGAAAATGAGAAAAGCCATAGGTATGGTGGCAGTGACATTTCCAAGTTTTATTACTGCTTTTAAAAGGGGGGTCTCTGTCACCCTCAGAAATAATTTCAAATTCTATTTTATGAGTCAAGCAAAATAAACTTCACTATATAAATTATTTCCATTTTGTTTTTTTTAGAATTGGAATTCAACATTACATGAAGCAGGCAGTCAACATATTGTAGACACAGTTATTAAAGCTTGGTTACGTTATGCCAAAATTTTGTTTATACGCCAGATCAGGGGAACCAGATTCCCTTGCACTAGTTACATAATTAGAGTGTGATGAGGGAGGGGAATATGGGGACAGCTGTGACATCTAGGAAGTACAGAATGGGAATGTGAAATTGTCTTCCCGGCTCTATGCTTAAATCATAGAGAAGGGGCAGGCAATTAGGATTTGACTGCTCAGACTTTCGAACAAGTTTATAACAGGTGTGGATGTTTTAATAAATAAAAAAGAATTTAGGTTTCATGTTTAATTTGAAAAAATCTGGGTGACAAGTTTATTTAAAGGGATCCTGTCATGGGAAAACATGTTTTTTTCAAATGCATCAGTTAATAGTGCTGTTCCAGTAGACTTCTGCACTGAAATCCATTTCTCAAAAGAGAGAACTGTTTTTTTAATATTGAGTTTTGAAATCTGACATGGGGCTAGACATTTTGTCAATTTCCCAG
>CM044440.1:20594337-20610603 GCA_024363595.1 Xenopus borealis | reverse complement strand
AGCAGTTCCCTCCTAAAGTGCTGGCACAAATCAGGATAGAAAAAGTCAGAATCTGGAAATCCAGAATCTCAGACCTACCGAGGTTGTATATAAGTCAACAGGAGAAGTCCCAAATTTATCCTGATCTGCACTGGGTTTCGTGCAATAATCGAAAGATTTTGTGCTTTTCGGGCAAAAATCCAAAAACAAACGGAAAATCTGAAATATTTGTATGATTTGAATTTTCATACGATTTTCACAGATTTTCTCGTTTTTTTTTTCCTGGAATTATTCAGGAAAATGTATTGATAAATAAGGGGAAATAACCCGTGCGGATTATTTCAGTATATTTCGGTACATTTCAGAAAATAATGAGATAAATTCAGATTTTTATAAATAACCCCCTTAAGCATGCTTTGAAGGCTCGTAGATGTAAACCCTATAGTTTACGTTTTACTTTCCTGCTGACTTAACGCAAAGTTATCCAGTATGTTACTCTGTTTCTCCATCTTTTCTGCATAGTGAGGGCCAAGTTCATGCTCTGGCTTCCAGGGTAGCTGTTGATATTATTTAGGGGAGTCTGAACTAGAAGTGTGAGTGTATAAATAAAGAGATCAATGTATGTAATAATGTATTTCCAGATTTCATTTATTCTCTGTCCAAGTGGCTCTGAGGTGGGCCTGGGGTCGTCATTCCAAGAGATTTAACTATGGTACAAAACCTTATTTTTATAAGTCTTTCTAGGTCAAATTGCTTTTCCTATACAGCCTGCAAAGCACTGAATATCTTTCTAATATAAAAATGGAATTAAGACCAGATGCTGTAGGTGATGAATTTCACACTTTGCAGCAGTGCAGATATCTGGCTTTCCAACCTAATTTATCCACATTTGATTTTGTTTTCTTTTAATAATAAAGCATGAAAATTAATTTACTGCCTGTAAAAGAAGTGGCATTGATGGCAAATCTCTTTATTTGACAGTATTGTTTAAGCATCTTGTTTATATTCCGCTGCACTGCTCTGTTTCCTTTTATGTTTTGTAGGAAACGCCCTCTGCTTGTTCACATCACACTTGTACTGTTTGTTATAGCCATGATTAAAGCATAGGCTATAACAAGGTATTTTAGAAGCAATTCAGATTGCAGATGTATTGGCATTGAAAGCAGTGTTTTGCCCATTTTCTATGGATGTCCCCATGCGTCAGGGTCCCAAGTACAAATCTTAGGACAGTGGGACCTGTTTTCCAGAATGCTCAGGACCTGGGCCTTTCCGGGTAATGTATCTTTCCGTAGTTACCATAAGTCAATGAGAAAACCATATAAATAAACTCAATAGTCTGATTCTGCTTCCAATAAGGATTAATTATATCTTAGTTGGGATCAAGTACAAGGTATTGTTTTATTATTACAGAGAAAAAAGGGAATTCTTTTTAAAAGTTTGGATTATTTGGATAAAATGGAGTCTGTGGGAGACAGCTGGTTTCTAGATAACGGATCCTACACCTGTAGATCCGTTTCTTTACAGTATTAATTGTCGCACAAATGTGCAGTGTTGGTAAATAAATTTTGACTTTTTGTCTATAGACTCTCCTAATTACTCTGGCTGAGCCGTTTGCGAAAGAGTCTGTGCTTCCCACAAACGACCGTTTGACCGATGTCTGGGTTTCCTTTCATGGAAAATGAATTCTGAACGAAAAGTCAAACTGTGTCTGTGAAGAGAATCACTGCAAGGTTTTCCTATTCAAATTCCTTTGTTTTATTCTGGTTTTTATTGCTTATCTTTTAAAGTATCACTACAGATCATTGTGGCGATTCGACAGGGAACTCCAAGCAAATACTGAAATACTTATTTTATGATAATGCCTTTGTAGAACTGGCAGATCATCAAAATACTCTTGGAACGCTTTAATCCTTTTTCACATTTTTTTTTTTTTCTGCAAAGTTGTATTAGATTTTGTCACTTTTCATAAACATGCAAAGTGCTCTGGAAACCGCGTGGTGAATGATCCAGTCTATAAATAATTTCAAACTCAGCTGTAAACTTCACTTCTCTGTTGCACATTATATACGTCTCCCGTGCTTTGTATAGCCGCCCGCAGCTACAACTTCTAGAGCATCGGACTTTACAGAAATCTTGTAAAATGTAACTACCCCATAAACCGAGAACAAAAAGAACTTTTACAAGTCAAACTGTGAGAACTATGACAGTGTTATATGATTATAGGTTGGGGGGTGTGAAAGTTGCACATAATCCACGAATAGTCTTTAAATGATACCCGTAAAAATGATTCTTAGGGATGTCATCACTTATATTCAGTGCTCAGTGATCTCACGGAGACTTGAGTATTCTATCCTTAGTCTCCTGCTGCTCCCTAACTTGCACTAAACTGATCTTTCAGTTTTTAAATATGGATTTTATGTCACAGGCACTGGACTTTTCTTCTGTTCCTGGCGCAGATCTGAAAAGCATCATCTAACAGTGTTTTCTAATCTCCAAAAATGTCTTTCAGGTGTAGACAACTGTGTAAACTGATCTGCACCTAGGATGTTAAAGGTTATTATTCTGTATTGAAAAAGATATAGGGGTGGGCTTACAATTTATAAAGCATCATTTAAATCATTAAACGTTTTTTATATTTAAGTAAAGAATTTGCTTGTATCCAGCGTCGGACTGGGGGGCCCCAGTGCCCTCCGGGCCTGCTGCCTTGAGGGGCCCCCACACCACCCCCTTTGGGCCCCCCAGCCAAAAAGCATCCTTTGGCCCCCCAGCAGCTACCCCCTCCAGCCCCACATCCTAGTGGCAACCCCTTCTTCACTCAGCAGAGACTAGGGCCAAAGAGGGCAGTTGGGGCAGCGACCAAAGCCAGGGAGGGAGAGCTGCAGTTCTGCACGTAAGGAGGGGGTCTGGACTGGCGGGGCCAATGAGAGTCGGAGCTCCCCACATAGTCTCTATTCGATTGTGCAACTATTCGAAAATGCAAATTAAGTATTTTCGAGCATCAAATTTAGAATATTTGTTCGCATTGAATAGATTGAATAAATATATATTCGCAAGCTCGACTATTCGCCAGTCGAAAAACTTGCCCTTTAAATTTCTATTTGACTGCCTACTTCGCCAGATTGAACATAATGAATTGCAATAGAAGCCTATGGGAATCCCCCATAGGCTTTTTTTTCTAAGTCTTTTGCCGAATTTCAATCGTACAGTTAAACAATTCGAACGTTCGATTCGTACAATTTTGCCGAATTTCTGCGTTTTTTCGGCAACTTTTCGTAGAATCGTTCAATCGTATGATTCGCCAGCTAAAAGCCCTCGACAATTCGACCCTTGGTAAATCAGCCCCTAACTGAAGCCAAACGTTTCAAGGACATAAATGTCTAGAAATCACAGGTATTATTGTTTTGCTCGTGTGCCTGGATTTTTTTATCCAGAATTTTATGATCGGATCTGCCCAAAGATCGAGGCACTGGATTTAAGACTTTCATCATATGCCTTTAGTAAAAGTGTCCATTGAATTCAGTGTATAATCATATAAATGATTATCATACAATACTTATTATTAGTAAAATATTGTATAAGTGCTATTATTTCATTTAGCACATGCTTCCCTCATCTGCCTCTGATACACCACTGATATTTTACTTAAAGGGATACGAGTCTCAAAAAAGCCATCCTTATGATCAGCCCTGGACATGATATGAAATTTTGTAAGCTAAATTTTTTAAATGGTGTCAGTATCCCTTAAGACTTCTTCCCACAGCCATACTTCAGGGCAGTGTCACAATTCCAGGCCCATGGTAATAAAATCAACAGAACAATACCTTGTTGTGTGGATCTGCTGCAGTCACCGCATGTAAAACAGCGCAGTTACCGGTACTATGTTTGACCAGAACAGAATGGCAAGGGTTTCAAGTGTAACATGCAGGACATCGCATTGGTCTTCAGCTGAGAGTTTAGAGTCTTGACTGGTTCTTTTTAAACATAATACGACAAAAAGTGTTTCCTATGAAATTCACAAGCTGGTCAAACTTAATCCAACACCTCAAGTGGAATCAAGTTTATAAATCGGCAAAGTCAATTGCTTTATGTTTCCAAGGATCTTCTAGGCCCCCGGGCTTCATGAAACAGCACTAGATCTTCCCCATTGAATAATTCAGATGGTTGCATGGTGAGGGTCATGCAAAATCCAAGCATTTGGTTAAATACGGTCTGTGTCATTAAGATGCTTTGAGTTTTGTCAGTGCGACTTTTCCTCTGTTCTTCAGCGGAAATGTAACTACTAAGCTTTTAAATTCACACCCGGGAATTCATTGCATGCTTTGCAACGCGATACCTTTGAGACATGTTCTTTTATAAGCTAATGGTCATGGACAACCAGGCTATGGTTACTTATTAAGTCTGTATGGAAATAATAAAGGTTCATCCTTGGTGGTCCTATGTGGGTGTGCTGCATATGTTTCTGCAGCAGTCGTTTTTTTTTTTATACTGTTGGGGTAGCTTTGTGACGTAGTTGTCATGCAAGACATTCCATGGTAACATCATTGAGGAGAGGGAGAAATATCAGTTGTGAATAGTTTTGCAAACTTAATAGTGTTTTGGTTACAAACTAGTAGATCATACCATTAGCAGGTTTGCTAGAAGCTCAGAGGGTTACACATGAAAACAACATGTTTAGATTGGTGTTCACAAGTTGATACCAAAGCATTTGAGATCTAAAGAAAAATTTCTGTCTGTTTAGTTTAAAGGGTATATAAAGTTCACGTACCAGTAATTGTCTTGTTTACAGCGTAAAATTCATATTCATTGTAATTGTAAATGTCCTCATGGCAGGATCCTTATTTCCAGTCTGTAGGGTTTGTGTTCTCAAAGGGGCTTCAGTATAAAGAGCTATTATGAGTAATATTTGGTGGTAACTGCTTTTATACAGTCTGATGTGAAACTATAGCAAGGGCATATTTTCTTGTATCTGTTCTTTGTCATAAGGTAAGGGAGGCCAGACCAAATGTGCGACTTCAAGGGCTTAGTCAAATACTGAAACCCTTAACTTAGTATTTACTTCTTCATAGACAGGGTCCTCTCACCTCAGTTATTAGTTTAGCAGTACTTGTTGACTTTTATGGTAATTAGCTTTGGTTTCTCTCTTTGCTCTGTTTAGCTTAATATATAAAAAATAGTAAAGTATCTAGGAAAAAAAGTACAGTATATATTTTGCACAAGCCCAGTTTACGGATTCCATATTTCACATGGTGTTTACTACCCCTTTAAAGGAGAACTAAAGCCTAAAGTTTCAGGTTGTCTATAGCAGCAATGGTCTTGGAAAGTGTGACATGCTCTGAGCGGCTGTTGAGAAGCTAAGCTTAGGGGTCGTCACTAATTATCCATCAGAAAATGAGGTTGGCCTGTAAAATAAGCTGATGCTACATGGCTGATTATTAAATTCTTATTCTAGTTGCACTGGTTTCTGTGCTGCCATGTAGTAATTATCTGTATTAATGACTAATCAGCCTTATAGTGTGACATTTCTATTATATATGTACTGTATATTGTGCAGGGGTGTAACTACCAGGGGAGCAGGGCCAGGGCCCGCACCCCCGCAGGGCCCCCTGCAGTCTTGCACCGCTGCAGCCAGCTGGAATCGGCTGCAGTGGTGCACAAATCAATCACGGACGGGGGAGGGGGGCTGCAGGGCTGATATTGTGAGTGGGTCCCTAAGCTCAGTAAGTGACAGCAGCACAGAGCATGTGAATCAGTGAATCAGCAGAAAAGAAGATGGGGAGCTACTGGGGCATCTACTGGGGAGACACAGATCTTTACTGCTAAAGGGTTGTGGTTGCCTTGGACTTGAACAGAAGCGCAAAACATAATGAACAACATTTCTTGCTATTTCTTTAGTTAAGCTTTTTCTGGCTGTCATAATACTTGTTCTACTGTAAACTGAATTGCCATAGAACAGATGTACTTCATGTAGATGCAGGGAAATTTCAAGCCCAAATAGAGTAAAACTAAATGCTAAATATTTATTAAATATGTATTTATCTAAAGTAAATATAACAATCCAGAAATGTTCCCATGTTTTGTGGGATTGGTAGCGACCCCTAGCCCTGCTAACTACCCTTTCCCACCCCCATCACCACTTTGCAGGAATCCATTTTAAAAATTTTGCAGTTGGGGGTTCCCAAACATCTACTCTATAAATGTGTTGGCAGTAATGGGACATTTATTCTAAAACAGCACTCCAAAATCTATTTTTTTTACTTATTTAAAATTCATTAAGTTGGCACAGACTATGCCAGATGGATCATTTTCTCCACATGATTTTATCTCTTCATATGCCAGTACACTAACCCTCACCCAATCATTTACACACATGGTAGGATATTTATGGTAAATAATGCCTTAGCAGGCTTTATTATTATTATTATTATTATTATTATTATTATTATGCCTAAACACACAAAAGCAGAACATTCATGCAACACTAATAAAAGGCTCCCAGTTTATAACCTGATTGGAAACAAAGTTATACAATGTGGTTTTATTTAATGGTCTCCATCAATGCCCCAAGCTACCCACTGAATCATGTTGATGTCAATTGAATCTTATGAAAGGAATCATACAAATTTGATCATATGAAAGGGAAACCCTTAATAAAAACCTCAGTCTTAAAAGCACCAAATGCCCATGTGGAGAACACACAGCCCTGTACATGTTCCAATATCTCCTTCTCACTCATGTTTCCTGTTCATAACAGTAGTGTTTCTCCACTATACACTGTCTTCTAAGCAGATCTTGTGCCAGCAGCACCAAAAGGAAACAATAGTAAGACACAACAATGCAGCTTCCATGTTTGAGAATAAGAGAGGTTAGATGCTTTGGTTGAGGTCATTATTCTGAATGAGTGGAACTTGACCTTCCTGATTCTTCAAGAGATATGATGAACAATATGATGGTATGACCCATCAACAGGAAAAGTTGTAGAGTCACATCTAATAATAATTTCTGGGCTGCAGTCATGCAACTGCTCTAGAACTCATTGGAGTTCTGGTGACCCCAATCTGCTTGAATTGAACTCTGGTAGGGTTGCCACCTTTTTTTTTAGAAAATGGGCAGGGGGTGGGCTGGTGACGTAGGGGGGCTGCCGGTGATATCAAGGGAGAGCTATGTCTGGGGGCTGGCCGGTGACATCAGGGGAAGGACTGTTGACTTAGCGATCAGCTATTTGCTTCACTTCAATGTCCTGTCTGGATTTCTTAATTTGGATATCCAGACAGGAACTTTTCACCCAGGCAGCCCTTCCTAAAACCTTGCTGTCCTTGTGAAATCCGGACAGGTCAATCCTACACTCTGGACAGCCTTTTTTAAATAATAGATTGCCATCTTGAATGCTTTCACCTGCACTGACAGTTGCCCTGAGTTTCTGCCACCCATTCCTTCACCCATTGACTTTATAGAAGCCTCTGGCAACATAAGTACATGTGGATTTTGGCATTTGAAACATTACCATGCTGAAAACTGAAGTTGTTACCACCATTGTCGAGCAGTCATTGAGAGGAGGCAGAGGTGTTTTTTTTTTTTTAAAGTTGTTTTTATTCTTGTGGTGGAGACACTGACTTGTGTGACATTGACAGTTCTGTTGGTGTGCATTTTCCATTCTAAAGGGCAGATGGTCAAAACTGTCACATTTGACTAGAGAATTATCCAAGCTCGATTTGAGTTTTTTTTTTTTAATTTGATTTTCAAGATCTATCATATTCTGGTCAACTATTCACCACCTAAAAGCTTCAGAATTCCTGCCGAAGTCAATGAGAGAGGTCCAATGACCAATTTGGAGATATCCTGGAATTGGAATTTTACAGAGTTTTTGGGTCGGTAAAATTTGTTCATATATTCTATTTTTTTAATAAATTACTCCCCAACTGAATTTCGAAATTTAACCCTTGATAAACCTGCCTCCCCATATTCCTGCAGATATTGTGAGTTTGTGCCTTGAGATATAGTAATGCATACGCTTACAGGCTACAGGTTTTGAATTTGAGAGCTTCCCAGTTTTTTCTTTGACATCTGGTGCACATTGTTTCCTTATTGCTAGTAAATTCTCCAGCTGGTAATCTTGACCGGGATGACAGAAACAGCTGCTCCACTCCGTCCACTTTTAATATGATGTTTTTGACCTTCCTTGAAGATGGTTAATCCCTTGCACTTTATTCTTTCTTTGAGCCGCTGCTGATAGAAGCAGTTTAAAGTGTAAACCCGCCATTACCCTGGCTGTTGCTTTCTATTGATTAATGGCATAATATATACTGTCATGAAAGGAGGAATTTTTGGTGTAGTGTAGAGGAGTAAAGCAAGGAGGGTGCTGGGCTGTAAATAGAATTGGGTCATCCAAGTAGCAAGGGGCAAATATTATATATATCTCTAGTTCATTGATTTCAAAGCAACCCGGACACGTTTTCTCCCCTTGTGTTAAGAGATTTTCTGCTTGTTCTAAAAATAATGGAAGTTTATTTAAGTTTGGGCTCATTAATGCTAGAAGAAGGTTCATAATGCATTCTGTGAATACTGAAAGGGTCATATGTTGAAAGCTTAAAATGGAACTTGGGTTTAGCTGGATACAAGCCACAGACCCCAGATCAATTTTGACAATACACATAGTGGACCGATATCGGGTCTGATCCAGTCTTTGGAAGTCATCCAGGTGATTGCTGTTCGTTGTTGATGTGATCATTGCCCTGAACAGGTCTACCAGCATGCTCAACATGATGTGAAACTGGGCAACTTTATCTGCCTATGTGTGGCCAGCTTTAGGCAATAGAAAGAGCATGAAATAAGTCAGGGACCTCTGATTTTACATACAATTTCATGAAGCCAAAATCTGATAAAATACAGTTTTTTTACCCAACTGTGTAGCGTTAACATCTGAATCCCTCTTCTGTTCCTGGAGGCCCACGGATTGTCTGCCTTAATGGAAAAACTGGATTGATATTCGTCTGTAGGTTCTAATTTAAATGCTTTGTTGAAAAATCTGGCCCGTAGAACAAAGTGTTGAGGCTAGTGTGGATTCTGGTTAAGAAATATCCTTTGCTTACCTAGTAAGGTCAATGGATTGGAGGCCTCTCCTCTGCCACCTGGGAATTTAGCAACAGCTTTGGCTTAAAAGGAGTATCAAAACGATTTTGTCTAAATAAAGAATACATCCGCCAAACATTCCTGCTTTATGCATTGACTTTTCTATTGCTGTTTTTCATTTGTGTCAGAATTCATTGGCGTGCTGAACATTTCTCCTTTCAAGCAGCCTCTCTAGGTGCCTTATCTTAATCGAGTCACTCAGAACAGTGAAACTTTGTAGTGGAGGACACGGGAGACTGCTATAATATGTGGAAATGTGTGCTAAGTGTCTGTCTGTGGTTGGTGATCTGTTATAATGCTTGCATTATTTTTTGTAGAGAAGAACAAGGCTATCTTTGTATCTTGGGCTGTTAACCTTCTAAGGAAGTCAGTGCAACAGTGTTTGATAGGGCTGTTTTACTTTCAGGACACTTTCCTGAGCAGACATGCTAACTATTCCTTGCTTCAAAGACAAGGGAATGCAAATTTACTGGGGGAGGGGGATCCCTGAGATCTCTATATCCCCTACTCTGGCCGGGGACTTGTACCGTGTTAAGCCTTTCTACTCTCTTCTAGTTGCTCAATTAACTACCCAAATATTTCTCACTTCTCAAGTGAACTGTTACAGAAACTAGCCTTCACTTCAGCCCTACCTCTACCCGAGGTGACTAATGTCCTCTCAATGCTTCCCCAGTGGAGATTTGCATGTTAACCACTGGGGAAGAATTCAGAGGAGTTGCTAGAGGAGATTAACCATAGGACAGCTAAAATAGTTTGTTTTCACCCTCAAAGGGCAACTAAAGTGAAAATTTAAATTTAATATAAGCTTCAGCATACTGAAATAAGAAACTTTTTCAATACAATCAAATAAAAATTCTGTACTGTTTCTGAAATAATCAAGTTTATCTTCACTATTACTCTCTCAGCATCTGTTTCTCCTCATTCTATCTTCATTCAGGAATTGGGTGTCAGATGAATGATCCAATACATCTTATAGGGGGCTCCTTTTGCCTAGAAGATGTATTAGAGCTCACTCTATTAAAATCACAGGAAATCATGTCGCTCTACATGCAGGATTTGTGCAAAAGGCACAAAAGTTATTTTGTTAGATTTTGTACTGGAATCAGTTTTTGAATAGGCTCTAATACATCTGCTAAGAAAGGAAGCCCCTCCTATAAGATATTCAGTAGAACCCCCATTTTACATCCCCTGATTTTAAGTTTCCCCTCATTTTCATTTTGGCGATAGCTCTCCCTTGTAAAAACAATGTTAACCACGTTGCACACACCGTTCTCTTTTTACTTTCCTGGCCCTAATTTGCATATATAAATTAGGGTTTGGATTCAGTAGAGCTGGCCACACATTAAAAGATCTACTTGTTTGGTGACATCATCAAACAAGCGGATCTTTCTCCGATATGCCCACTAACGGCAGGGCTATATCAGGGTAAAACGAACATTCAGCCCTAGGGCTGAACGAATGGATTACAACTAGGAACAATTGGCTCCGACCAGTTCCAGGCCAAGCAGACCTGGAGCCCTAGGCGACCCGGCCTGCCTCCTTGGTGTGTCCCCCCCCCCATCGTTGTGCGCGCATGTTCACTGATCGCAGGAGTGGAGAGTGAGTGAGTGGTGGAAGGAAGAGGAGAGTGCGCTGCCGGTGGGGGGCAAGGGGAGAGAGAGCGCCGGAAGGGTAGAACAGTTACCTGCCCACTGCCCCCCTTTGGTTGCACCCTAGGCAGGTGCCTCTTCTGCCTACCCTTAGTTCCAGCCCTGGCTCCGAAGGGTCGGAATAATGAAACCTTCCCAATCTATATCGTGGCCAGATATCGATTGGAAAGAACTGTCGGAAGCCCCCATACACAGGAAGATAAGCTGCCAAATTGGCCTAAAGGACCAATATCTGCAGCTTTATTTGCCCGTGTATGGCCATCTTAAAGGGTCAATATTTGGGGCCGCTTTTCTTAATGCGCATGTGTTTCCACTGTCATGGCGTCTTGTACCGGTAGCTCCCTCTCGGTGCGAGTTTGCTTGCGCTGGCAGGGGGCTTTTTTTTTTAAAAAAGTACTGGTACCCCCAACCGGAATGCGGACTCGATCAGCCCGCACCTTTGGTTGGAGGTAACTTTTTTTAGCGATAGTTGCCCTTTAAGGTTTTTTTTATTCAGACAAATCCCAAAATAGTGGATTTGGTGCAAATGTACATTGAATGCCTTGTAAATAGTTTTTTGTAGGAGCTACAGAAATCAATCAGCAGTGAATAATCATGTGACACTGGCTGTGCCACTGATTTCTGTCATCAGGCTGTAAACTTGTGTTGCCATCGCTCAGATTGTATGGAATAAACAATGTTTTGTTCTACAGCAGTGCTGTCCAAGGAAAGGCTAATTATTCAATATGCTACAAGTGCATGGGCTGGATTATATTAAATTTACAATGCCCTATGACCCTTCAGTTCTGCAGTCCTATTTTGGAGGAACTGCTATTTTATATAGAATTTAGGACAGAGATGTGCAGTTATGTGTATGTTCCATTTGTAGGCTAGACACCGAGTCCTCATTTTAATTGTGTTTATGAGCCACAGAAACCTGACTTTTCTCTATTTGTGGCACATTTTGTAGCATCTGACTATTTTACATGCTGTCAGACATGGGTTTCCCCAGAAGGGGGCAATTGCCTCACCCTAACTTCTCCAACTAGTTCCAAGAAATTTTTTTTTAAATTTAATTTGCAATAACACAAAACTTTTTTTTTTTATACTTACCACCCAAAGGCAAACCTTAATTAGGTTATCTTCTGCGTTATCAATAGGTTCATCTCCAGTGGGAAGATCAAGGGTTTGAGTTTTGGAACAGTGTCTGCCTATTATAGCTGATATTTAATGGTCGAATCCCTCCTGTTTCATGTGATTGGTTTTGGCTGCTGATTATCTAACTCTCACATAAATGAGCCTCTTAACTCTGCTCTCCCCAATGAGGGGGGGGGGTCATATGCTCTGCATCCCACATAAAGGATAGTGCTCACAATCTGGAAAGCGGCTGCTGTGTGATATACATCTGTAAGCCTGCAAACGGCTGCATTGACTCGGTGCCAGAAATCATTTGGCTGACCCACAGCACACAACTCAAGAACGGTTATGTTGCCTTTCTGCTTTGAAGTTGGAAATGAGATATGCAACACCAGGCATCTGAGTAGTCCTTCTGACATGGAGAGCTACACCCCAAAGGCTGCTGTGCCGCTAGGAAGCAGTTGAGGAATCTTTACCACTTGCATGGAACATAAATACTGAAATACCACTCGGATCATTCTTAAATATTAACATTTACAAGGTTTCTCACCTTTTATTCCTGGGCATTGCTGAGATTTGTGCAGAGCTGCATGGGACATACAGGAGGATCTCCTTGCTTGGCAAGGTCCCCAAATGATCAGTTCCTTGACTGCTTTGTTCATGTAACTGATGGGCCAAATAAAGCTGATCTAGTCATTTGGCCCAATCAGATATGGAACACATGGGGGCCCTGCAAACCAGATGAGAGTTCATACGCATTGTCTGGTATGGTGGGATCCAGGGCCCGTCATCAGGGGGTACAACTGGCCTGGGTCTGAAGGTGGGCCCTGGCACACATTTTTTTAATATATAGTGGAGCACTGATGACCAATGTTTTTTAAAAACTTTTATGGGGGCCCTGGCACCAGTTTTTTCTGGGGGTTTCACAGGCCATGCACACCATGCAGAATACCTGCAAGATGGAGTATATCTCAAATAGGGTTGCCATTCAGCCAGTATTTCACCGGCCTAGATGGTAAGATACCAGCCAAGGCTGGTGCAGTATTGCCAATTTACCAGCAATGCTTTTGCCCCTAAATGTATCCTTCTTAGTTATCCTACCTCCTATCTGCCCAAAGGCCCTACTTTGGAGCTGGTACTTTTTTTTTTTTCCAATTGAGAATTTTTTTAATTCTGATCATTTTTATTTAATGTGCATTGCTTGGAATTACATTTTTTTCCATGTGCAAAATTTCAAAAAAAATTTTATTTGAGTGGAGTAGCCCAAATCACTGTTCTTCTGTACACTTGTATGAGCTCTTCTGTATGTTTGGGCACCTTTTATTTTTAATGTCAATATTGAGGGTGGAACTGCAGTCAGTGATGAAACATGCTGAACGTAAGAAACATATTAATAAGCTTATTTCGTTCCTCCACAGACGCACATTTCTAGGCTACCTCCGGGGGCTGTTGCCGGCCAGTCAGTCGCCATTGAAGGCGGGGTCTGCAGACTGGGGAACCCTAATCCAACCACAACCCTTCCCTGAACGCACTCTTCCAAGAAATCGGTTTAGTCATTCGCAAATTCATGCTCTGAAAACGATTGGTTGTTCTGTTCTTGAAAAACCCAACGATACAATAGGCACTTGTGTAAGCTAATCAGCATGCTAGCTGTAAGGGCCACGTCCCCTTCATCGTTACACAATAATGACTTTATTTATAATATGCGTAATTACAATAGACTATGTAACTGTCAGTGACCAGTGCAATACAACGTGGATTAACCGTTTTAATCTTTCCTTCCACTGTATATTTTAAGTTATGGATAGTTCCTGCCGTATATTTCACTTTCTTTCCCACTATTTTTACTATGCTTTGTCATTTTCTCTGCAAAAATTGTGTTCTGGAGGTGTAAAATATACAATTATTAGTTGCTTTGTTTTGTGCATGGCCTGAATCCTCCAACAGGACTGTAGATGAGTAGAATGTTCTCAGTATTTACTGCTTTTTAAAGGGTAGGTTCACCGTTAAGTTAATTGTTAATGTTATAGAATGGCTAATCCTAAGCAACATTTCTTTTGGCCTTCTTTATTATAGTTTTTAAATTATTTGCCTTCTCCTTCTGACTCTTTCCAGCATTCCAAATGGTGTTGCTGACCCCATTTAAAAAACAAATGCTCTGTAAGCAGTGGCGTAACTAGATATCACTAGGCCCCACATCAAATTATTTTTCAGGCCCCCAAAATGTCTAAAGGTCAACCTGTTTTACCAATATTTAATTTTATATACCTTACGGGCCTCATGGGGCCCCTATATCTCCTGGGCCCCACTCCAGGTTCTGCTTCCTCTGTAGTTACATCCTAGTGGTGTGCGGGTCGGGTAAACCCCAGCCTCCCTCCACCCATGCCCTCCTACCCGAATGCCCACTTCCATTTATAGACCCGCACTGACCTGTCCTGCCGATGATGTCACAAAAGTGGCGGAGCGAGCAGGTGCACATCTATACAAATGGAAGGTGGCAGGCAGGGAGAGCAGGAAGAAGATCCACCCGTAAAAAGGGGTGCAAGGTTGGCCCAAAACTGCAGGTAAACCCACGGATCCTGCGGGTATCGGGCCAGCCCGAACATCACTATTACGCCCATGTCTGTAAGACAACATGTATTGTGTTGCTACTTAGTATTATTCATTTTGCTAATCAGGCCTCTTATAACCACAAATAATAAAAATTAAAAAAAACAATTGCAAATTGTCTCAGAATATCACTCTCATTATGCATCATACGAAAAGTTAATTTAAAGGTGAACAACCCCTTTAATTAGAATTGAAATAAGGTTCTTGTTTTTCTTGGCATTTATTGATATTATATAATTTTACCTATGGAATCAACTCTTATTATGTACTTGAATTTACATATAAATATATATATATATGACTTTGTTTATCATAGCATGGGCTTCCAATCATACCCTCCCCGTGGCCTACAAATATATTTGCTTGCATAGATTACTTATGAGCTGTCACTTTAATTTCTCTGTATTTTAACAGGTTCATTGTTATCTTTCTGTAAGAGACAAAGTAAATAAGAATACTATAGTATGACGGTATAAAATATATCAAAGCTTTATGTACTGTAAACTCGGTATAATCATTCTGTTCTGTTGAAAGATATTTTCTAAAAGTCAAATAAAGAGGACTGTTAACATATGTTATGGTTTTCTCAAGTGCTGTGGAGTTACAGTAATAAGCTGGATTTATGTATGAACTGTATAGAAACGTGTGTCAAATGATCCCCCCCCCCAGGTTGTGCCCCTGCCTTGACTGCTGCCAAAAACATATAGACAGATACATTAAATATGAGCTGAGAACAGGACTGTCTTTTGTGCTTGTGGGGCCCTGGGCAAAAAAATTAATTAGTAGGCTTCCTTGTGTATTTATAAATGTATACCTGATCCCTCCTGCATGGTACAGATGCTTCTGCTATTGGAAGTTTGCAGCACTGGAACTTCTTAAGTGAGGGATGATCATTCTGTATATTGTAGCCAAAATATTACTATGTAAAATGCCATCAGTCAGTCCAATCACTATTTATTGGGGCTGTGTGGACCTCTGAGTACTTGAAATGCCAGGGCCTGTTTTGAATCTTTGTCCGGATTAGGTGGTACCAATTGTGCCATTCAGCTGGTAAAAGGACAAACGGCTGGCACACTTTGGACACAAGCACTGCATCTTTTTTTATCAACGACATCAAAGACTTGAGGCAGTTCTAGGTTAAGTTCTCTACGTAGGAGGACCGTTCCTTGTTCATCAAAGACTCTCATAACTAGGGTTGCCTCCTTTGACCTCACTTTGTTGAGAAACCGGCCAGAAAAAATGCTATTCTGGATCTAGTGATCTCAAATGACCCAGCAAATATGCAAGTCATTGAACCCCTGGGTAATAGTGGCCAACCATAATGTTATAGTATTTAATGTCTGGTGTAAAAAACAAATATATACTGGGGCAACAAAAACCATGAATTTTGGAAAAGCTAATTTTAGTGTCTTGAGGGCTGCCCTTCAGAGTATTGATTGGTGCATTTTTTCATCTAAAACCACAGAACATAAATGGTTGTCATTTAAAATGATATTAAATCATTACTGTTCTCAATTTATTCCCTTAAGGAGTAAATGTAGAAGCTCAAAGAATCATCCTATGTGGCTTAATACAGATGTAAAGAAGTTAATAGGAAAGAAAAGAGAGGCATTTAAAAACTACAAATCTGTTGGGACAGAAGCGGCATTTAATGAATATAAACACTGTAATAAATCTTGTAAATTAGCAATCCGGAAGGCAAAGACAGGTAATGAAGAGTTAATTACGGCGCAGTCGAAAAGTAACCCTAAAAAGTTTTTTAAATATATTAATAGTAAAAAGATGC
>CM044440.1:20558702-20590319 GCA_024363595.1 Xenopus borealis | reverse complement strand
AAAAAAAAGTTTAGAGGTTGAACTTGATGAATGTGTCTTTTTTCAGCCTAACTTACTATGTTACTAAAACTGGACGGAGTTCCTCACAGCCATCTTCGGTAAGCTGAGACAGAGCCCGGCATATTGGCACATGCGCAGTTGGAGGGTTAGGAATTTTTTTGGTAAAGGGTTGAATTCTCCTTTAAAGGAACAGTAACACCAAAAGTGATTTAAAGGAAGGACAATATAATGTAGTGTTGCCCTGCACTGGTAAAACAGATGGGTTTACCTGAGAAGCACAACTATAGCTCATGTAACCAAGTTGCTGTGTAGCCATGGGGGCAGCCATTCAAGCACAGGATACACAGTAGATAACCGTTACATTCTGAAGAATCCCATTGTATACTGCAGAGCTTATCTGTTATCTGCTGCATTTCCTGTGCCTTTTCTCCTTTTTTAGCTTTGAATGGCTGTCCCCCCATGGCTAAACAGCAGCATGTTTATATAAGCTATAATTGTATTTTCTGAAGCAAACACTCCAGTTTTACCAGTACAGGGCATCACTACATTATTTTGTCATTACTTTAAAACACTTTTCATTTTTTGGTGTTGCTGTTCCTTTAAGTAAATGGGCTGGGGGGAGCAGCATTACTGGAGCCGCCTCAGGCAGCAGAGTCTTCAGGAACGGCGATGTGAACAGAGGCTGATGGAGCAGAGCGAGGGTTGTGTCATACATGGTATTACCACACCAACTGCTATTGATGCATGGTTGAGATTGGTGGGCGCCATGCTCTACATTATTTAGAGATGCAGAAAAGCAAACTTGCTCCCTGCTGTCCCCACTGCCTTCTGACTCTGGCAATTGTCTTAAAGGGCAAGGAAATGCAAAGAAATGAAATCCCATTTTTACTTTCTTTAATGAAAAAGAAATCTATCTCCAATATACTTTAATTTTAAAATGTGTACCGTTCTTATAAGAAACCTGACTGTATGCAGTGAAATTCTCCCTTCATTTAGTGCTTCTGGCAGGGAAACAATCACTTATGAACAGCAGGGGGAGCCCCTGCCTTACTTACCAGCCATGCAGAACTCAAGCAGACCATACTGAGCATGTGCAGTGCCAGTGTCAGACAAAGATGTATAACAAAGTTACAAGATGACAGCCCCCTGTGGCCAACTTTGAAAGCATAAATCATTTGTTTGATTAGACTTGTGGTGCAGTAAGTTCATGTTTATGTTTAGTATACAAAATACAGCAATTCTAGCCTTATTCTATTTTAGACTTTCCTTGCCCTTTAAAAGCCATAGATGTTTCGTATTAAAGAGGCAGTGGCTTTTTGGTTGCTTTTCAGCTAGCTTTGTAGACTACATGGAGACAACTTACCTTGTATCTTACTGTGACTTCTCCTGCATCTCTACACTGTTTTTAATCCTACTGGTGCCATTCTAAAACCTGACAAAAAGTAGGTTGGAGTAGTATAACCTACACATTATAGTTAAAACATTTCTCACTTCTCACACAATTCTGATTTAGAATATTTCCCTTCCTTTCTGAGTTGATGAAAGTTTTCAGGTTCTTGGCCAAAGCTGAGAAAGTACTGAATCCCAAAGCTGACAAAGCAAGACGTTAACAGAAAAAATGCGCTTTGGCTGTAAAGTACACGTTGGAAGGAAGGATTAAATCTAGAATTAGCCTGATCGTTGACTACAGAAATTTAATGACAGCATATCACATTCAGAAATTCTAAGACAAAATGCCAGAGATGGTTCTCTGTAACTAAAAGTGGAATTGTGGTGGTGAAAAATAACTACTGGGGGTTACACTTTAGGCAGGAAGAACAATATTGTGCAGGGCCACTGGGAGGAAAGCCAGGTAAGATTAAAACTTTTTCCTTGCCAAAAGAACCAATAAGGCAATTAAAATGGTTTACCTTATGTACAAGGAACATGAATCTGTGTGTGTCACAGAAATGATCTTGAATCAGTACATTATATCTGCATTGTCATCAACAAACCTTATGTATATCTGCTGTTTGATTGTCTGTATTGGTAACCACATACTGAAGCAATTAAGAGATTAGTTGGCACCTTGTGGAGTGCAATTGAATCTCTTCCTGGATCAGCAACTTTGCTTCTTTTTTTAAGCTGATTCTGCAGCTTAAGGGTAGGGGCAGACAGGGAGATTCGGGGAGATTCTGTCGCCTGGCGTTTTTAGCAGGCGACAATCTCCCCGAATTTCCTTCTCCCTGTCTGCCGCTAGTATAACTGACAAAGCGCCAGCGCCTGTGCACACGCTGCGCGGCGATTCCCGGAATCGCCCGAAGTTTCCTCACGAGGTATCTTCGGGCGATTCCGGAAATCGCCGCACAGCGTGTGCACAGGCGCTGGCGCTTTGTCCCTTTTACTAGCGGCAGACAGGGAGAAGGAAATTCGGGTAGATTGTCGCCTGCTAAAAACGCCAGGCGACAGAATCTCCCCGAATCTCCCTGTCTGTCCCTACCCTAAAAAGGAAATAAAATAACCACCCATGTCACCTTTATCAGCTTAACTTTCAGATGCCATGTATTGAGTGTTAACCTATATATACCCTTAAAGGAGAACTAAAGTTTAACTAAAAAAGTAGCTAGATATGTTGTACATTATGTTTTGTGCTTGTGTACCAGCCCAAGGCAACCACAGTAAAGATCTGTGTCTCCAACGATGTCCCAATGGTAAGTTAACGCAGCACAGAAGCTTCATTGCTGGCTATGCATTTATTCCAGTAGCCTATTTCCATTGCAAAGCTAAGAGCACATGGTGCTTAAAGGTCAGTTACTGTTGGGTTTAGAGAAATTGTAATTTAATATACAAATCCTTAAATAGTGAAATGTCAATGTGCCCAGAACCCCTATGTATGTTCCCTTTTCTCTTTCTGGAGCAGCCATTTCTCTCACCCCAGAAGGTCAGAGTGTCACTTGAGTTACAATGCAGAAGGTTATGGCTTTAATACATAAAATTACATTTTGAACTGCATTTGAACCAGTAAGGGCCACTTCATTTTCCAGAAAACTCATGTGGAAAGGTTAGCGCTCAACCCAAGCCATCTCCTCTTACTCTTGCCCTAGTTCTGATACTTAACAGCTTTACATGGACCATAGGCCCTTGCAAACATTCCATCATAAAGCTATAAAACCCTAACTTTTCTTGTAAAACTCCCCTTTCCCCCAGATTTATTTTGAAACTGTCCTTCTGCCAAGACTTTCTCCTATCCTACCTGACTTTGAGCTAATCAAGACTAATTCCCTATGTTCCATTTCGGAGGCAGGACAAACCAGAAACAAGAAGGAATACAAATTATTTGTACAGATACAGTCATGTTCAGAAAAAGTAAATAAAGCTCAAAATCCTTATAATAGCTTTTATTTCCATACACACCAATGCACTGGGAACACTGCACATTCTATTCCAAATCAAAACATGAAGGATAATGTATCAAGTTGGTGTTATTCCTTTACAGAAGGTGAAGAAATGGAATATTAGGCTGTTCTAAAAATAGCAGCGTATGCATTCTTCTTTACAAACCCCAACACTCACTGTATAAACTGAAACATGTTTTGCTTTCCTTTGAATGATCACACTAATATTTAGTCGTATAAGCAGTTTTTCTGAGAACTGCGGCACATCCGTGTTGCATGGACTCCACCAACTTCCAACAACCTGTTACATTCCACAATTCTTCTGCATTTCTTGATTTTTATCTCAGAAACAGCATTTTTATGCCTCCCCACAAGTTTTCTATTGATTAAGGTCCGGAGATTAGACTGGCGACACCATAACTTCAATCTTGTTGGTCTGGAACAAGATGTTGCTCATTTACTGGTGTGTTTGGGGTAGTTGTCTAGTTGAAACCCCCATTTCAAGGGCATTTGCTCTTCGCCATAAGGCAACATAACCTCTTCTATTATTCTGATGTATTGAAACTGATCCATGATCCCTGATATAAAATAGACCCAACAGCATAGTATGAGAAACATCTCATATCATGATGCTTGTGCCACTGGTTTCACACTATACTGTGACTTGAATTCAGTGTTTGGGGGTCATCTGACAAACTGCTGCCCCTAGACTCAAAAAGAACAATCTTGCTTTCATCAATCCACAAAATGTTGCCCTGTTTCTCTTTAGGCCAGTCAATGGGGGTCATTTATCAACACTGGGCAAATTTGCCCATGGGCAGTAACCATTAGCAACCAATCAAATTGCTGCTTTCATTGTTCTACTTGCAGCTGGCTTTAAAAAGCTAATCACTGATTGGTTGCTATAGGTAACTGCCCATGGGCAAATTTGCCCAGTGTTGATAAATGAGCCCCAATGTGTTCTTTGGCAAATTGTTAGCTCTTTGCTCCTTCTTTGATCTTCCTGGTCATTGGCTGCATATTTGCCATTTTGGCTGTTCTTCTAGCCATTCAAATTGTCTTCTTCTGTTTTCTTCCAAATCTTTCAGGTTTTGGTTGCCATTTTAAAGCATTTGAGATCATTTTAGCTTTGCAGCATATCATTTTCTGCTCTTCTTTATATGTTTTCCCCTCTCCAATCAACTTTTAAATCAAAATGTACTTCTGAACAATGTCTGGAATGACCCATTTTACCCATTTCAGAGAGAAATGCACTGTAACCAGCAACATTTGCTTCTTCCTTAATTAAATAAGGGCTATAATTGGCACCTGTTTTTTCACAGAATGTAAAACATCACTAATTGAACTCCACACTGCTATTATTTGGAACAAGCTATTATTATTTTGAACACTGCTATTATTTGGAACACCTCTCAATCATGCAATGACACAGAATCGCATGTCATGTTTTCTATTAATCTACTACACCTACTAGTAAATTATTTGCCATGTACAACTATAATTTCTACCAAAAACAGTGATTAATCAGGTTAGTGATGTTCAACTGCTATTATTCTGAACACAAGACTTGTCAGGGTACCGCAGCATGGTTATGGCTAGTTAGGCCCACACAAAATACAGTCTATATAACATTTCATTGTGTATTTGTCTAGAAAAGCTTTAGGTGCTTGTAGTGTTTGAGATGATGATCAGCATCCATACATTTCCTACTGCAGTATTTATGGCACGTGTAAAGAAGTGGAATGTGTGGGATATCTATTCCAAGCCACCTGTTGTGTGGGATACGAGGAAAAGATTTCAAACCACGACAGTATATGCAAATACAGTGACTCTATGTAAGAATGCCAGGGATAGGCACAGGGAAGTCCTTGAGATTAAAGAATTGTAGAATCTTTAAGCAGATACAGTAGATGACTAGACTGGCAAGACTTTAGTATTTTATACTCGTTATATCAGATTGCATGAGCTGCCGCATGCAGAGGTGCCCCTTCTACATATCACATAGCAATACACATCATTGCTTAGATTTTTGTGCCCCTTAATATAAATTTGGAGAGATGAGGTTGGTTCAGAGTTGTTTTCTTCCCCCCCCCTTCTTTTTCAGTTATTAAAACAGTTCATTTTCAGATAGAAGAACATAGTTGGATTACAGTATGTGACAGTTTGACTGCAAAAACAATAGACCAGCTATATGATATTAGAGAGGACAGAATGTGTCAGTGGGATGGAATGGTAGCGATGGGACACACAAGCTAAACATTCTAGCATATTGCCCTGAGCATAAAGTCATCCATGGCATCCAACTGAATGCCAGAGTGAAGAGTTTAACATTCTCTGTGTTGTAGAGTAAATATCGAATACAGTGTGTAGCGTTTGAACAAACACTATATTTAGTATGTAGCTGCCGTGTTTCACAATTGCAAAGCTTGACAATGCTGATTTATAAGATAACGGTGTTGTGTTCAGAATAATAGCAGTCCAACATCACTATCCTGATCACTGTTTTTGGTCAAAATTATATTTCTTCATGGCCAATTATTTACTAGTAGGTGAAGTAGAGTAATAAAAAATGTACAGACCCAACAGTCATGACATGCCGCTGATTCTGTGTCATTGAATCATTAATTGAGGCTTGTTCCAAATAAGAGCAGTGTTCAAAATAATAATACCAGTGTGGAGTCCAATTAGTGAGCTCATTCATTCTGTGAAAGAACAGGTATCAATTACAGCCCTTATTTAATGAAGGAAGGAGCAAATGTTGTGTATGCTGGTTATAGTGCATTTCTCTCTGAAAATCTGAGTTAAATGGGTCGTTCGAGATTAAAAAGTTGATTTTTCAAACTTCCAAATAATAGACTTGTTCCAAATAATAGCAGTGTGGAGTTCAATTAGTGAGGCCTGTGAAAAAACAGGTGCTTTAAATGTTTTAAAATGACAACCAAAACCCAAGACGTGGCAAAAAATGGAAAACGATCAATGAATAGAAGAATAGCCAAAATGGCAAAGACTCATCCAATTATGAGGAAGATCAAAGAAGGTGTAAAGATACATATGATACTGTTACAATCAGAAGACGACTATGTGAGACCACTGTTTTGAAAGAGATGTGAAAGAGGTGATTCATGTTAAGGTGGAGAAACCATCCCTGAACAGAGGCGGGGGCCTTCAACGCCACCTGTCTGCTACATACAATGCTGTTCTCACATCTGTTCCCCGGCGGTTCCAGAATTATACACATCCATTCATGCAACTTTCACAAGTAACACCTGTTTTCGAGGAGTTGCATGACACATTGGTAATCCTATCACAGTAACTACACAGAATCAACACCTGTGAATTTCAGATGTCACCTCTCTGAAGAGTTACAATGTGCTATTGTGGTTGGATTGGAAGAGTCAATATGCCGAGAACTCCCCTACACCAGTCAGTTGAACTGAAGAAGCTGCTCGGATGAGCAGTGAAATTTCTTCATTAAAATTTCTCAGCAAGTCCAGTTGTTTAGGGGCAGATTTACGAAGGGTGGAATTTCAAGGCTTAATTAACCCTCGAATTCGACCCTCAAATTAAATTCGTATTAAAACCCCTCTAATTCAAATTTCGAATTCGAGGGGTTTTAATGCAATTCAAATTATCGATTGATCGAATATCAAAAATTCGATCGATCAATAAAATTTAGCTTGATAAAGAGCCTAGATGAGGCTTGAAACATTGCTCTGTAACAGGTCGTGAACCAATTTTTATCTAAATAAAGGCTTTTTAAAGAAAATTCCTTGATATGGGGTGCTGTGTCACATATTGGAGTATTTTATCTGCCGAATTATTATATCGAATTTTCGACAATCGAATGCCAATTTTCGAATTTGGCCAATTCGAATCGAATTTTGGGCTATTCAATAGCCGAATAAGCCCAAAATAAATTTGAATATCGAATTTTTTTAATTAGAATTTGACTCAAATTTTCACTTCAAATCAAACCTTAGTAAATGTGCCCCTTAGAGTTACTTGTGTTATATTCAATTTCTGTAAAGGAATAACACACATTAGATAAATGTTTCTTAATTTTTTGATTTGGAAAAGAATGTGCAGCGTTCCCAATGCATTTGTGGGTATGGAAATAAAAACTTTATTCGCATTTTTAAACACACACATATATTATTATGAACATGGCTGTATTTATATACAGAATATACATAAACACTTACTGACACTTTCTCAGCAAATGAACATGGAGAAGTGAAACTTTTCTATCCCAAACTCATAGACTGAATTTATTTTTCTAAACTTGCGAGACATTTTCTAGAAAGGGAATTCTCTAAAGACAGTTGAAATGTATTGTAAATTTCCAAATGAATTAAAATGTTACTTAAGACAAAACAGAAGAACAACTGAATGGGCACAGTGGCCCCTCTTTTAGTGTTTTCTTCCTGGGCCTTTTCTGTCATTACTCTGCTAAAATATTATTTGGTCTGCAATAAAACAGGGCTCCTAGCAGGGTTCTTCAATAATCTGGAAGATTTGTTTTTGTTTCTTCCAAGGTCTATTCCAGGTTTAAAGAACACGAAGATGCTGAAAGCACATATTCTCCGAGCAGGGGCTGAGAAAAGATCTCATAAAGAAGAAGGGGGATAATGGTGAATGTAGAGCTAAGATCTTCTACTCAAATCCTCTCGATAGAAATCTAGGTTGACTGCAGGGCTTTGATGTCGGAGTTTGAAAGAGATAAGACCCCTTTTTTCCAGTTCATGTGAATAATCCCAGGTGCACTGTTTGATCACTTACAATCTCAAATGCAGAACAGACCGTGGAGTAGCCGGTGATCAAAAGCAGCAGTGAAGCAAATGTATGGATATCCTCAAAAGCATTTAGTAAGTATAATAAACCTCTGAATAGCTGCTCCTTTCAAGTGCAGTATGGGATCAAAGCATTCAGCACACGCAGAGCTCTTCACAATTATCAACAGAGGGATAACGTGGGCCTCACGTTGACTTTGGGCAGAAACTGGAAAACCAAAAGGAAAAGGACGGAGAGATTTTAATTGCAATGCATACAATGAATTCATTTTACAAGTGTTTTAATCCACTTTTTTGTTGTAGGTTTGGAAATGAGATCACAAGACCAAAAAGGTAAAAAATATAAATATCCTTAAATCTATTTCAGAGAAACATTTTGAGGTTCAGAAGATACCTACGTCTGGTTTTATTGTACAGATTTGAAGATAAAGTATATTAACTGCGCAAAATGTCTAGGTCACAAATAATGCCATGGAACACAGCAGGAATTCTGGGAAGGAAATTGTATTTGGATTCAAAGCTTTTCATGTTGGTACCATGCCTTAAAGACCAAAGCTTTCCTCCTGGGGTTTTAAAGCACAGTTAGGGTTGGATGCTGGATACAGACTATGCAACTGGGTTTCCTATTATCTTATGTGAAGCTTCCTACTATCCCTGTATTTATACAAGTGTGGAACCTTTTATCTGTAATTCTCGGGCAACCTATTGGTTTAAATGGCTCAGGTGCTGAACGCAGCATCTTGTATTCCACCTGCGTTCAGTGCTTATATGCACCTGTGTCAGTACTGGGGAGCTCATTAAGTAACACTTGTTAGTACGACCCCATGAGATAACCATGGAGACATAATGGGTGGGTGGAATGATGGCCTATATCCCATTACCCTGGATGTAAGTAAAGACATTTTAATATAAGAAAACTGTGGTTTCCATCCAGTGTTATATTGGGTGGTATGACTGTACATGGAAGGTGTATATACAGAGGCCTGTTGATAATAATTTTTCACTTTCTTTGATGTTATGAACTTCTCCAAACTTCTTCTGCAAAGGCTGGAATGGGTATTTGCCAAGGTCCTGCATAAAAAAGGGGAGGCCACTGGTTCTTTGTCCATCGATACTTGTTTTGAGTCATGCCATATGCTTTACTGTATTCTTGGTGGAGATTTACAGTTCTCGGGGCATCCTATGGTATGTTCTGTATAACATAACTTTTATTTTAAGATGGATACACATTTACTTGTGTATGTGACTGTGTTGCTGTTGTGTGTACCTTTACACAGTTGTGGAGCAGCTAAATTGGCCACAGTCATTTGTGCAAAAAACTTTATTCGGGGCTGATTTACTAAGGGTCAAATTTCGAAGTTGAAAATACTTAGAAATTCAACCATCAAATTTTTTTGGGGGTCATTTTCAATCGAATATGGCTGTTTTCGATCAAATGAAAATCGTTTGAATCATTCGATTTGATCGAATGATTCAAACGATTTTCACCAAAATCCCTCGATTTCTCAGAACTTAGAAAAATTTTCAGGATAACGTCTGTGAGGTCCCCCATAGGCTAAAATGGCAATTCGGCAATTTTAAGCTGGGGAATAGTCAAATTTGAAGGATTTTTAATCATTCGATTCAATCGAATGATTTTCAACGAAATCCTTCGATTTCTCAGAACTTAGAAAAACTTTCAGGACAAGTTCTGCGAGGTCTCCCAAAGGCTAAAATGGAAATTCGGCAGCTTTAATTTGGGGAAAAGTTGAATTCGAAGCATTTTCAAAGGGCCAGTACTTCGAAATTTGAAAATTTGAATTGTAACAATTTTGACCATTGGAAGTAGCCCAAAATTACTTAAAAATTAAAAATTTTGAAATTCGAATTTTCACTTCCACCCTATCCGACCCTTAGTAAATCAGCCCCTTAATGTGAGCTCCTTTTACTTTCGTATATTTATACTCATGGCGGGGGCCTCAGAGGGGTGGGGGGCCCCTGGTGGGCCTCGCACATGCCAGTCCAACTTTGGGAAAATCGTTATTGGCACAAGTGTGGGTGCAGCACCCATGAGTGGTGAGCCTACACTCATTATGAACTGTAGCAGCCCAGTATGACCTTATGGTCCTGGCATTTTACAGAGACCAAAAGAAGAAGCTGATTGTGGTTTTGTTGCAGCAGCAGCAGCTGATGTGTGAGTCTCCAAGGACTCCAGCAGTGCCATATGTTATCCCACCCATGTAATGAGACTGAGTCAGAAATGATAGCCAGTGTCATACTTCAGCATCATAGTTACTCATATGTATTTGTTACTAATCAATGGGCAGGGAACACCACACATATTCCTAAGCTAGAAATAATAACTCTCTGCACAGGGTACTGTGCCCACCGAAATGTGTCCAATGTGTGTAGCTGTCAAGCACGTGGCCAGTAAGCATGTGCATACAAACGTCCATCCCCACATTTCCCAGGGTACCCTATGATAGTGCTATACACATGGAGACCACTTGCAACATAGAAATCATTTATTGCCTGAGACCTAGCGCTAGACATTGGTACAAGCTGTTTTATTTATATATTCAATTTTCAAAGTTATTTTCATATTTGTTCGGAAACTGGTCCCTGTAATCCCCCCACTGGGGTTTCAAATATGATTGTACCCTTGTATATTAAATATATGTATGCTGATTAATATCTGTTCAGAGCTCAGCTGGATATTGATCCAAATGTGCAGTCACAGTGAGACTGTTGTTCTCCCTCTAATGTACTGTGGGATATATATATATATATATATATATATATATATATATATATATATATATATATATATATACACACACACACGCATTTATATATACTGTATATATTTATAATAATTGTCTTCTCCGTGCCAGGATCATAAAGTGATGTTGGTGGGGTGGCTCAATAACTTTTAGTAGCATTTCATGTACAAAAAGGACAAAATGACTCAAGCATAGAAAATAGAGTCAAATAAAGATTGCATCTGTAGATACTCCTTATAAACGTGTGGGGACTGGCCACTGATGATTTGCATGAAATTGTGCTCAAGGGTGCAGGGGCTTTTGACCCTTAATCAAGTCTATTATAAGGGTCGAAATCCTACATCAGGCCATATATTCACCAATGCTTTTAATTGAATAATGGAGTGTTGCTTTCAATCTGGCTGCACCCAAGAGTCCCTGTAATTCAAGGTTTTTACATTTTTTTTACAAACTGCATTGTCTGAATATTACACATTGCCCCGCCTTCTTATATGAGCCCTAGAGTATGAGTTTATAGGTAATGGGAAGAAGAGACGATAAAGGGCAGGGTGAGCGATAAAGCACCAGAGGGCAAGAAAAAAAAATCAGAATAAAGGAGAAGGGAAGCATAAAGATCAAAGGGAAAGTCATACATTAAAGTATTTTATGGTGGCTGTGATTTTTCATGTTAAGAGTACCAACTTGTGTACTGTTTTTGCAAGGGGGAGCTACAGATGATAACTGCAGTTAGACTATATTGTCCCTGCCACAAAGCCCCTTCTGGACCCCAGCTGCTGCAGCCCCACATGTGAGAACACGCATATGCCCATACCTTCTTTTGCCACAACCAGTGCTGGAGAGGGAGGTCGGGGGCAGCAAGGGCAGGGAGCGGGTCTGGGCCGGCAGGGACCATGAGAGCCAGTCCAACCCTGAGTAAGTCCTCCCTTCCCATGTTTCGTGGAATATTATGAAACCAAAATTGCAAATGTAATGAATATTTTGACCAGCAGAATTCTCATTGGTGGATTCTCTTACATCTGTAATTGCGGAGTTGATCAATTTCTTTAGAGAACTAGAGGGCAAAGGTAGGACATATTTGTGGAGGATTTAGATCTCATTTAATTAGATGAACAGCCAGACAGACACCCTTTACATTTTGGTTTCCGTGTGCTCTGATTTAACAACCAATCCAGGCTTCCATAGCCAAGAACATAATGACAGAGAAAGGGAGTAAAGTCTAATACAGAAAGCTCATTGTGCTCAGGCACCTGGATGAGGGCAAAGGATTGTTCCACTTTTATCTGCATTAGGAACGTTGACTTTGGCTTCCAGATTATGAGATGCCAAAGTATGAATGTAGGAATGTAGCGCTCATTTAGGGAAATATCATAAAAATCCTAACCAGAAGGAACAAAAAAGGTAAAAAATGTTATATTTTAATATGTAACATTCTTCATTAGGAAGTTATTAGGCTTTGTATATACACTTTATAATTCTTAACATTTTTAGTAAGAAAATGTTTAGCTAAACACAATGATGTTTTCTGACTTTGCAGAACTTATATTAAATGTGCAACATCATTTTTTAGAAATGGAAAAATATTTGCATTGTGAATATTTTTCAGGTTTATTACTTGTTCTGCACATACAGCAACTTCCCTTTAAAATAGCAATTATAGTCATCATCAAGACCTAATGGTCTTCAAAAAAAGCTATTTTTATCTATATTTATATATCTATGTTTGCCATTAAACAGTTACATACAGTATGGGAGGCTACAAATTAAAAGAATTAAAAGCTGCATCCCCTTAAGAAATGAGCCCAGGGGCTGGTGTGTGAGAGTGCTGCAGGCAACTGGACTTGATTTAACTTCGAGAAATGTTTTGCAGCCAAGTGTGACAAGGTGAGTGTGAACAGAGAATTTTTGGCAGGAGGCTGATTACAGCTGATTCATCCTCTTCTGCATCTCATGAGCTATTGCTTCTGCCTCCGGATACTTTTCCATGTTCAAATACACAGTGAACTGAGTCACATTGTTTGCTGTCTGTATGAATTCCTAGGCAATCTAAGGACAGGAGGTCTAGCACATATCAACACACTCAATTAGGTCATTAAAGGGAAACTGTCATGGGAAAATGTTTTTTTCAAAACATCAGTTAATAGTGCTGCTCCAGCAGAATTCTGCACTGAAATCCATTTCTCAAAAGAGCAAACAGATTTTTTTATATTCAATTCTGAAATCTGACATGGGGTTAGACATTTTGTCAATTTCCCAGCTGCCCCTGGTCATGTTACTAGTGCCAGCACTTTAGGATGGAACTGCTTTCTGGCAGGCTGTCGTTTTTCCTTCTCAATGTAACTGAATGGAATGCAGTGGGACATGGGTTTTTACTATTGAGTGCTGTTCTTAGATCTACCAGACAGCTGTTATCTTTTGTTATGGAGCTGTTATCTGGTAACCTTCCCATTTTGTTAAGGTGGCCATACACGGGCCAATAAAAGCTGCCGACAGACAGAGTTGGCAGTTTATTGGCCCGTGAGTGGGGCCCTCCGATGGGCTTCCCCGATTGATATCTGGCCAAAAGTTGGGCAGATGTCAATCGGGCAGGATTAAAAATCCCGTAAGATCGCAACCGCATCTGTGCGTTAATGCGATCCTGCAATCGACCACCAGTATCAGCATTATTCTGATCCAATCATTGGGCCATAGGGCCCATGATCAGATCAGCCCGAAATTACCCTCAAGGTGGGCATATCAGAGAGAGATCCACTCGTTTGGCGACATCACCAAACGAGCAGATCTCTCCGTGTATGGCCACCATTAGGCTGCTGGGGGGGGGGCTGATATCATTCCAACTTGAAGTAAACAGTGATTGAAGTTTATCAGAGCACAAGTCACATGACTTGGGGCAGCTGGTAAATTTACAATATGTCCAGCAATACAATACAATATAAAAAAATCTGCTATTTTGAGAAATGGAAATGGGCCAGAGGTTTTTGGAGAGGGGTTATCCTTAAACACTGATCAAGGAAACTATAGATATGGTAATGTCCATGGATTGTGAACAATAGTTAAAGAAAAAAGTAAACCAGTCAGGAGGTGAAAATAAATGTAAAGTATTATGTGAGTAGATACAATCCCCACAGTAGGGACACAAAAAAGGCTGTACTCAACTATTGGGAAATAGTGGCCAATGATGATACCTTAGGTAAGAGGGTCCCATGCAGACCCAGATTTAGCTACTCTCGAAATACCAGCCTCAAGGAACACTTGAGTACCTTGTCCAAGGGTATAATAATGTATTCTTATTTACTGAGTAATCATATCTCTAATAAGTGCCTTTTCTACAGAGAAAGCAACACCAACCTTCCAACCTTAATTCTTCCATTCCTTTACCAGTCTGGTTGCACTTTTCTGAACTTTTTACAACTCATTTATATCCTTCCTAAGGGCTGGAGCACAAAACTGCACTGTATATTCACTGTGAGGCATTAACAGGGATCTATAAAGAGGGAAAATTTTGTTTTCATTCTGGAGTTATGCAAGACAGTGTTTTATTTGCTTTAGTAGCAACTAAAATACACTGCCTAGAGTTGCACAGTTTCTCATCCACAAAAAAACACAAATCCTTGTCCATTAAAGAAGCCCACAATTGTTTTTTTCTTAGTTTAGTTTGCACACTGAATTATTTTCAGTATGAATCTACAATCTGGGATTTCCAGTGTCTAAACATCATGTACAATCAAACGGCTAAGTGGTGAAGTATAGACTGAACTAGCTGCAAAGTTGCCATTATTTACATGCATTACATATTTCCAACTCTAAGACCCATTCTCTGGCTGCGCTTTTCCTTTTCACATACTTTGGACACATAGAGCTTCCTGGCACCTGGGTGGTACTCACACACTGTGTCAAAGAAATCAGTACTGGAGAGCCTTTCAGTGTAGTTGATTTCTTTTATTAAAGCACTACATGTTTCGGACAACAAAGGTCCTTCCTCTGGTGTTGTCTGAAACATGTAGTGCTTTAATAAAGGCTCTCCAGTACTGATTTCTTCTATGTTACCGAGTGGAGGTGGCTTCTCCAACAACTGAGTGGCTGAATAAGGAATTTAACCTCTATTCAAACACAATGTCAGATTGGAACACCAGGGGCCCACCCAAAAACCTCAGACGAGGGGCCCACTCTCTGTACTATTGTTCTACCTCTCCTCACTCAACCTCTATACCCCAGTCCCTTTTCTTTACATGCTATAATCTATTATTCCATCTATTTAGCCTCTTTTTACTCATAGAAATAGGAAATGGCCATGAAATAGGCTAAATGTTTAGCAGCATTAGGGCTCACTGACACCTGGGCCCACCTGGAGTTTTCCTGGTATTTTGGCTTGTCTTTCCAACACTGGTCAAACAGCCTGGGTAAGTGGTTTGTGGCAAGAAAAATGTTCTGGCTTATGGAGAGCATGACAAGAACAGTCACATTTGACAGCAGCCTCAACAGCTACACATGAAAAGCAAAGGTCATACTTTGTAGGATATGTTGATGATTTTCTAATTCTTTATCTTTAGCTCTTATAAAGAAAATACGCAGGCAATCATCATTGTATGACCAGTACAGTCAAAATCATGTTCATACCTAAAATGTTCTTGACCAATATATTAGACAGCTGCTTTCAAGCTCTTGATATACTTGTTCTAATTGTTAATACCCTTCAAGCAATCTTGAGTCTCACCTGGGACTCAATACAAATATTTCTAGAGTGGAAATGTTGATGAGTGGGAAATTATATGCAGATATCACAGCCCTTTTTCACTGACTTAATTTCTTAGGCCCCCTTACCTTCATAAGAACTGTTCAATTCATGGAAAGGTAAAGTGAGTTTTTCCAGTCCATTAAAGTTTTATGAACATTCAGTTAAACATAATATATGTTTGTCATATGGCAATTCTGAGCAGCCCGTTTATCTGTAGGTGCTAAACTGGGCAGCACCAACCGCTCTTAAACATAAGATAATTATTCTCTTTTTTTAGTGCCTGCTTCGAAACACCAGAATAACTCATGAGGCATTTGATGTTGGTACTGCCAAAGGAAATATTTATTTTTTTGGGGAAAAACATTGTCGTTGTTGTATAAATCAGGACTTTCTTGGTTCCTTTCAAGGTTTCTTTTGGCTTCTATGAGCCTGAAACAGACTTGCTCTTCATTCATTTTCATGGTCTGCTAGGGAGGGGATTGAATTTGCATTAATTGACTGGCATCAGATTAGTTTTATAATTCAAAACTTTCTTAAACGGCTTCTCTCTTTAGCCTTCACTAAGAATTAGACTATACGTATATAATAATATATTATGATATAAAAAAGAATGAAATAGCTCCTATTAGGAAGATAAGTTCATCCCATTTTTGTAGCTTTTATCTTTTTAAACACTTACAATTTTAGGTACTGGAAAGTGATCTGAAAAATGTTCTGATTAGTATTAGCGGTGAAGGATACAGTATTTTAGGTTTTTTTAGTGAGCTGCATATGAAGGAAAATTACATTTTTTGTTTCTTCATTAGCAGTGTTAATATTCATTTACAGAATATCTGGTACATTACTTCTAGACAAATGGCATGTCCTCCTCAGTTGAAACACTACCTGAGTCTCCAGAACCCATTTCAGCCAAACTATTTGTAGGCATTGTCGGTTTTTTTAAAGACCTCAGAGAACTTGTCCTGAAATTTTTTCCAAGTTCTGAGAAATCAAAGTAATTTGGCGAAATTGTTCAATCCGATCAAACGTTTAGAACAATTTTTAATTTGATTGAATACTGCTGTTTTCGAAGGAAAACGGCCATATTCCATCGAAAATGACCCCCAAAAAAATTTGCTGTTTTTTTTAGTTTTTTCACTTCGAAATTCGACCATTAGTAAATCTGCCCCTAAGTATATATAGTGTTCACATATATATTCACTATATATATAGTTGATGTAAGTTTAAATAAAATTTCACTTTCCATTGAGACTAAGTAAAATAAAAAGTATTTTAGCACTGATTATGGTGATTGTTGGGTGTTTGTTTAAATTAGAATGCAAGACTATATATATTTTTTCTGCCCCACCAATTTTCTTTGAGGTTGGACAGCGACTTGTATTGGATTTGATATTTCTTATTATTAATGCCCTTGGTTTGGAGCTTAGATTTTGAAAAGAAGAACATGGTCAAAGCTGCTCCTCCCTTACATGCCAAAGAATTTGAAGTTGAGATTATGGACTCAGTGTATGAACATCAGGTTAAAGGGTCTTTGATTAAGTCTTTGAACATAATCTAGTTTCTTGAATTCTGTATACACAACAATATGCTCTGCCTACTATGACTTGCTCTGGTGCTGTTGCTGGAGCCATGTGCAGCATTGCTTGTTCATGTTTATTGAGTTTATTTGTAATGTATTTACTTTGAATATCAAGAAATGAGCTTCCTCTGAATTTGTGGTGTTTATACAAATGGCCTGCGGGTGTCACTGTGCATACACAGGACTTTCTGTACAGCTTGAAAGTGAAAGTAAGACTTACTGCTGTTATGTAATGGCTGCATGAACCTGCTAATAAAGTACTGATATACTCTCTTCATCCTCGGCTACCAAACACAACAAATGGTGACAAGGAAGTCTTCGACCAAACCCTGGTGAGCCTCCCATACCTTTTACTGCTTGGATCTGTATGTTTGATAATTACATTATTGCTGCTGACCAAGGGGAGATTTCTACTGCTAGAAAGTGTGCTTTACTCATTCATTGCCTGGGAGCAGAGGGACAGCGTATATTCTATACATTACCATTACCTGATGAGACTTATGAAACTGCTCTTACTGCTATAAAGAACTTTTTTGTGGCAAGAGTAAATGTTGTTGCTGAAAGATATAAATTCCGCCAACGTGGACAGCTGGTTGTTACCTGTGAGTTTGGGAATCTAACAGATGAAACGATAAGAGACCAAATAGTGGAAAAAACAAACTCACCACGTATTAGAGAGAGACTGCTCCTAGAGCAAGATTTAACCCTTGCAAAGGCTATTACAGTTGCTAGCCAAATTGAAACAGCTGTGGCTAAAAGGCTAAAACTCTCAGTCAGGGAACTGCTGGGAATGTACAGATTGTGAATTCAAAACTGTGGCCTAATCATGCGCACACGGGAAAAATACAGTGCTAAGAAAAGGGATTCACTGCAAAACCGTGCAGAAAATACAAATAAATAATACTGCTTTCGCTGTGGTTCAACACCAACACAACACCTTACAAACTATGCTAAATGTCCTGCGAAAGCTATACAGTGCCGCAAATGTTTAAAGTCAGGTCACTTTGCTTCGGTCTGCCGTAGTTCAACTAAAGATGTTCATGAACTCACTACTACAAATGTTACAGTATTAAGTGTGGATAAAGCTGGTACATTTATTCCAGACAAGTTTATATGCACTGTAAGTGTCAGTACTGCTTCTGCTGACAAGGGGCACTTCATTAACCTGATGCTTGATACAGGTTCAACTGTTTCTATACTACCAAAGGATATTTTCTTGAAATACTTTGCAAAAGATCCGCTTGTTGCACCTGCCCTGAAACTGGTCAGTTACTTAAAGGATCCAATCCCTGTGCTTGGTTGCTTACCAGTGACTGTACAACTTGAATCAAATACTGCAAAATGTGACTTTTACATTGTGAATAAAGGTACTGCTATACTTGGAAGGGATCTCTTTGCTGCATTAAACCTACAATTAGTTGATGGTCTCATTACTACAGCACCAGTGCCATCACAAAGCAACACTTTATTGGGATGTGCAAAGAACTTTGTACACAAAGTTAAGTTTAGATCAGATGTAAAATCAGTACATAGCTACAGAGCAACAACCCAAGCATCTCCAGCTGTATTATTTCATGTAGGGATGCACCGAATCCAGGATTCGGTTCGGGATTCGGCCAGGATTCGGCCTTTATCAGCAGGATTCGGGGGTTCGGCCGAATCCAAAATAGTGGATTCGGTGCATCCCTAATTACATGGCAGACAGATGTGCACTAAGTTACATGTTGCAGAGATCAAACTTCCACAAAATACTGTTCTAACAAAATAATCTACTGCTGACATTGTGAAACACCACTAAGCCAAATGCAAGGCTTATACTGGTGCAAGAGAAGTGCAGTTTCAGCCTGGATCTTTAGTCAGAATTAAGAAACCAGAAATACTGAAACAAAGACAATCTAAATTTACTACACCACTTGAAGTGAGACACCAGTGAGGACCATACACATATGAACTGTCTGATGGACGCATATGGAATGCAAGTGTCTTGCTCCTGCTAGATATGACTTTGGAGACGTTCCATTTGATGAAGGACATTTTCCCACTCCTGATGCCAATTGCAATAGGCCTGAAGAAAATGAACCTATAAGGCATACTGAGAGAATCAGAAAACTACCTGCATGGACCCAGGACTATGTGATGTGAATAATGTATATTATTGCTTTAAGATGCATTGTTGTTGTTTATTACATCTGCCCAAATGCTTTCCTACTATAGGGGGAATATGTGGTATTTATACAAATGGCCTGTGGGTGTCATACTTCACATAAAATACTGATGCTTGGATGTCTATGATGGGTTTCAGCTAGCTATTCAGACCATGACGCACTAGTCTAGATATTGATGGGACTGGTTGCCAAGCAATGATATGGATAGTGGGTTGAGGACAGGCACCGTGGGACAGGTTTACCAAGATTAATAAGATTTAGGCCAAGCACAGGCTAGTAAATTATATTATTAGATTTAGGGGACACTTTTTAGTGATATGTTTACTTTAAAATGTTCAAACACTTTTGCTGATTTTTCACAAACAACCCTTTCCTTCAGTTGCAGCAATCACAGAGTGAACCTTTATGGTATGTGTATCCCCTGACTTCTAAAACTGCGTTCCTTTTTCTCCAAAGATGGACACATTTCAAGAGTTGAACATTTCTTTAAAACATTTTGGATGGCAATTGTTTAATGGTGACTTTCCAAACACAATAGCCAACACTGCAGCTCGGAGCCTTCAAAGGAAGCTGCTTTTGTAGCAGGTCCAAAAACAACCTCCGCACATTCCATTTGTAAATTTCCTGCAGGTGATTCTGTAAGCGAAGAAGGAAGACATTGTGAGCCCTGTGCGTGCGCCCAACATCTTTCATTTTGCAAAAGTTACACAACATGCTGCTCTGTGCACAATCAGTAACTCAGAAATGACAGACATAAATGAAAGAAGGATTTCCAAAAGGCAGGTATTTGAAAAAACTTTTGCAGAGGCTCCCATAGAATGACGAGGAGATGCTGTACGAGTTCAGTGCCATCTGATTAGTAATCACGAAGGCAGAAATATATTTCCATAATATATAACTACACCAAAGAATGGAATGCTGAAATGAGAGACAGGCAATAGAATCATAACATTTTGTATATTTAATGTTTTAGGAGCTAGACTAAAAAATGGCCAGTGGTTTTCAGACATTCACAGTTCAGGCTCCAACTGCCAGGGACCCACTTGAAGACTCAGCCGTTGGTCAAGGGTTCCCGTTAGCCTGTGAGGTGGGTATAGGTATAAGACATTTTGGTGTATTAGTTATAAAATTATTATTTACAGAATATTAAGGGAAGGAAATACATATTGTCCCCAAATCTCACCCTAACTGATCTAGCAAGTGTATCTAGGGAAGCAAATGGCCATTCTACCCAATTGTCACCCTTATCTGGCCTTCAGGCTGAGCCCTTGCCTATGCTCCAAGCCCCTCCAGGGGGGAAGCCCTACCATTTGGAAACTACTGCTCTAATTGTATTTCATAGATTAAAGTATAGAGTACTAGGGAGTCCTCTCCCCCACCTGGAACATAGTTTTGTTCCTAAAATGTAAGCAAATAAATACTATGCCTGGTGCCTCAGGTGTTATTAAAATAGAAAGTATTATTTAAATGGGTTAAAACTAGGGATGCACCGATTCCTTCTGCCCAGCCGAACTGAATCCAACCCCTAATTTGTGTATGCAAATTGCATGACTTTTTGTCACAAAACAAGGAAGTAAAAACTGTTTTCCCCTTCCCACCCCTAATTTGCATATGCAAATTAGGGTTCGGTATTCGGCAGAATCTTTCTCGAAGGATTCAGGGGTTCGGCCGAATCCAAAATAGTGGATTCGGTGCATCCCTAGTTAAAACCCAACTATTTATCTGATGAAAGTTGGTCCTGACTATAACTTATATGTTGCAGTAAACATTCAATACAAATTTCGATTTCCGTAATACTTGCTTCCATGATTCTTCTTCTTCACATAGCTCTGTTAAAGGAACAGCAACAAATTAATGTGTTTTTTGAAATTGTGTAATTCAAATATAATGCACCTGTACTGGTAAAAATTATTGGTTTGCTTGAGAAGTAATAATATATGAAAAACGTTGAAATAGGGCTAAATAGCACAGATTCTAATAGTGGATAATTTTTGTAGGGCACCATTATATTCTACAGAGGTTATCTTTTATTTAACCTGAGGCTTTCTCCATTGAATGGCTGTCCCATGGCCACACAGCAGCTTATTTCTATACTACTATAACTATAGTTATATTTCTGAAGCAAACTCAACAGTTTTACCAGAGCAGGGCAACACTACATTATATTCTAATGCCCTAAAAAGAAAGGGTGGTTTACCTTTGAAGTTACTTTTAGTATGAGAATGACCAATTTCTATCAGCTTTACAAGTGGTCTTTATTATTTATATTTTATAGTTTTTCAGTTATTTGCCTTGCTCTTTTGTCTCTGTCCAGCTTTCCATTTGAGGTCACTGACACCATCTGAAAAACAAAAGGGCTGTAAGGTTACAAATGTATTGTTATTGCGACTTCTTATTACCTTTCTATTCAGGCCGCTTCTATTCATATCCAGGCTTGAGTAGCACCCAAAAGCCTTACCTGCAACCTGCATGTTACCTGCTTTTTTTGTGGGTAATCCACAGATCTGCTGCAGAAATCTACAGTGATGTCCCTCTATACGGTTTGCTCCACCTCATGGTTTACATTGCAATCTTCTTACATGCAAAAATTGTTGTACATTTGCACTATTCACATAGGTATAGTATATACTTAAATACATGCCCCTATACAACTTGCACTGTGCAGTGGTTCTTCATATCACTCTTGCTAAATAAACCGTACACAGGCAGAACTGTGAACTAAGAACCCTTTGCTACTAACCAATACACACTTCCCTTTCATTTGAAAAGAATGTTGATTTGGTGTTTTGCCATTCTATCCGCCCCCTTACCCCAAACGTTAAATTTCTATCATTGGCAGAATTACAGATGCCGTGAGCAGTGCATCACTTTTTTTAAATGACGTTCCCAAAGCATTTTGGACCATTTTTTTTTTTTTTACAAAAAGTCACACTTTTTAATGTTCCAGCACTCACACATGGTTATTGTATCATACACACACGTACAAAAAGAAAAGACCAAATAAAAATTCCACATATCCCCTAAGTACACTGATACAGAGCATTTATAGGTCAAGAAAAATGTGCAGTTTTATTTCCACCCCACTCATAATTTATTTCAGATTTGTTATGTTTCCTGCTTTAATACAAAATTAAAATGAATGTTTTAACTGAGCAGCCTGGGGAGTAATATCTGTCCAACTCATAACCCACAATAGCCGGTGAACACATAGCTTTCCCTAGGTCAGTGCAGGTAGAATAAGGAATAGGCATCTGGTTGGGGAACTTGCTTGCGCCTTCAAAAGTCATAAAACAGTAGCCAGACTGATCTTTGTGAATTTAGTGTCATTTTAAAGAGGACCCGGCACCCAAAAATTTTTTCCAAATCCTATTTTATCACATTAGTCAAGCAAAATAACTTTAATTACACTGTAAAAATTATTTGAGTCTTTCTTCCCTCTGGGAATTTATAATTATAGCAAGCAGGCAGGAGCCATTTTATGGACATTATTATTATTATTATTATTATTATTATTAAGACAAGCCTTGTGTCATTTTAAAAACTTGTTTGTGCACCAGAATGGGGGACCTGATGTCCATCCCCATGCAGTGGTTACACAATTAAACGGTAAAGAGAGAGCAGTGGCATCTAGGAAGTGCTGAATGGAAAGTGAAAGTAATTGCCTGCCCCGCCTCTATGCCTAAGGCATGATGGACGTGTGTCTTTTTTCAGCCTAACTTACTATGTTACTATGTAAAGTTTAAGTGGGAAAACACAGGCATCCCAGTTAGCAAGCTCTTATATGCCTTCTTCTATTTAGATCTGTCCATCATGTTTTAGATGGCTTTATTCTGCTACTTTTCATTGCAAATACCTATAAATTATATTATAGTGTTGTTTAGTTTCACTACTCCATAATAAACTAGTTCTTCATTTGCTTTTCTACAATGAAGAAAAGTAAATGAAGAAAAAGTTAAGTATGGAGAGAAATGGAACTAGGGGGTTCTATTCTCTTTTTATGGGGAGTTATTCAATTAAAATACTGTTCCAATGAGAAAAGTCAAATCCCAAATCCACATAATCCAAGAGTTTAGCTAGGAATTTAGCTACCTGCAGTGGCGCATTTAAAGGTAATCTCCTGGAACAATCCACTTTCAACTACTGTCTCTTCAACTAGACCTCTACAAAGGAAAGCTTATCCTGTAAGAGGTATCAATATAAGCCATGCAGTTTTAGAATGTGTAGCAGGTCCACAATTTAAATCCTTAAAATGTTTATGTAGGATTCTTCAGCTTCCACTAACATTCCACTGAGATTGCCGAGTCTCATCCCAGAGGACTTTGCTGGAGATCTGCCAAATGCACTAAAGATTTGTAGAGATCACTGGGATACTTTGACTTGGATTACTAATGTCAGTACTTGCATTCATTGTGTCCTTCAAAACTGGGTCAGTTGGACTAGGTACATTGGTTGTATAACAGCTCTGTCGTTGGTTTTCATTCTCCTTGTTGGTGTAGGACTTGTATAAATGGAAAGGAGGATGACTGGCTGAGCATCTTGAAGCATGAAATCAATCATTTCTATGTGAAACATAAAGTTTGCTACGAGTTTGCCAAAATAAATAAAACGGATGTTATTTTTCACAAGAACAGAAAAGTAATATTATTTTAGAAATACCTGCCTCTTGAATGGTTGAGATTATAATTTCCCTAAATTCTACAGAAGCAAAACCAGTGCTGTATCAATAGGTCCCCTGTCACTCAAACAGGCATATGTTACAGTTAGATATTTCAGCCTAGCTGGATGGAAATGTTTTTAGAAAATAAAATAGTGGTTTTAAGGAAGACTACTGTGATGCAGCTTTTCCTTCAATGATGAGCTTTATTTGTGGTTAGAGCATCACCAGATCCAATACCTGATCTGAAGAGTCAAACTACATCAGTGGATCTAATGAGGGCGAGGAACAGCCAGTGCAGCAACCTTATCAACCATCTAAACTGATGGGATGTCCTTGGAGAACTTTAGTGGCAGATTTATTGATATTTGAGAAAAAAAGAATACAATACAGTTTTTCCTCTCATCGTACTCCAAACGTACTGCACAATTAGAAAAAGGCATTAAAATATCAATCCTTTATTCTTAGGAAAAAGGGGCAACAACTCCTGATGTCACCAAGAGGTTTAGACAGATGAACAGTAAACAACAGATTGTACGCTTGTATGGAAATTAGGTGGGAGCACAGAACCAGAGCAATTCTAAGCTACCATTAGGCCCAGAGCAAAGATCTAATTGGAAGGGGGGAAAGGGCCACCCAAGAGTTGAACTTGGAAATAAAGAAATAGTGTGTACTTACTAAAATAAACATGGGGTCCAGGACCATCAACCATAGCAGAAGATAAACTGTAATCACAATATGGGGGGTAAACTAGGGTTGACTGGCCCAGCTACTGACGAATATTTTACTTCATTGCATTCAAATGAACTCGGGTTGATGCCACAGTATGTTTTTTGTCATTGTCTTTTTGTAACTGAAGTGCCTTACAATCGGTTTTGAAGGATTTGGCAGAATCTAAGCAGATAATATAAACCTACTGTATAACATTTCAGAACTCATTGAGCTGCTTCAGTCTTATCATCAAAGTGAGCTAGTTCCATTGGCAGCCATGTGCACCCATGCCATAACATTGCCTCCACTAGGTTAATATATTTTACATGGTGTCGATCACAAACTCTTCCTTGCCTTCTCCATATGCTTCTGTATCGTTCTGGTATGTTTTCTGGCAAAGGCTAATCTGATATTCCTATTTTTAAAGTTTAACACTTTGCTGTAAACCCGGTGTATTTACTTTCATGAAGTCTACTCTTGATTGTAGATGTTAACAATGATACACTTACTTCGTGCACAGTGTTTTGTCTTTGCTGGAAGTTCTAAAGGGGTTTTTCTTCACAATGGGGAAACACAAATACTGTAATCATCTAGTATAGTTGTCTTCAGTGTTGGACCAGTCCTTTTGGTATTGTTCTTTTTAGGAAAGTACTAAATTTGTTATTTTGCGTACTCCTTACGTTTCTTCTTTCTCTTTGATGGGTGTATTTTGTTTTCTTGTGATAGTCAGCTTTACTGACACTGATAGATCTTTGGAGCTCATTGAAAGTTCACAGCAAAAGCTTCCCAAATCAAATTCCACACTTGGAATAAATTTCAGAGCCTTTACCTACTTAATTGAATAATTGACTTGATTGAATAATGAGGGAACTTCTCACACCTGGTCATGGAACAGCTGGCCAGTCAACTGCTTTTGGTCCCTTGAAAAGGAGGAGACTACATATAAAACGTACAGTAATTCCTAAATTGTTTATCCAATTTGGACATAAATACCCTTAAAGGGCAAGGAAAGGCAAAGAAATAAAATCCCATTTTTACTTTCTTTAATGAAAAAAAAAATCTATCTCCAATATATTTTAATTTAAAAATGTGTATCGTTTTTATAAGAAACCTGACTGTATGCAGTGAAATTCTCCCTGCATTTAGTGCTGAGGATAGGAATTGTCAGACGGTCCCTAACTTCTGGCAGGGAAACAATCATACTTATGAACAGCAGGGGGAGCTCCCGCCTTACTTACCAGCCATGCAGAACTCAAGCAGCTTTGTTTTTTGATCATTTAGGACGATCCCTAAGCAGCACAGACCATACTGAGCATGTGCAGTGCCAGTGTCAGGCAAAGATGTATAACAAAGTTACAAGATGACAGTCCCCTGTGGCCAACTTTGAAAGCATAAATAATTTGTTTGATGAGGCTTGTGGTGTAGTAAGTTCATGTTTATGTTTAGTATACAAAATACAGCATTTCTAGCCTTATTCTATTTTAGACTTTCCTTGCCCTTTAAGTTAAAGCTACCAGTTAGTGTGTAAGTTCAGGAAATAAGCAGTGTATAAGTCCTGCACTGAAAAAAATATAAAGTGATGGCCCCGCATAACATAGATTCAAAAGTTCACATGCAGAGTAAAGTTAGGGGGGATATTTCATGGTACACCCCAGTCTTAGGGTACATAGGGACAATTGCAAAGGAAAAATGTAGTGATATCCCCCAAAGTACAAAAATAATTTACTGAACTTAGGACAAAAGGCCTAACATGCTTTATTGGAGCTTAAGAGTTCCAACAGGCACAAAGCGTGTTAGGCATCTTGTCCTATGTCTCAATAAATTATTTTTGTACTATAAATTTATCTTTTGGGTGGTATCTCACTAAATGTTTCCTTTGCAGTGTGTAATTTCAACCCATATAATTTAACTTCTAACAATAACAATCACTGTCCAAAAAAGATTTAAGGCCCATGTCGTAAAACAATATATAGAAGATGCAGCCTGCAAATTGATTCTCCCATACCAGAAAGACGGGAACCCAAAAGATAATCTGATCTTGTTCTTATTGCTGGAAAACAAGGAAGCAGAACCTGAAAACTCACCTTTATAGGAGACGCCAAAGGAAACAAAATAGGTGTCCACAATCGGAATTTCAATACTATGATCCCTTAGCAACATGTGTTAAAAAATGAAATTGTTCTGCAATGTATATCTAAAAAGTTTAAAAAAAACAACTCCACTTTGTTTCTGTAAATATAAATATATAAGCACTCCCTTGTAGCTCTTAGTGCCCAAATCCAGGTATGCCAAAAGGCAAACTCCTAACTACACCAGCTTGGTCCTCTCTGAATGATCTAGTCACCAGTGTAGTCTCAGGCTTACAGAAGCCTTCTTGTACTCAATGCACTCGCTGTTTTGGTGTTGGGACAGCTGAAAACAGGATATTCAATAGGAATCTGGTAACGTCAGCCATGGCTGCAGCTAAATGAGTCAGATTCAGTCGATACCTTGTCAGGGAAGAGCGCAGATTTCAATACAGTTTTGGAGTTGGTAGAAGTGAAATAAAATGACGACACAAAGATATACATAAATGTATACGTAGCAGCTACTGTTCTGATGTTTTATTTATATTAACCATCTTCAGACCTCTAGGTAAAACACTTTCAGCTTCAGATCGGTTGGAAATATCCCACATTTCTGACCATATTCCAATTGAAACAAAAACAAAAATGCTTTTAAAACACAATAAAACATGCCCAGCGCATGATATAGAACTACAACTTAATAAATAATTTACAAAAATATTGCAGTATTTGTAAACAGCAATAAAAGATGAACCCAATAATAGCTTTTTCTTTTTAAAAAACTTTAGTTGACTTTAGTTCATGCCTACAAAAATAAAATAATGTGAGCCATATGTACTATGTCCATGTAAAACAATTAGACAAACACATGTCTTTATCTCCTTTTAAAGAAAGTGCCACGTTTCTCGATATTGAATAGTCCCTGAAAAAATAGTCACAAGCCAAGATCTACCCTGAATTCCTTGGTTTTCTGTTGGCATAGTCCATTTCAAACACCAGGTAACACAATTCTAGATCCATACGGTAGGGATAAGCCTTAAATCTTTCCAATTTGCTTCAGTATGGTCCAGTACAGGTCTCCGAGAGCTAGAGCTGTCTGTATCACACTGCTACTTGCTTTACTTGATTGAATAGTTGTCCAATACTTTTCATGCAGTTGGACAATGTTTTATAGAAACTCATTGGTGGACTGGATTATTATGAAGAAAGAGGGTTTGAAGGAGCCCATGGAGGATCTTTCCTGGGTTTCCAAAAGGGCAACCTTGATACAGATATTAGGTGCATTGCTTGAACTTATCTTACTTAAGGTTTCTATAAGTGACATACACTTAATAATGCATATAGTTTATATTAATACATAAAAGGTATGAACACTGAGTTTGTTGCAAGAAACTGTAGAAAACCCAGCAGTGACATGTGATTTAAGACAAGTTCTACTGCAATAAACAGCAAGCATTATTAAACTGATATCATAACCCTGTGCCAACTGTGCCACGAGCATTCATTCTTCAGACGCATCAGTCTCATTTGGCCCACCTCTAGAATTCTCTGGCTTCCTGATACTGTTTCAAATAATCATCCTCTGAAGGGTTTTCAGTACATTTTTGACCATTATTTGGTGGTCGAACCTCATTGTAGCGACTCCAGTCCCCTTTGCACATAATCCATGGTAAAATATCCACTTTATAATGAAGTTCTGCTGAAAACTCTACACTGATCAGATTTGGACTGCCTGCACCCTTTCCCCTTGTAATTAGTTGCATGCTGTCATCAAAGCAGCAGTGCTGTGCAGCTAGAGTGGTACTCTCCAGAGAGAGCATGGAACGTATGCAGTATCTTGCTGTTGGTTTGTATATCTCTAGCTTCTCCTTTGGACCACTAGCATCTTTCCATCGAAAGTCTTTGCGTTTGATTCGATCGTATACTTCCGAGGTGCTATAAGCCACTTCAGTAGGGTAGGAGCAAGGGCAGCTCGGAAGGTCATTAGCCACTTTATGCATATACTTTTTGAGGAATTCACTTTTGCAGTTCATCCATCGCTCACAGCTGTCAGTATCTAAAATAAATACCAAAAAAAAACGTGTTATCAAATGGGACTGGTGTAAGAAAAGAACCAAGAACATCTTGCATCTTCAGCAATGTAAAAATGAAAAATACTAAAACTGCAATGACAAGGCTGTTAATGTTTTTCAGCTGGACTTTCAGGCCACCCGATTTGACCATTTTAAGCTCAACTGGCATTGGTTGGTAGGCAGGGTCCCTTTATGTTCCTGATGAACTATTAAACGTTGATGTGATCTCAGTAGTGTTGACATCTCAAAACAGAAACTGTGGCTGGCCAATTTATTTTTTCTAATTTTTAAAATAGGTGAAATCCTGTCAGCAGGACAACACATTTTTGAAAGTGTTCCTTTCTCCTCTCCATCTGTGAACCCTTGCTCTCTACCTGGCCTGAGCAGCATATGAGGGTTGACAGCCACTATGTCTGGCCAAGTCCTGGGGTTTATTGCCAGCATGTACACCGGAATGGATCACATTCTGGTTTCCATTGTGCATGTTTCTGGTCAGCGACTGAACCAAAAGCCTGATGTGGTTAGACATGGCTATTATTATATGGACAAGCAGATGTGGGCCTCACATCACTCTAGGAAATACACCGGACTAAAGATATAAAGTAAAAACAACATTTATTGAAAAACATTTAAAATATGGACATCGCCAGAGGCTAGACAACCATGCTGAACTACTAAAAATAAAGGGCAAAAGGGGCACTTTTAAAAAGTATTGGTGGGGAAGATTGCCAGCTATATCTGCACCCCTCCTACAAACAACCTAATGGCCAGGTCAAGCACAACTAAGCAGCAAATGGAAAGCAAACTGGCTGTGTAGCTGTGCAGTGGTCTTGGCCAAGCCATGTTCTTTGTAGACAAGTCCTTCTTCTGTTCCACACCAGTTGGAAAATATTTCAGACTAATACTTAAAACGCCTTTCACACAATGGCCTCTTTATCCACAATGTTCATTTAAAATTCTAAACTATAGGAATCTGGAGAACATTAACAGAGCTGAACTCAATAATCCAAATTATGTAAATGACACTCACCAACACCAAACAGCTTTGTAGCATTGAAATCCTCATTCCCGGCCAGAAGGCTGACTTCAGTGGCTGCTGTTCGGAATGTGTCTTCGATTCCTACGGAGAGGAGAGGGGGGGAGGGGGAAGAAGCACGCTAATAAATGGCAGATACAGCAGTCTTTGACAAAATTTGGAGCAGGAGGTAACACTTTACATGCAAAATCAATTTGCACAACGATCTGCAGGTGCCAGTTTAAAGAACAAGTAAACGTTTTTTTTTCTATCTCTAAATTTGCTCTAAACAGTCCCTCAAATTAATGTACCTTAGTCCCTGCTGCAAGTCTGCTCTGGTTTCTGTGTTATCAGCAGCTTCTTTCACCTTCTTCCTGGTGCAGAGTGAAGCCCCGCCCCTTAGCTTACTGAGCTGACCTTATCTCTCAGACTAGTCTTGGAGATCATTTGCATAATGAGACAGAGCAGAGACCAGTGTGTGTAGCAGCTTTTGCTTGGGGAAACTAGCTTACTAATGAAACACTGGCTCCCTCTTCCTCTCTATTGTGGAACAGCAGCAAATGGACTGCTCAGTAAACTAAGGGGCTGGGCTTCACTCTGCACCAGGAAGAAGGTGAAACAAGCTGCTGATAACACAGAAACCAGAGCAGACTTGCAGCAGGGACTAGGGTACATTAATCTGGGGGCTGTTTAGAGCAAATTTACAGAAAGAAAAAGAAAAACATTTACTTTTCCTTTAAAGTGGTGGGCAGAGCAAAGCACGTGGTAACGGAGAGATTTGGTTAAGCGGCAGTTGTGTTAAATGGAAATCACCACGTAATGCTCTTTTGATAAACCCATTTCATTGTTATACTCTTTTATACAGTCTTTATACAAAATTGTTGTTTGAGTTGGGGGACGTTGTTCTTGGAGCATAAGGCATGGCCTCAACCACAAAATCTGAAGAAGACTGGCACTTGCTGGATAAAGAGAATTAATTCTGGCCAGGTCCTCCCTCCGTTAATTACGAAGCTTTGTCCCATTTAAATTAGATTTTCTCCATTGTTTAAGGAAAGACGGCACCAGAACAAAGATTACGCATTTAATTGCTCTTATATATTGCTTTACTTAACTGTACCCCAGCCATCATCGCTTCATGTGTAATAATTCGCCAAACACAGCAATGGGTATATTAGAATAAAAAAAAAAAAATAAAGATCTTAAACAGATTTCCTGTGAACCATAAAATTTAGACTTACTGTAATGAATTGTGCTGGAAATGGCAGCTTTGTTAAAGCATAGAGACCACACAGAAATGTAATTACCAACAACTCATTGGCTATGAAATGTTACACTATTTCTACTCAAACACCCAAAAGTGCCAAAATAAATTTAAGGAGTAAGAACAAAAATAGTACAATGTATTTTAAGTGCTTTATGCTTCCCAAGTTAAAATCCCTCTCAAAAAACAAAAAATAGAGCTTGATAAGACCTAGGTTGACAAGAAATTTGTAGTTGCTACAAGTATGGGTTCTTTTATTTGTCCATAAATCTTCAAAATCTGGTACAGATACATCCACAAGCCCTATATGAACAATCTTGACATTTTTGGTCACCTTTTACAGGTATGGGATCAGTTATCCAGAAACCTGTTATCCAGAAAGCTCTGAATTATGGAAAGGCAGGCTCCCATAGACTTGATCCCAACTAAGATATAA
>CM044440.1:20473305-20511560 GCA_024363595.1 Xenopus borealis | reverse complement strand
CTCTCTCTCTCTCTCTCTCTCTCGCTCTCTCTCTCTCTCTCTATCTATCTATCTATCTATTATCTATCTATCTATATGTCTGAGTATATTAAGTTGTAGTTACATTCCAGAAAGCAATCATCTGGAGAGAAATCCCATACAGAGTGAGTCGCCTGTATCTGACTGCTTAGAATTAGGGAACTAGTGAATTTCCTGAATTTCACAATTCTGTTGAGTTTTTTTCCCCCAAAACATGCAGGTGTTCCATGAATAAGGTACATTTGTAAGATCTGCTTTATTGTTTAATCTGCACCTGACATGGGAAGGATGGAGGGCCTGTGGGTGTGTGTGTGTGTGTGGGGGGGGGGTTTCCTGAAATGGGTTAAAATGTTGACAGTTTTCTTTTCATAGAAGCTACAGAGAAAAGCTAGCAAATTCACCAAGCGTGAAAACTGTGCTGGGGTGAGAGTCCACATTATGAATAAGTGCCTTGTTTTATAATGTGCAGGTGTTAAATCAACAGGGTGTTCAATCAAGAAGGTTTCCAATAAGGACGTTTAGATGTTCTCATATTGGACATAATATAGATAGAGATACGGTTGCCACCCATGTGGTTTTGAACTAGATGTCTGTTCAGAACTTTGTCTGGTTTCAAACATTGACAAAACTGGACAGAAATCTAACCTGTTGCATCTAAGTAATGCAATTACCCCACCCGGTGTGATAACTCCACAGATATCATTGTGACCACTTCTGATGTCATCATACCGCCCTTACATCACTTCCCCACTATCTGCCCCATCCCCTTTGTTCAGGATTGGCGCTGGTAAAGGTGGCATCCATAGGCTATGCCCAGCATCGGTTTCCATAGCACTCTGGGAAATGTTTCATATGTCAGTCTCAAGGTATAACCTGCTGTGATGATTGGGTGGGTTTTCATGACCATTTGTTAGTTTGGATTCCTCTCCTGTCTCCAGATTTATTTTTCATATATGAACAGAATATTATAAGATGAGCCAGGAAAAGTATTAGACACCTGCGTTAGGACTATGATGCCAAATTCCACAACATTTCAAATACTCCATCAATAAAAGGATCTTTTTGTGTTTTGCAGTTATACAAATGCGATGAACAAATTGGGCTCAGGTAGGATTCTTTTCACAACTAATATAGCAATCACTATAGAATAATTACTGTTCGAGATAATGGCACAATGTGATTGAGTAACAGAACAGGCAGATAAGATAAAGTTAGAGCATTTAGTCGATGGCATGACTGTTCCATTGGAGGCCTTTGGCTGGATGTGGTCCTCCAAATATTTTCATATACTAAAGACTCAACTGATTTAATTATATGACATGTACATTTAATCTGAATCCAAACAGTAAATATGTGTCCGGCATTTTATTTCATGGAACTGCTGAAAAAAAAAATGAAATAACTGCTGAAAAAAAAATGAAATAACTCAAAATAATAAAAAAAAAAAATGAACACCAATGATAAATTGTCTCAGAATATCACTCTCTACATCAGTGATCCCCAACCAGTAGCTCGTGAGCAACATGTTGCTCTCCAACCCCTTGGATGTTGCTCCCAGTGGCCTCAAAGCAGGTGCTTATTATTGAATTCCAGGCTTGGAGGCAAGTTTTGGTTGTATAAAAACCAGGTGCACTGCCAAACAGAGCCTCAATGTAGGTTGACAATCCACATAGGGGCTACCAAACGGCCAATCACAGCCCTGATATGGAACCTCAAGAACATTTTTAATGCTTGTGTTGCTCCCCAACTCCTTTTACTTCAGAATGTTGCTCACAGCTTCGAAAGGTTGGGGATCCCTGCTCTACATCACACTGAAAGTTAACTCAAGGGTGAACAACCTCTTTAATGTTTGATGTTTGTGTTTGTTTCATAGTAATCCAAGTTGCCGTTACAGTGTGAAATGTTGGTTACAGAGCAGCATTGATTTGGCCGTACACTTTCCACTAATTTGGAGAGGTGACCAAATGAGTGGATCCATGTTTGGACACCCATACGCTGGGCCTAATTCAGGCTGTTTCAATCCATCAGGATACAACATCTGATCACACTGTGAGACCATAGAGACCCCTTGAGATTTAGACCCCATGAATGTGCCAAAAGTAGTCCTTGTCCATAGATTTTCAAATCTATGTGATAGATATCTGGCAAGGGTCAAGGGCCACAAACTGTATGTGGGCCAATACACTGCCAACCAGGACTTGAGGGGTTTTCAGCTTTTATCTGCTCATGCATGGCCTCCATTAAAGGAGAAGGAAATGTTAAGATCTATATAAATATACCAGAAAACCCTCAAAGTAATGCTGCTCTGAGTCCTCCTCTGAGTCAAACGAAACACAGCATTTCTGTCCTTCTATTGTGTACACAAAAGAAATATATTGAGAAAATGGCTAAAAGGAGCCAAAGATCCCTTCTTAAATGCAGCAAGAGCCTTTTTAGCAGGATTCGGATGAATCTTTGTGCCTGGCCAAACCGAATGTGCACGTGCAAATTAGGGGCAGAAGGGAAATCACGTGCCTTTTCATCAAAAAACAAGGAAGTAAAGTCTTTTTTCTCACTTTTTTCTTATCCCCATATGCAAATTAGGATCCAGTATGGTATTAGGCCAAATCTTTCACAAAGGATTTGTGCATTTGGCAGACTCCCAAATAGTGGATTTGGAGCATCCCTAGTTCAAATAAAACAATGGTTCTATTAGGAGACATACTGTAATTATCTTTCAATGACCCAGAGGGTTGGCGTCTAGCAATCGGCCTGGTCGTGTAAAGTACAGCATCATGATGCAGAGCAATGTCAAGAAGCATATGGGGATGGAATAAACGGGAATGACTGGAGCACTGAAACTGATATCCTTACAGTGACACACAAACGTGGCAACTGAAAATACTCCATCGTTATATCCTGACTCTCTTAAACCACCTCTGCTGGCAAGAAGCAATAAGAGTAAAGACTGCTGAACCTCATCTAAAGCAATCTTTTATCAAAACGTGGTCAAAATTTTGGGACCAATTTGATTCCAGTGGCAAATCTCAAACTTAGGGATTGCTACAGTTATAACTCATAGTGATTTCCCACGAAATTCAGGAAACAGCGAAAAACTAATGAAAAAACATATTTTGACGACAGTGTCAATTCATGGGTGGCCAAATGGAGGCAGGTGTCAAAATTGATGCCACCGACCATTTCTTGACATGGTCGACCGTTTACTGATGCCGGCGTAGAATTCTTTTGAAACTGTCGACTAATTTTCATGTCAGTTTGGCGAATTTATTCACTGGCGGCGAAACACAGAAATTTGCCGCAAATTTGTCCCTTGTGAATAAATTCGCCCATGACTAATAACTCACACTGTAATGGCTACTTCCGAATGTTTCCTGTTCAAAACATTATTATTATTAGGGATGCACCAAATCCAGGAATCTGTTCAGGATTTAGCAGGATTCAGATTTGGTTGAATCCAATACATGGCCGAACTGAATGCAAATCCTAATTTGCATTTGGAAATTACAATAGGTGTGGGAAGAGAAATTACAAGACTTTTTGTCACAATACAAGGAAGTAAAAAACACTTTTCCCCTCCATTTCCTTTCCTGTCCCTAATCTGCACATGCAAATTACGATTCAGATTTGGTTCGGTATTCAGCTAATGTCAGTGATCCCCAACCAGTAGCTCGTGAGCATCATGTTACTCTCCAACCCTTTGGATGTTGCTCCCAGTGGCCTCAAAGCAGGTGCTTATTTTTGAATTCCAGGCTTGGAAACAAATTTTAATTGCTTAAAAACTAAGTATAGAGCCAAGTAGAGCCTCCTGTAGGCTGCTAGTACGTCACAGCCCTTTTTTGGCTCCCTGAGGGACTTTTTCATGCTTGTGTTGCGCCCCAAATCTTTTTACATCTGATGTGGCTCATGGATATGCAAATTATGATTTGGATTCATTCGGTATTCGGCCAAATCTTTTACAAACGATTCAAGGATTCGTCCAAAATTCCAAAAAGTGGATTTGGTGCATCCCTAATTTACTTCTATATCACATTGAAAGACATTATTCTACGTGTTTAGCATTTAACATTTTCTGAGCATTGTTAGATCTAATAACAGTCTAGCTCAGGGATTCCCAACCAGTGGCTCATGAGCAACATGTTGCTCTCCAACCCCTTGGATGTTGCTCCCAGTGACCTCAAAGCAGGTGTTTATTTTTGAATTCCAGACTTGGAAACAAGTTTTAATTGCATAAACACTAAGTACAGTATAGTGCCAAGTAGATCCTCCTGTTGGCTGTTGGCAGTACACACAGGGGCTACCAAATAGCCAATCACAACCATTTTTTGGCACCCTGAGGGACATTTTCATGCTTGTGTTGCTCCACAACTCTTTTTACATTTGATGTGACTCACAGATAAAAAAGGTTGAGGACTCCTGGTTTAGGTGATGATAAGTCACCACAAAACTGTACAGACTAGTTTCATAGACCAGCACTGGACTTCTGTTAAAATCTCGCTTGTTTATGTAAAACATAATAAAAATCTTGAAACAGAAAATTGCCCTAAAGTCAGGATACCACCACTATACTCCTGGGACACTGTTCAGCCTCCTCCTATTATTACACCCTGGCTGACCACCCAACTAACTACCTAAAGACTGTACAACATCACTTCCATCATCAAACAAGAATACATTTATTAGCAATAATAACCCTAACCTAATTATTAGCAATAATATTACCAACAAAAAACTAAAACAATGCAGTGGTTCAATGTAATCAGGATTGTGCACATTGGTACAAAGCAGCTTGAGTCTCCACTGACTCATCAACTCCACCAGAAACTCGTGTTATTCTTTTAAACCTCAATAATCGTTGTCAGGGCCAACAATATTGTCCCACCATCCCAAGAGGAATAATGGACACCAGAATGAACTACAGTATGTTGCTCCCTAGTAGGTTGTAATTTTTCTTTTTCTCAATTCTTCTGTTTGTTATAAATATCATTTGACTGGTGACACCTCACTTTTCTTTATTGCCTGCTCTGTGTTACATGCAGAAGACAACTGACCTGTCAAACATGTTTTTCTGTCCTGCAGATCAAGAGATGTGTTTGAAAGTACTTAAACAAACTAATGTACAACAAATGCTGGACAACTGTGGAATCTCTGTTATGCTTCAGATGTGATGAAAATATCGTTTTTATTTTGGGCATCCCATGAGGAACATATGGAGGCAATAATCTCCAGTCGTCTTCCTGTTATCAGGCACTTGGAAATGTGTGGCGGTTGGAAAGAATGGTTAGCAGTAAAATGCCATCAATAAATTATACAAATTACAGATAGAAGATACATAATAAACTGCTGCTTCCTGATGGCCCAAAGACAAGCACAAAGTGTCTCATCTGGATTAAGTGGCAGCAGATTTAAGTGCAAATTAGGGGGGCCCATAACTAGTCAGCAGTAGTTTTTTATATAAATGGAAATAATAATTATATATTGTGCTAATTTGTCAGTCAGTTTATTGGGGGGGGGGGGGGCAGTGGAATTTACCTTAAAGGGATGAACAAAAAGCTGCTGAATAAAAAGCTAAATAACTCAAAAACCACAAATAATAAAAAATGAAAAAATATTGCAAATTGTCAAAGAATATCACTCTTTATATCATACTAAAAGTTAACTCAAAGGTGAACAACCCCGTTAAGTTTTCTTAATTAATTGGGGATCAGAGGAATTTGCCCTAAGTTAAACCTACATACCCACCAGTAAGTTACCAAGCATGGGTGTCCACAGAAAATGTTTCAGGGGGGCACGTAAGCTAATATACGGTAGCATCCCATTGAAGACGATACTATTCACGACAATGCAGATGCTTAATAACCTAATTAAGCCTTGTTTTGGGCTGGGAAGTATAAAAAATGTTGTTTGTTGTTGGGTATTAAATGTACAGACAATTTCTTGGAACTAGTCATTCCAATGTTGAAATGTTCAATTAGGAGACACTCATATAATTCAGTAAATCAATGCCAATATAAAGAGCTAGGAAAAGATAGGGCTTTTGTAGAAGTTACGCAGGAGTTGAGAAACTTGTCTCAGGTGGCAGCACCTCAATGGTTACCAAGGGTGGCCAAAATGCTACTACTGGTCACTTTTTAAGTTTTAGAACTAGAAGCCAGCTCTTCTAGGGCAGAGAACAAAATCACGCTTCTGCGCCAGCTCTAAGGACCTACCTAGACCCCCTCCAACGCCAACGCTCGGAGGGGTTCCATGAAGATCCAGGGGCGTGAGCCCCAGCAGCAAGCCAACTCAGGCGGCCAAGGGCTAGGATCACCCCTGAAGTTACGTAAATTGATTTCACAGGTCCAACAGTACCCCCATAATGGCAGCCCTGTAAATAACTCACTGATTGTTGTAGACTTTTTTAAGTTGCTATTGTTCCCAGTTTGTGAGTTTGCACACAGTCAAAGCAGATATTTAGAACGTTGGCTTTACTGGTCACCTGCTTCCGGCCCGAAGGGTAATTTACCATTTCAATTCAATTTTTTTGCAGCCAGATTTTCCCAGACTTCCAGAGGCAAGTTTACTTGGTGAATTGAAACGCATGTATGTATGTGTTAGCAAATTGGATGTTGTGGCTCACATTTTAAAAGTGGGCATTTTGTAATTTCTTTTGTAATTTAATCTGCAGTGCCAATTCCAACTCATTGTGGGAACCCTGGAAGTATTGCCACTGCAAGTATTTCTGTATCTCAGAGACAATATATAATTACATACATATGGTGACAAAGAGCTCTGTCCAGTATGCTGCCTGTATATGATGGGAGGTATATAGCACCTAGCCTGAAGTATTGGCCGGTTTAGATCTCAAGGGTAATACAGGCTAGGACCCTGCAGCAAGGATAGTTCAGTATGCTGCCCAATTATGGGGCTGTTTAAGGGAGCCTGACTGTGCAGGCTGAGGTTAAACTGGGAGACAAAGTGAAGCTCTGGAGATGCTGGGATTTTTTACCAACTGGGTATGCAACTTCAACAACAAAGAGGGACTGCCTGGTGACTGCAGTAAAGAGTTTTTTTTCTGTGTTCTGTGTTTTTATTTGGTCTTAACAATAAACCCCAGGCAGGAACCTGTCCATTTTTGTTTCAAACCTATGTCTCCTGCCTCCTCTATAAGAACTGGTTTACCTGAGCCCTACCAGCTGTTCTGAGCAATTCCCCACAATATATAGATGTAAAGTTCAAATATATAAATAGACTGGTATTAGTGGTTGGAGCAGGCCTGCCATCAGCGCAGAAGCATGAGCTCCGAAGTCCTGCGGCAGAATGCGGAAATGCCGAACATATGCAAAGTCCTGAAGAGGCGGAAAGACCAGAAGTCCCGAAAGGAGCCGACACTGAAGTCCTGAAGCCATGAGTTCAATTCTACTGACACCAATGTGGGTTTTTTTTTAATCCCCTGGCCACCAATTTTTAATTTTAATACTCTATAGACGCCTGTCACCAATTTAAAAAAAAAAAATTTTTTTATGGAGCCCCAATTTTTTTTAACTTGTAACGGGGGCCTTTGAGAGAAAGTTTTAAAAAAAATATTTTCTGCAGCCCCAATTTTTGTAAGGGGACCCTGGTTTTTAAGTTATTGGGGGGCCCTGGTCACCAATTTAAAAAAAAAAAACCTTTTATGGGGGGCCCTGGCACCAATGTTTTTTGAAAAAAATATTTTTTGGGAACCCTAATTATAGAAGTGAAACCTCATGTTTTAAACAAGTAGGAATGGTAAAGGAATGATTCTGTTGGGAAGACTTCCATATATAAATCATGGGTATTCCATGCATTCATTCATAAACTACAGACTGGTACCCAGTGAGGCCAAAGCAACAGGTGGTCTTTCCCCTTCTTTTTCCAGTTCAAATCTCTTTAGGTCAGAGATCTGCAGAGCATTTCCTTAGTGGGTTCCTCTGATGACTGCTTTCAGTGTTGCAACCTACCCTGCCCCTTGCTCTGAATCTTATGTTATAGATCTCTCCAATCATCGTACTCTGGCATGTGGTCTTCGAATCTTTCTTTTATTTTAGGCTTCCTGTTGGATCTTCCTCCTTGATCTTTTGAATTAAACCATGATGGTGCCCATGCACTAGTATGGGCTGCTCTTTATAATACTTAGCTGGTAATAACTAACTTCCACTTCTGAAGTGCATTAAAGCATTCCATATTATATATATACCATATACCACCATGCATCTATAATCCCCTTTATCCTTGGATGACCCCACTGAGCACAGAAGTCCCCCACCCCCACCGCAAAAATTGGTTTGAACTGGCCATGTGATATATAGAGATTTCTGGGACAAGCTGAAAGGTTTATGTGTAGCATGTGTATAAACAGATCAGCTAGTATGTTCTTTAAAGTCAGCGAAATCCTCTGATTTATTGTTAACACCTTTACTGCTCCTTACACATGTATCATAAGCTCACACATGCAATAAATCTAAATATATTGGAATTTGTTAGGGGTTTGGATCACGATGGATATAGTATGCTATATAAGACTGCTGCCTGCCCAAAGAAGTTATAACAATAATATAACATTACTTGTGAATATCAACAATTTATTCTTCGGTATCACTGATATAGTGCTGTCACCGTTTGTTGCATCTGTTTAATTTAAATGAGCATCACAATTGAAATAGTTGTTAGGTGCTAAACTAGGAGGAGGCACCCAGTGATGATAAAAAGGATCATCATCAAGGCTTAACATAGTATAGAATACGACCGACCCATTCTAAGCTAAATTTCAGCACTGATAACCAGAATTCTATTTTATGGACGAACTTTCTTGTGGGAGGAAAGGGTCATCCACCATTAAACAAAATGAATAGGACAATGTGCCTGTTGCCATGCAGAGGGCACATGCCATTACAATAAGTTGTACGAAGATTATACACTTTAAATGGCCATAGAAAGTGAGAAATTGTTAATTAGAACTTACTGGAGCTCTGTCTAAGGTTACAGTCCTCTGCCCACTCGGAATTGGAGCTCTCTGTCTTGGCTCCTTTCCATTTGAAAGAGCACAAACCCATAACCCATTGTTGGGGCACTTTGTGTAGATAAACAAATCCAGTAAACATCTGGCAATGGTAGAACCCATCAATATGTTTATTAGACCATGTGGGACATATCATGTGGGGGTTCAGTCTGCTAGGCCCCAGCCAGGTGGAGCAGTCAGTGGAATTTTTTTACACATTTATCATCCATTACTGTGGAATATTGTATAGTCTCAACCAATTGTCCAACTCATCTTTTTGCAAACCCTGTGAAGTCAAGCCCATCTGAAGCCAATTTGCTGGCACACCACCTAGCATCTATTGCATCTATATTCTGAGGAGTATTACTCATCCAACATCCCTTTGGCGTGGCTTTCTCTTGAACCTCATCCATCCAAACAAAACTGCTGTCTTTTGGAGGAATTCTTTGTTCACCTTTGAGTTAACCGTTGGTTTTCATTTTTGATTATTTGTGGTTTTTATTTTTATTTCAAAGATGTCTAATCTGTGGCCCCTTGAGTATTTGTGAAATACAGATATTTAAATCCACAGCAGTTTTCAGTAATGTATACTTACACAACTCATGCTAGCGCAGTTATAGGGCTGCAGGCAAGAAGTCAGATGAAGCCTTTTTCAGGTATTTCACATTTCGACTCCACCACTAAATAAAGCCATGTCAGACATGTACCTACTGCTTCATACTTTAGTTAGACAACTGTCTTGCAAACACAGCTGCCTTGCCTTTAATTGGGTCTGCACAAAGCCTCTTTTAGGCTCCTATAGACACGGAGCAGACCTCTTTCCAGACACACCAAAGAGATTATGTCAAGGAACATCTGAATTTTGTTCCAGTGTGTGATGAATATAAAAGAGTATTATGTCCCACAAGGCATATGCCATATACATGCTTCATGTGCGTTTTAAAACACAAAGTCCAATAAAATAACAATAACATCAGTAAGCTAATGATACTTATAGAACATATACAGCATTAGAATATAGTGGATGAAGACATGTTATTCCCATTGGTGCAACTTCCCCCGGGATCTGTGAGCCCCCTTTATCGTTTTGAAACGGTTTCTTGTTTTCGAAGTACATGGGATAGGAGATCATGACAGGGCATGGGGAGAGTTTGCAACTGGTGGTTGGCCCATGAAGTGTTAGCTTATGTGAAGGTATGGAGGGGTGTGTGGGGATGCTGGGTTTTCATTTGGAGGGGTTAAACTTGATGGACTTTGTCTTTTTTCAACCCAATTTAACCCAATGTAACTATGTAAGCCCCAGACACCTCAGCCCAACATCACTCTTATCAAGAAGTGCACAGTTGAATGTGTTCTTGGAAGTAAAGATCACTCATCTTTGTGATCTATTTGGTATTAGAGCTCAGTGACAACACTGAACTCTAACACAACTCTAAGCCATAATAATATTATGACAATCTAAGTCATAAGCCTCAGGTTTTTAAAAGTATTACATTAAATTTAACAAAATAAAAGGTATGGATATTTTAAAATAATATTTTATATTCACTTATATTTTATTTGTGTTCTTTCCAATGTATTGCCCAGTCTGTCATTCAATAAATTGCCTAATTGAAAGAGTAAGTTAAGTTTACCATATGTTGCTGAAAGAAGGACAAAAAGTTTGTCCGTTTCATTGGGAAGTAACCCATTGTGTTCCCCAATGGGAAAGCTCAAAAGAATAAAATTAGTCTGAGAAGAGAAAATGTAAGCACATGGTGTCAGAATAAGGTGTTAGGAGAGTGATTGGGAAAAGTTAAAAGTTGAAAATCACAATGCAGAAAAGGTAAAAGAGAATGGTACAAAAAAAGAGAAGACAAACTGGTTAATTAGAAACAAAGAGAACAAAAGAGAGAGTAGAGATAAAGAGAAAACTGACATAAAGTGGAAGGATGTAGATAGATGTACATGTAGAATAGACAATAAGAATAAGAGATACAAGAGAGGGAGGAGTGAAGAAAGAAATCAGAGAATAAGAAGAGAAAAGCAGAGAATATAGAATAATATCGACTCAACTCCACTGGCCTCAGCGCAATAACTTGAACCTGTTGACCTTCAATGTCCATTTATAAAAACAATTACTAAACTGTTGCTGTACATGCCCTTCCTTCCTCTTTCTAGTGATCATCTAAAGACTTTGGAATAGGAGTGAGAGGACATAGGGAGGAATGGAAAAGAGAGGAGTGGAAGGCCCCCTAAGGGAACTCTATTTTACACCAACATTAAGGGCTCGTCCAGACGAGAAGATTCGAGGAAATTAGTCGCCTAGCGACAAAAACGCCACGTCTTTGAGGCGACTAATCTCCTTGAATGGTTTGCTCGTATCTTGCACCCGCTAGCGCTAAAGTCGCCGGCGCCTATTCACACGCAGTGATACGTTTTTTAAAGTCTTTGAAAATCGCGTCGCTGCGTGTGAATAGACGCAGGCGACTTTAGTGCAAGATACTAGCACGGCAATTGCGGAGATTAGTCGCGGCAATTAGGTGCCAGGCGACAAATCTCCCCGAAATCTTCACGTGTGGCCTTACCCTAATGTTTGAGGTGTAAACTATTTTGCCACCTATATATATATAACTTGCTTTTAAAGAAAGAACATTCCTTATAAAGAGGGAAAAGTATGAAATACAATGTATTTGTTTCTGATTGCTAGAAATGTTACTGAAGCCTGAATGGTATTATTAGAAATGATTTGTACAGGTATCCAGAATGCTCAAGACCTGGGGGTCTGCAAAAATTATCCACTAGTATGTTTTAATTATATCTTAATAATATCTTAGTTGGGATTAGTAAAAGGAAATCATTTTTACAATCTTGCACTATTCATTTAAAATCCATAATTGGATCTGTCTGGATAATGATTTTCAGCATAAAGGATCCTATACGTGTATCACAAATAGGCACTGGGCTTTATAGCAAGTAGATATCCCACCAGTCCAATTGAGCTAAGCACCAGGAACATGACTACTCTTTGTGCTAAGCAGCTTTCTTGCAAGGGGCATCTATGTCTGACCCCTGACACTGGGTCAATGAGCAATTGTTGTACTAAGGACAAAGTAGCTCTGTGCTGAGGAAATGAAAGCTAAACAGCAGTTTGAAAAGACATTTCACTGCTTAAGATAAATGAGATGATCAAAACCACGTGCTGCCTTTAAAGGGATTTGGGTTTTCAACGCTGTGCCCTTAAGATCACTGAAATCTGGAATGTTTTATCTAATGACTTCTTCTTCTACTAAACAAATCTGCCTGACTCTGTAGCCTATAGGTCAGTCGTGGAGAGCGGCGGCATGGTGCCGATTATAAACAGGCTGCATTTGATTTTTATAAAGTTAAAAATATAACAAATAGTCAATCATTAAAAAACATGTAAGCAAAAATAATATACTGTAGCATAAAAATAACATTTTGCTTAATAACATACTTTCCAATATGCATTATATGCAGTAGTTTTAATGCTACGCGTAAATTGCTTTGAAAACAATATCTGCCTGTCTCTTTCTGCACCTCCTCAAGGAAATGGGGGTCTCATTTTACAGGGACATTTCTGCCTGTTTGTAAATCCAAATTATGCAATAAAATTTGTATATTATACATAAAGCAGAGGACTGAACCTGGTTAGGGTGAGATGGTGAGAAAAGGAGCCAAAAAGCCCATTACAATGCAAGATATGCAGCATAAAGTTGTCTGAAAACAGACGGTATTTACATGCCTCATGCTACACACATAGCACTGCCTTCACACCAAAAATAACATAAGATATTGTGGACAGAGACATGCAAATCACTCCTTTATGTCCCTGTGGTCAACTATTCATCTAGACCGCAGGTTTTATACAGGGTTGGACTGGTCCAGCTGGACACCGGGAAAAAACCCAGAGGGCCCCGCTGGCCCAGATCCGCACCCTATGCTCCTGCACTGCTGCCACCGGCTTGAAGAAAACATCGTACATAGGTGTGTGCGTGGATGAGGGGGGGGGGGCGGAGAGGGGCCATGAGTCCAACCCTGGTTTTATAGCAAAGATACAGCCAAATAGTTTGAACCATATATCCAAACCTGCAGACAGCCTGCTTCCAGCTTGTTAGATCTCATCAGTGTAAGATATTGGAATATGGCTTCTGAGTGGGTAGGACTTTTGGAGAAGCAAAGCAGAGAACTGAAATTGGTTATGGTGAGATGGGCTAAAAGGAGCCAAAACACACTTCACATGCAAGACGTGCAACGTAAAGCCTCTGAAAACAGAAGGTATTTACTTGGGCCATATACGTAGCACTGCATAAGACATTATGGACAGAGACATGCAAATCACTCCTTTATGTCCCTCTGGCCAACTATGCATCCAGAACCACTGGTTTCATAGCACAGATATACATGGGAATTCATATGCTTTCATGTGCTTCTATTGCATCTTTATTGTATGTACTGGCATCTGTTTTAGCCTAAAGCTGGCCATTCATTGGCAGATAAAAAAAGGGCCATTGCAAGTTGCGGCAACACTAAATTGGCTGTAGTGAGTTGTGTGAAACAGTGGCGTAACTACTCTCTGTTTGGCCCCGGCACTGGATGGGCACCTGGGCCCCCCTGTGGGGCCCTTACCTCTATAAATCCCATGCTGGAGTTTTGATGGCATGTGTGATGGATAATCTCCCCCTAGATAATTGCCTGCCATAACCATTTTTGTGGCTCCGACGGGCCCCAAACGGGTTGGGGGCCCTGGTGCAATTGCACACCCTGCACCCCTGGTAGTTACGCCACTGAGTGTGAAACATTCCATTTATTTAAGGCCCTCACACTCCTTCAATACTATTGTGCTCAGCACTGCTTGGTCCTTCCCACGTCCTTTTCTGATTTCATACCAGGGATGTATCCAGGATTTGCTCGCGATTCTTTCTTTTTCCGTAGGATTCAGATTTTGCCTTTCAGTTCAGCCTGGCTGAACTGTATTTGAATCCAAAAAAACACGTGACTTTTGATGGCACAATCAACAAATTAAAAATGCATTTTCCTAATCAACATATGCAAATTCCGGTTTGGTATTGGGTCAAATTTTGGGTTTGGCCGAATACTAAAATAGTGGATTTGGTGCATCCCTATTTCATGCACTTGTTTATATTGATGCATGGAAACTTGTCACCTCCAAACCAGACAGTAGCTCCAGGGTTCTCGACCTGTTACAACACACACATATCCCTCCATTGCACCAAGCAGAGATAAGCACAATTGCCTCCATATTGCATTCAAGGGTAAGTGCAACTAAGCGAATCATGAGGCCCTGTCTGCAACAGCGTCAGATCAATGGTGTCCCCTTGACGACCACAATTAAGCTCAAATCCTGGGGAAAATAACAGCAATTGCACTAAAAATTGTCTACTGCAGAAAGGTAAGTAATTGTTCCCTAAAATCTAATTAAATGACTTGTATTGGCGAGGAAGAGATTCCTCATCAAAGCTCAATTGCTCGAAATCTACTTAGTGCAAAAAACTGAATATATATTAATACAACGGCAATAACTCAAACATTTAATGTGTCATCGAAAAGCTGGCAAATTTATGTAGAAGTGAATAGGAGTTGTTTTAGCAAAATTCAAACTAATTGAAAATTTGAGTTTTTAAAATTCAAATGATGGATTTTGCAGAGTTTTAGTTTTTTTTTTTCTTTATGTTTATGCAATTGAGTTTTTTTTTTATAAATGAGCACATATTTGAGTTTAGTAATTTTTCAGTGTCTGATAAATCATCCGCTCGCATCGCCACATTAAACATGGTACACAATTTAAAACCCTGCACATTTTTGTGGCTGTGCAATGAATTCTGCTGCATAATTCTCTCTGAAGCAAATGTGGCTACTGGTTAGAAATTATAAGTAAATTGCCTTTATCGAGGGTTTCATTGAATTTTTTGCATAACAATAGAGTAACTTTGCAGTAATAGAAATACTGTACAGAAAGTCACTGATTAGTCATATTGCAATGCCAGGAAGTGTTGCTTTGATTTCTCAGATGTAGCCGTTTCCCTGGTTGTCTTGCAAGTAATGTATCTGACTCTCAATGTCTATTCCCTTCTACTTATCTAGAGCTTGTGCTCATACTGTGTGTGACAGATGAAGTGCAGCAGGGATGGGAAGGCAAAAAGAAAGGGTCAACTCCCAGCCATTGTTCCCATTACCCATCCAACCCTGCTAACACCAACTGGAAGGAAGTTAGGAGGAGGCTCCCTTTTTGCTTGCTTTTGTTTAATGAAATCCAACACATGGCTGAGTAACTCAAACACTTTTGTTTTGTTTGCAGACTATTCAGTGCCTGTGGGGTCTGCAGCATATTAGGTTATGCACTGCTTGGGTTTGGAAAGGAAGGTCAAGCTCTGCGAAGCAGAAATGTCCAAAAGCTGCTCAGTCACGTGAAATAAAGTCACAATGGGTGTATGATTTAATGGGAAAAGGCAAAGTCAAACTGTAAGTAGCATGGGGTATGAACCTTAATAAACAGCTCTGGATGGCACACGGGTATCTGTTACTGGAGGAGTTACCAGCGGTTTCAGTGTAAGGGTGGCAGTTTCTCACCTTTGGGCAGTAGCGTAACAACACGGCTTCACTCGCACTCCTCGTGAAAAATCCGCCCATAGTTTGCAGGGAAATTTTTCAAGAAGTAGAGTGGCTATAGAGACCTTTGTCTACCCAGCCCCCCCTGTAAAAGCAGGGTCTGCTTCCTCCATAGTTACAATACTGCCTTGGGGGACAATACTCATGTTGAAGTCAATGGGAAAAATCCTGAAGATATCCTGATCTGCGTTGGGTTTCGTGCAATAATTTGCACGAAAGATTTTGTGGTTTTCGGCAATAATCCAAAAACATTGGAGTTTTCGGGCATCAAATCCTAAATTATTGTACCGTTTTATCGAGATTTTTTCTGCACTGGAAATTTTCAGAAAAATGTCTTGATAAATTAGGGGGAAAAAACCATGTGCATTTGGTTGGAGTATTTTACCGAAATTGTTGAACTTTGATAAATAATCCCGATCATACCAGCAAATTATAGGAACCATTTACCAACACTAGTGCAGTGTGTAAAATGCTATATTGCAAGCAAGTTGTCTTTAAAATAAATATTGCAGTTCCCATATAATTCCAGTGTAATTGCAACCACGCTTTTGGTTGTCATGCATTCCAGTAATGACACGATGGCACAAAGTAGACCAAAGTGAATTTTTAAAAAAGTTAATCTGAATAGTCTTTATATCCTTACAAAAAACTAATTGATCGGGCTTAGTTCTGGGGCATGTGCACCTGGACCCAACTACCACCATAGTAAGATTATTCTTTCTACGGGCCTGTGTGATTATGCTCTGAGTTGTGTCCATCCCAATTGCATCCAATATGTAAAAACAGAAACAACTGTGCTTGTTTAGCCAAAATGGCATTCATATCCAATTTCACTGTGTGCAAGTTTGATATTCCTACTGATGCAACACACTGTGGGAACTCTGGAGCTATTGTCAAGTCAAGTGTTGCAGTAGTTCCAAGGTTCCCCAGCATCAGTAGGCAAAATATGTGCCATTCTTCAGAATAGGCAGGATGAGTGCATCAATGTTTTGTGCAGGCCAAACTGAGAATCACCTTTAGTGGCCCTGACTTTTTCTACTATCCCAGTGCTTTGCTAGATCCCCTTTAGCTGCCAGCTTTCTTTCACTTACATACTTTGTCCTGCCTCCTCAGGCGACTTTAATGATGGGTGGATTGGGCATGGGTATATAAGTGATGTTGGCACGGAGGGTCTCAGATGGTCAGGTTGGGTTCTGGTTTGGAGATGATGGGTTAGGGTCAGGTGCTAGTATATATGTGATAACAACACAGGGTTGGGTCCAGGTTGGAAGAGGACAGGTTAGGCTTGGGTTAGAATTACCTAGCATATGTATATATCGATGATGAAACTGATTACTAAGGCATCGACAACCACATGGAAGTGTAGGAGCCTGTTGGAGCAGAAGTACATCAATACATTGTGTCAACGTTTGCTCCATAGTTCCCTTTTAGAACATTGAGATGCCCATGATAACTTGTTCCACTGAATCTCTGCATGCTGGTGTCATCCTGGCCCCTTTTCCACCCAGAGAATTCCAAAAGCACGACTTCAGAGACATCTAGTTGAAATTGTCTAATTTTTGCTAGATACTGCATATCATGACCTGTATGAGTGGAAACTTCAGATTATTATTATTTATATAGGTATAGTATATATACATCCTGACGACGGCTCCGTGTGATCCGAAACGCGTTGATACACCATGTGTGAATAAAACTCACTTTGCTATACAATCAATGGATCTGCCATGAGTGCTTTCTCTGGACTTGCATCGATTACTTTGGTTAGCACCCGGCGAAAAATTGATTCAAGGGTGAGTGCCATTGTGGCTATATATATATATATATATATATATATATATATATATATATATATATATATATATATATATATATATATATAGAGAGAGAGAGAGAGAGAGAGAGAGAGAGAGAGAAGTGTCCGCACTCTTACTCCTTGCTTACTGTTAATAGATGTGTATGCAATCAAGAAGAGGAACCAGCACTCGGGATTTGTGTTTCAATGTGATTTGTCTTTATTTTACTTCATGCTCCATCCAACATTTCGGTGCCGCTTGGGACTTTTATCAAGGTACCTTGATATTCTTGATTATATGCTGTATATATATATATATATATATATATATATATCAGGTATTGTTCACTGTACAATATGTGTGCAACATATCCATCAAAGCATCTCTCTGTCTATATGTAGTTTTTGGGTGGAGATCCTTTTTATTAGACTTTCACTTATAAATAAGCACTAGACCATTTAAGGCTGCAGAGCACCCAGTCTCTTATTAATTACATACATATGAGATTATCTAGATCAGCAATTTTGGAGGCAGAATAAAGTTACCATTTGTGCAGCTGAGAGGCAGAGATGGTGGCTGGATTTCTTTTGTTTTCCAAGACAAATACAGCCGAAGAGTCCCTTGACTTGACGCAATTTCCTTAATGGTTAATTAAAGGAGGGTTTGTTTGTCTTCTTTCTTCTCAATAGCCGACCAGATCAAGTTCTTTATTTTGTTTATGCTTTTGTCACAATGCAAGACACAAAGCAAGATACCAAACCAGGAAACATTAGAAACTAGACAAACAATATGTGATATTGGCTAAAATGGCTTTTAAATTGCTCTTCTCCAGCTGTGAATGGTGGGTAAGGATCTGCTTAGGAAGAGAAGAATAGCTATGGATGTCTATCAAGGTCTTCATCCAGGTTATGATATACAGTGTCTGGTAATGACAAGTCGAAAGCAACTGAAATGGCATAGTCATGTTTGAAGCCTTTCTCCACTCATCCTTGTGGCTGTTAGAATGAGATATCACATTGTCTTTTGCATAATGTAACATGATCATGATGATGAAGTTTTTTTTATGGGGTTTGTAAATTTTCTGCCACAAATTAAAAGAAATTGCTTTTGAATTCATTAAAGTTGTTTTCCCAAGATGGAAAAATTCTAAAATTAAATTTTTCATCATCAAACCAGTCTCCCTAGGAATGATTTCCATGTGATCACTATTATTTTTATATTTGAGTGTTCTGGGCTCACATTTAAAAAATAATGTATTATAGACCTCAAAAACTTGTATGAAATAATTAATCAGCTAAACAACTGATGACCTGGTTTAGAAATCGGCGAATAATCTGTTTAACTAGTAACTCAATAAAATAATAAAAAAATGCTATATTTTTGCAAGATAAATTCTATATATTCAAGCTATTTTTTAACTGCAGCTATTCAAAAAAGTTTTAATTGCAAGAAAAAAGTATAATGCATTAGTGCGATCAAGGTTTTTTTTCGCGTGATTTAATGTGATTGAGTTTTGCAATGCAAATTTAATAATGTTTTCAAAATCTGAAAAATTCTGAAATGTAAAACATGTTTTTTTACTCATTTTTATAATAATAATTTTTATAAAAATTTTGCATTCACAGTTTAAACTGGATTGCTGTTAGTTTTAGTTTTCTGACCTCACATTTTCTAGGTTTATCAATTGAAGAAAATTCAAATGAAAAGGCTTGGCAGCTAAAAGCAGGAAAGCTTCAGTAGAAGTCAATGGTAGATTTTCAAATTTTAAGTAATTTCAGAAATTCAAGCTATTTCAACATTTTGCATTTTTGCTGATTTTGTGCAATGTAATGCAAACCAGTTTTCAGGTTCAAGATGTTGGTAAATATGCTGGCAATATAGAAAACACAAGATTGAGTTGATTCAATTTATTTTCTAAATTTGAAAAAAAAATGCAAAAATACAAATGTATTTAAAATTGAGATCACTGTTTAGAAAAGATTGATATTAGTTTTTAATTTACATTTATAACAATTTTCATGAATTTAATTTTATCAATCTCAACAAAATCTCAAAAGTTTGAATGAAAAAACTGGAAGCTAAATAATATGGTCGGCTTAATTTTTAAAGGGGTGTATTTTTAAAATTCTAAATTCAAGCTACTTAAAAACCCGCATTTTCAAAAAACAGTCACTATTTTTTAGACACAATGAAAATAAATAGTAGAAGAAGTTTCAGTGTGCTTGAGTGTTTTCGCATGATGTAACACAATTGCATTTTCGTGATTTAAGGTATTTTTGTAAATATGTTGGCAGTTGAGAGAAAAACTTGGATTTTAATAATTGAACAGCACACTATTGCTGATACAACCATCTTGCCTAGAAGTTTAAAAAGTCTCACTAAAGGTAGCCATACACGCACCGATATTATCATAGAAACACATATTCTGTGAGTGTATGGTGGGATACAAGCTGACTGATATTAGTTGGCTTGGATATTGGTCGGCTCGTCAATTGATTTGGTGCCTTCAAAGACATGGACCACTGTTAGTGCTGAATCGTCAGATACAAGTAGAATTCTATTGTTTTTACTTGTATATCTGACGATTCAGTTCTACACGTGTGTATTGAAAAGAACAATCTTTCTTGGAAAGATCCTTTCCAGGAAAGATCATAATTGTTACATCTATGGCCACCTTATGTCTTACACTATACAAACAAAGAGCTGTATTATGACCCTTGTTGTGCTTGGTAGCCGAGGATGAGGAGGGTATAACAATGCTTTATTAGCAGGTTCATGCAGTCATTACATAACAGCAGTAACTCTTACTTTCACTTTCAAGCTGTACAGAAAGTCCTGTGTATGCACAGTGCCACCTGCAGGCCATTTGTATAAACACCACAACCTTGTCACTGGCTTATGAATAATGGAGAGATTTTGCACCAGATGTTTTATCCATAAACCAGAGGTGGGACCATGATGGCTATACCTTCTCAATACGTCTCTCATTAATTTTCATAAAGGACTGGGATTGCAGTTCGTTGTTGATATCTACTAGTTATGGTATAAGGCAGTTATCTACTAGTTATGGTATAACTTTCTCCATGCAATGGCCAGATTATTTGATATACTACTTATATGGAGGCCATATATTATTTTAAAATGATTATGTTATATTAAGTTTATGGAGTTTATGAGCAGGCTGGGGGCCAGAAAACCCCTGCAGGGCCATGAGCCTCCAGTTGCATTGCTCTGGTATAAAGAAACATCAAGTGGGGACCATGCAAAGAGCCAGGGACAATAACAATTGGATAAGGACCCTAAATACAACCCACCACCGGAATCATGTAGAGAACAATGATTGAATATACTATATGTTCCTCAATGATGTACAATTGACTGTACTGAAAGAATGTAGCTGTCTCCTTGGCTTCATGGTTCAGTGGTGATGCAAGGGTTCTTCATTGTGACATGTCAGTTTCACTCATGATAAAGCACCAACAACAAAAAAAAAAAGGTTTACAATAACTGGAGTCTCTGTTCTAACTCACATGTTGTCCTTGAGGTATACTTGTAATGAAGAATTCTTTCAGCACAGCAGATACCATTCTATGCAGGATACAAGCATCATATCTGAACCATAAAGTGCTGAAACTAAAATGCCATCATGTGCAAACTTTATAATCTTTCAAGTGCCCTTAAAATGGTGTTAAGGACACTTTACAAGCTATTCTGTCAGATGACATGAAGACACATTCCTTTGTTCCATTTTTGTTGCCATTGAACATCAGTGAGCTTGGGGGTATCATTTCATACTCAGCTCTTGGTGGTTTGTTTGAGGAATAAATAAGCTCTTTTTTTTAATGCTTTCAACTTTTTCTTTGTGCAAATAAAACAGCAAAATGTGAGTTGGTGATAAAGACTGAAGAGAGGGAGTAGTAAGGCTAGAGATATGGTGGCTAAATATAGAGGGAATGTCTCCTTAAAATGACTATGAAGATTTTCATTCATCCAGGTCATGGTATATCTAATATAAGTAATTAAAAAAGCAAATGCACTTGCTGAAAAAAATGTAATGAAGACGTTTCACTGCCCATCCAAGCAGCTTCTTCAGTTCAACTGACTGGTATGGGAAGTTCTCGGTATATAAACTCTTCCACTAATCCAATAACAATGGCGCATTGTAACTCTTCAAAGAGGTGACATCTGAATTTGATTCTGTGTAGTTACTGTGATGGGATTACCAATGTGTCATGCAACTCCTAGACACAGGTGTTACTTGTGAGAGTTGCATGAATGGATGTCTGAAGTGTTCTGAAACTGCCAGGGTACAGATGTTAGAACAACATTGTATGTAGCAGCCAGGTGGTGTCGAAGGCCCCCACCTCTATTCAGGGATGGTTTCTCCACCTTAACATCAATGACGCCTCGTTCAAACCAGCGGTCTTCTTTGTCCAAGATTTGGACATTGTTATCTTCAAAGGAGTGTCCCTTGTCTTTGAGGTGTAGAAAGACAGCTGAGTCTTGCCCTGTAGAGTTCCCCCTCCTATGCTGAGCCATTTTCTTGGTGAGCAGTTGTTTGGTCTCCCAAATGTATAGATCTGTGCACTCCTCGCTACACTGGACTCCATATACTACATTACTTTGTTTTTCTTTTGGTGTTGCATCCATTGGGTGCACTCAGTGTGTTGCTAGTTTTGAAAAACACAGGGACGTGGTGTTTGTTGAAAATCCTCCTGAGTTTCTCTGACACTCCAGCTACATATGGCATGACTATGTTTCGCCTACTATGTGTCTCCGGGGCAGATATTTCTTTTGGTGTTCCTGTTGGGCTTGGTTACTGTTGTTTTGACTAAGTACCAGACTGGGTAGCCACGCACTTTCAAAGCTTTGTAGGACTGCTTTATTTGCCTAATAAAATGCAAAAATGAGAATAACCCTCATTTGGGGGATCATATAAGGAAAGGTGCAAAGCAGCTGGTGAGTTACTTGAAGCCATAGAACAACACATATAAGTTCACAAGGAGTTGCTCCACAACTGGATCAAATGTACACATAAGTAGACACAAGTTTAGAATGTGACACCGTTTGTGACACTGTTTGTGTTTTATCACCATGAACTCTCTCTAGACAAAACATTGGCAATAACCATGAATTGCCTTCATCTCTGGACAATGAAAGTCACAGTATGACGCATCTCCTTTTATTTGTGCAATTCTCTCTGCTTTCAGTGACAACCCTGCAGGGGGCCCAAGTAGATGAACGCCTACATATGGCTATTTAATGCGACAGACCTAAACTGTGAAGGTTTAAATAAAAGGCTGTAGGTCTCTTTAAGAAGCAAGGGACAGTATACAATGGGGGAAATCGCAAACTATAAAATTCACAATCGGTATCCTACTGTTGTGGGGCAGTTAAAAGTGTTTGCAAAGGCAATCATTTTCACTTTGGAAACATTTATTCGCATTGGGAATGAGTTGCAAATGATTTTTGTGTTAGCAACCTATTTTACATTCCCCCATAAGTGCATTAAATGTGTGCACAGCGACTTGTTATTTGCACTTTTACATTGACTAGAATGGAGTCCAAGGAGCTGAGCTTTGCTTTGAATACAGAGGGGCAAATTCACTTAGTGACGAAAATGCGTTGACGACACCTTCCCCGCACTTCGCCAGGTGAATTTTCAGCAGGGTGCCGCTAATTCACTAAAATCCAAAGTTGCGCTCAGGCAGGTGAAAGGTAACAAAGTTGGGGTATTAATTCGCCAGGCAAAGAAAAGTTGCGCTAGCGAAGGGGAATGTGCATACGGCGGGAAGTTACGTTTGAATGGATGTATATGTTAGTTACAATACATTACACTACACAAGCCCAGGGAACTTTAATTAATGGAAATACAGTTGTTTTATTGCCCTACACATGTGCCCAGAGTGTAGTTTATGTGCAATATATTAAGAAAAATCACCCTGGAAAGTGGAACAGATGCCAGAATTTTTTGAGACTTTTTTTTAAAGTCCTATCTGCTCTATTGCAGTTCGCCAGGTCTCTAGCATAAGAGTGAATTTGCGTAGAAACAATCTTTAAAGGGGTGGTTCACCTTTGAGTTAACTTTTAGTATAATGTAGAGAGTGATATTCTGAGATAATTTGCAGTTGGTTTCCATTTTTCATTATTTGTGGTTTTTGAGTTATTTAGCTTTTTATTCAGCAGCTCTCTAGTTTGCAGTGTCAGCAATTTGGTTTCTAGGGTACAAATTACCCTAGCAACACTGCATTCATTTGAATAAGAGACTGGAATATGAATAGGAGGAGAGGGACTGAATAGAATGATAAGTAATAAAAAGTGGCAATAACAATACATTTGTAGCATTACAGAGCATTTGTTTTTAGATGGTGTCAGTGACCCCCATTTGAAAGCTGCAAAGAAACAGAAGAAAATTGCAAATCATTAAAAAACTATGAAAAATAAATAATGAAGAAGTTTCTTAGAATTGGCCCTTCTACAACATACTAAAAGTTAATTTGAAGGTGAACCACCCCTTTAACCATGGCGAAAACTTGCTTGCGGTTAGACTGCGAAGTTGCGTTAGAATCTATCTCCTTTGTGGCGAAAATTTGCCAGCGACCGTTAGTAAACTGGTGAAGTAACAAATTAGTGTAATGCTGCTGAATTTTCCCCAGTGTTCAACACTTTGCAATTTAGTGAATTTCCCCCAGAGATTCCTGCATGGGTTGCAGCAGGACATGCAGTCATGGTTTCATGCAGTTATTTAGATGTTGACAATGTTATGGGACTCCGTTAGGTATTATTGTCTTTTTTCCCTCTAACCCTTGCGCTACTACAGAGAGTAGCAATTTTGAAGCACATTGCGAACAGGATTTATAAAGTTTTAATCTTTGTGTCTGTGACAATAAAAACAACCATTTTGAAGTAGCGTCATTACCCGATGAGGAAGCCAGATAGGCGGAATGCGTCAGGAATGACATCAGGAAGGCATGGAGATGGTTGCACACATTGTGAGTGCAGTGAACACTAAGGAATGCTGAAAGAATTCTCCTGTGGCTCTTGGTAACTTTAAGAGACAAATTTCTGGTTTTCTGTATTTTCTAGAGCAGAGAGTGCAATTCCAATTCTCTGCACTAGGGTGTAGACCCCCAGGACCCCCTCAATTTCCAAAAAAAAGGTGAGTGCAGTGGTTGGGGAGGGGGGCGTCAGCAAACAACCTCAGGTTCAGGATCACCCCTGATTCTAGTCAATATGAAGGGATTTGATAAGCACATTATAATTGGACGTAAAATCTACTAAAGCAGAGAATAAAGTTGGTTTCTACCAAATCTATACCCTTTTCTAAAACTGATCTGGAGTTCTATCCCTTGGATCCTTTTCACACTGATACAGTATGATGTGAGTGAATGGCACAAGGGTGTGTATATTTATGAGAACACTACATATATATATATATATTTTTTTTCTTGGTATTTTTTTGTCCCCATTCTCCACTTTTGCTGTTTTTTTTGCTATTTGCTTTTTTTTAACTTACAAGGGAGCCCTGACCGTCAATATGTGTGGGGGAGGGGGTTACTTTTTTTAGCGCTGTTGTCTGTGTAGTCTTGGTCTGTGATGAGGAGTGGGCGGGCTCAGGGGTGGGGCTTGGGCACCAGGGTGGGTGGCACCCTGGGTAAGTACCAGCCTCTTGCATCCACCTATGTTTATCTTTCTTGCCTGACATATACCCAGTGCCTACCCTGATCTGCCCAGATGATTCTCCCTTTGTTACCCATGTCACTCTCAGATATAGAGTTGTATAGAGAAAATAAACACAGCAGAAAGCTAGAGACCATTTTGGGGGGATAACAGATCTTTTTAATTAATCTTCACTGACTCTATGGGAAACTGATGGAGCTATAAATGCTCTGACTTCTGTATTTCAATTGGTAATTTCTACCAGTCATAACTGAAGTCACCAATAATAAAAAAAAAACCTTTCTTTTTTATCAATACTGGGTTCTATGCGTTAAAGTTTACCAATGTATGAGGCCACCGTGACATAACTCCTATCATTACCTGAGTTGACTACTGTAACCTCTCCCTAACATTTTTTTGGCAGCCAACCTTTGTGTATGGCCATTTTAAAGGAAAACCATACCCCAAAAATGAATACTCCAAGTATGCCCTTGGTTTGTTTGTGTGCACCATGAATCGTATGGTCTCAGCGGATGGCCCTTAGTAATGAATTTTCTATTTATGATTACCCAATGGCAAATTCTACTAAAAATGATGTTTTTATGAAATGGTTCATTTAGATCAGCGATCCCCAACCAGTGGCTTGTGAGCAACATGTTGCTCTCTGGTCCATTGGATGTTGCTCCCAGTGGCCCCAAAGCAGGTGCTTATAGTATTTTTGAAATCCAGGCAAGCTTTAGTTGCACAAAAAACAGGCGTACTTCTAAATAGAACTTTCTGTAGGCTGCAAATCCACATTGGGACTACCAAATAGCCAATCCCATTCCAAATTTTCCAACCTTGGAAACATGACTATGTTTCTCTCCAACTTTTTAACGTTTAAATGTGGATCACATTGATTTAGACGAAGCAAGGTTTTACATATGGGTTGTTTATGTAATATATTTGTATAGTGACTTACATTGTTCGAGATTATAATTTTCTTTTAATTATTTTATAAAAATTGAATTACGATTTTATACCATTTAAGGATAGTGTACTGTACCTGTAGAGTTGCGTTTTTATTAGTGATCACTAACACTGAGGTGAGTAAGATTTTGGACGATGATGGCTACCACTAATAAATAATGGAGCAGATTTACTAAGGGTCGAAGTGAATTTTTTAATAAAATTTGAATTTCGGAAATTTGAATTTCAAAGTAATTTTGGGCTACTTTGAATAGCCCAAAATTTAATTTGAATTGAAAAACTTAGAAAATTCGAATTTGTAAGTTCTGGCCCTTTAAAAAAATTCAACTATTCGCAACCTTAAAGCTGCCGAATTGCCATTGTAGCCTATGGGGGACCACCTGGAAGTCCTGGAAAGTCCTGGAAAATAGTTTGAAATGAACACTAATTTTCTAATGCTAATTTTATATAAAAAAACGGTCATTTTCGATCGAATTACAATAGTTCGAATGGAACGCTAATTTTCTAACGCTAATTTCAAAAACGGTAATTTTCAATCGAAGTCCTGGAAAATATAAAAAAACATTTTTTTAAATCGGTCGATTCGAACTATGCAATCGTTTGATTTGAACTATTTTAATTCGATCGAAAAAGGCTGTTTTTGAGCAAATTAAAATAGTTTGAATGCTAAATTTTCAATCAAAAATTATCATCTTCGGTCGACTTGAAATAGTTTGAATCTAACTAGTTTTCAAACGCAAATTTTCAATCAGAAACTGATATTTTTGAGAAAATTTAAATAGTTCAAATCGAATGCTAATTTTGGAACAATAATTTTCGATTGAAAATTACCCCCCAAAAATTATATGGTCGAATTTTTTTAAATTTGAAATTCCACCAATAGTAAATCTGCCCTAATGTGTTTTCTCCTCTAAAATAATTTATTCAAACACAGAAAAAAATTGCCTTAATCCTTTACCCCCCACTTGAACCTGGGATTAATGATTTGGAAAGGGTGTTAGAGCTCAGTCCTGCTGCTGAGCTCTAACATCAGAAACTTGAACTGTTGGGAATTCTTTAGTGTTCATTGACTGTTTGAATTTGGGATGGAAAAAGCTATGACTGATGTAAAAACAATGTACGTACGTTATTCGTTTAATATTTGTTAGCTGTTGAGATTGCATTTCATGTATAAGGGAGGAAATGTGGTTTCATTCCAAAAAAATATCAGGAATATCGAACATGATTGAAATGAATCATAGCCTAGAAACGACTGAACAACGTATGGCTTTCATGTATCCGAGAACTGAACCGATTCCAAAGTATATTGAAAATAGTGTTACATCTCTGAAAGACTTTTTCATCTTTAGTACGAGGGCAAAGACTGAAATATGGGCTGAAAGCAACCTTTGTTATTGTCATTGTAATCATCAAAGCTCCAGATCTGGCAAGTCATCAGATGATCGGCCCAGTGATCGCTCAAGTTAACATAGGGAGACATTTACAGGGCAGACGTGATGGTGTCAAACTGTTTAGCGCAGCTTCTCTCATATTGTCCACTCACTAGTCATAATGTACGGCAATCTATTAACCAGGTATAGGCAAGGCAAAGAAACACATGCAATGCTGAGTTCACAATTCTTTCCCCTTCACATTTTCAAGTGTTTAATTTGTGACTTATAATCTATCTAATATGTAGCAATTACCATTCATTTTTTAAGAGGCATCAAGCTGAAATGATTTTGGAATCCATGTATTTTAGCTGCAGGCAATCTGAATTTAGGTTACAGTTACATCTCATGGATTGTTCGTTGGCAGAAAAAAAACACATGTTGCCTCCCATAGGTAGTTTTTGGCGTAACTGGTGTGACCAGGGCCATAGTAGGCACGTGCCTAGAGTGCAAAGCTGAAGGGGTGCCAGGCACATACCTGCTCTGGTACCTACCCCTGCTCTGGTGTCCTCTCTGGAAGGCTTGCCTGTGCATCAGTTTCTGCTTGTGCTTCTATGCCATTGCGCTTCCTCTCCTATGTGCGCATGTGTGCCCGCGTCCTTGCGTGCCTGTGTCTTTTCACACATGCACTATGTGCACTGCTGTTCACGTATGCGCACTCCCAGTGGGTGCTGTGGGTGGCCAGGCTGCCTAGGCCTGGCTCTTTGCAGTAGGGTCTATCTCAGATCAGGTCAACTCTCAATACTTATGATAAGCTAAAATACCCCAAAGACATGGAGAAGGGATATCAATAGTGATGGGCGAATTTATACGTGAAACACCGGCGAAATTTCACCTCTTGTTTTGGACGCGCACCGGCATTTCACAATTTTTTCTCTGTTTCACGAATTTCACAAAAAATTTGGCAAAGTGAAACACTGCAGATTCTCCCATCACTAGATATCAATAAGCAGAACATCATGTTCCATGTGAGGTCATCAATACATACAGGTATGGGATCCGTTATCCGGAAACCCATTATCCAGAAAAGAATTATGGAAAGGTCATCTCCCATACACTCCATTTTAACCAAATAATGCAAATACTTTTTTTTCTCTGTAATAATAAAACTGTAGCTTGTACTCCCAGCTACGATATAATTAATCCTTATCGGAAGCAAAACCAGTCTATTTGGTTTATTTAATGTCGACGATGACTTAGGGTATGAAGATCCAAATTACAGAAAGATCTGTTATGCAGAAAACCCCAGGTCCCGTACCTGTATATGGAGTAAAACATCTCTGTGTGACCCTGGACATGGTGGCAGCCCCATGGTTCCCTCAGCAGGCTGTGTACAATGTGCACCATCAGTGTTGGACTGGTATGTACAGGGCCCACCATGGCTCTCACCCCCGTTGCTAAACTTACTGCAGGCCTACACCTCCCCTGGCCCCTTCCAGTGCACTGTGTACCTCCACTTTGTACACGCCTTCAGGGTGGGGCAGGGTAGGAGCCCCAAAAGTCCAGGATTGGATCAGGGAGTGAAGATTTTGTCTGGGTCTGTGGGGCCCATTGGGTTTCCCCCCGGTCTCTTGCCGGCCCATTCTGACCCTGTGCACCATACTTGCACCGAAAGAACCATACTACAGTTGCATAACTGTAGAGCAGTGATCCCCAACCAGTAGCTCGTGAGCAACATGTTGCTCTCCAACCCTTTGGAGCTTCTCTCATATTGTCCACTCACTAGTCATAATGTACGGCAATCTATTAACCAGGTATAGGCAAGGCAAAGTAACACATGCAATGCTGAGTTCACAATTCTTTCCCCTTCACATTTTCAAGTGTTTAATTTGTCAATGGTACTTTCCCTGCCTGGAGTAGGTTCTTAATGGGGTGCCACAGGGTTCAGCACAGCCCACGGTGTATTTGATGACACAAAATGATGTGGAACAACTGAATGTTGGTCACATTGACATCCAGGATGGAGCATTTTTGCTCTGTAGAAACTGGCTATATGGGTGCAGGGTTGGACTGGGCTGGTGGGAGACTGGGAGAAAAACCTGGTTGGCCCTGGGCTTTATGGGCTCCTCTGACCCAGATCCACTCCCCATGTATGGTGATGCACTCTCACCTGTTTACAGCCACCTATCTGAGCCAGGAAGGAGGTATAATAGGTTAACCCCTTTGGCGCTAAAAAACCTCCCTGCTCCCCCCCAGCCTACTTTCCCCCCCGGGCAAATGCCCATAAGTTGCTACTTACCCCTCGGCGCAGGTCCTGTCCAAGGAGTTCATCGCCATCTTCTCCTGTGCGGTCTCCTTCCTGGATCCTTTGGCATCTTCTGGCGCATTTGCAGTAGGAGGCATTTGCTGGTTCAGCTCTACTGCGCATGCGCCGAAAGTCACAAAGTAGGCCGGGGGGGGGGGGGGGGGAGTAGGGAGGGGGACAACACAGGGGAGGGATTTTAGAGCCAAAGGGTTGACTTATTGTGAATATTTTTTTGCTTTTCGAGCAAGAGCCATGAAGTCATAGTGTTTTTATATTTGATCCTAAAGAAATGCATTTTTAGCAAGTGAGAAATAACAAGATGTACTAATACTAGAACTAGAAGTATAATGCCAATCCAGGGACTGATTCTGTCTCTCTTTATATAGTCATAAATTGCCGATGGCTTCAGATTTTTCCTTTTTTGCCTTTGTTTGGATCAAGAGTGACCATTTTCCAAACGTAGTCATTGATTGTTCTTGCAAGGAAAAGCAACACAGCGGAAAGATAAATATACACAGATCCCAAACACGTTTCTTTATTTCCATGAGGCTCATGTGATTCAGAAAAAATCCAGCACTTTTATTGAGTAGCCGTGACTGTAATAAACAAATGGGCCAGGAAAGCAACATCCACAGCTTTTTCAATCCTCATCATTTATTCAGATTTTTCTTGAATAATTTTTTCTTTGTGTAGCCAACACAGTAATACCAAGTTACTGCACAACATAAATACTCAAGGCCAAGAACCCAACCCAGACACAACAACATTTTCAACATAACACTGAGGTCAGCTGACATTTGGCCACACATTTTCTACAAGCTCAGGCGAGAAAAAAATGCAACAAACATCCAGGCACTCGGAGCAAGCCCACACTTGCCACTCTCTCTCTGTGTTTCCATGGAACCACAAACCCCTGGAAGTAGGAACCACAAACCCCTGGAAGTTGGAACCACAAACCCCTGGAAGTTGGAACCACAAACCCCTGGAAGTTGTAACCACATGCCATTGGAGCCATTTCTGTACTCACGCCACAAACAGAGTCGCTTGTTGTATGCAAAAGCTCATTTAGACAAGTCACAGTCATTTTGGAACAAAGTGCTTTGTAGTTATTTGGTCATAACAAAAAGCACTTTGCATGGATAAAGAAGAACACCGCATTCCAAGAAAAACACCTGCTACCTACTGTCACATTTGCTGGAGGTTCCATCATGCTGTGGGGCTGTGTGGCTAGTTCAGGGACTGGGGCCCTTGTTAAAGTCGAGGGTCGGATGAATTCAACCCAATATCAAAAAACTCTTCAGTATAATTTTCAAGCATCAGTCACAAAGTTGAAGTTACACAGAGGTTGAACAAAACACACTTCAGCATCTACAAATTCATTTACAGAGGGAGAAGTCCCCAGACTTGTATGTCATGTAAAATCTATGGGATGATTTGAAGCAGACTATCCATGCTCAGCAGCCATCATATTTACCTGAACTGGTGAGATTTTGTATGGACGAATGGTCAAAAATACAGCCATCCAGAATCCAGATATTCATCAAAGACTATAGGAGGCATCTAGAGGCTGTGACATGTGCAAAAGGAGCTCAACTATTGATGTATTATCTCTGTTGGCGTGCCCAAATGTATGCACCTGTCTAATTTAGTTATGATGCATATTGCATATTTTCTGTTAATCCAATAAACTTGATGTCGCTGCTGAAATACTACTGTTTCCATAAGGCATGTTATAAATTAATAAATTAAAAGGAAGTTGCTACTTTGAAAGCTCAGCCAATGATAAACACAGCTCCAAAGAATTAAGAGGGGTTCCCAAGCATTTTCATATGACTGTATTTTATCGATATGGTAGTAAATAATATTTTAATTTGATAAGCCTCGACTTGTTGTCACCAGAGGAAAGGTTCCATGACAATTTCTTGTATTTAAAACGCTGGAGACCACTAAAGGGCCTAAAAATTAATAGTTCCATTGATAGTTTTACTATGATATAGTTTAGCACTAATGCTTGGGACCTGGGAGTTTCTGGATAAAATAGGGCCTCCCTCCCTCCTCCCTAAGGCAGAAGCCCTCAGGGTCTGAAGGGGGGCCCTGAGGCAATCCAGGTTCCGGATCTGGGCCGGGGGGGCCCCCAGTTTGACCCTGAACCCATTGCCAAAATCTAATGCAAAGAGACCTGCATACTGTTTATAGGTGAACACAACATATCACCATCAAGAAAATGTTTTAAAGAACTGATACATTTTTCCGAGCTAACACCCATGTCAGATTGTGTTCTGTTCCATTGGGCAATAGTCTGGCTGCCAGACAGCGTTGGGATTGTGATCATAACCACTTTAATGTTATATTCTATTACTTTCTATTCAGCTCCTTTCTGATTCATCCTTCCATTTGGCCTTCAAACAAATGTCAGGGACAGGAAACCTAGCAACCAGATAAGACGTTTTAATTTCAAACTGATGAGGTTAAAAATACTTCAAACACCACAAAGAATGGGAAAAAAAAGAAATGAAGGCTAAGGATAACTAGTTTTATGATGTCCCCTTGAAAGGAAAGTCATTTTACCTTTTATTTAAAGTAAAGCAGGCGACAATAACCATTTCTGGAGGTATAGTTTCCCTTTAAGCATATAGAGAAGAACTGTATATGAACAAAAATATGTAGATAATTTTTTTCTACCTTAAAGGAGAATCCAACCTGAACCATAAAAACCCCTACACAGACCCCCTTACTCCATCCCCCAGTCTAGATCTCCCCCCCCCCAGGCAAATGCCCCATGTTTTTTACTTACCCCTATGTGATTCTGTGCTCGGGAGTTCACGGGCACCATCTTCTTTTCTTTGTTAAACATGCGCCGAAAACGATGGTCTGTTTCCGACCTTCAACGAAGTTATTAAGATGGCGCCTGTAAACTCCGGAGGACAGAGTCTGTATGGAGGGGTAAGTAAAAAATTATAAAAAAAAAAATGAAGACCAATTAAAAAGTGCCTTAGAATTACCCATTTTAGAACTGTACCCATTCTATAACTCTGTAACTGTTCTTAATTGATACATTTCGTTGATACATTTCTTATCTTTGTCCCTGCTGAGCAGAATCCCTGGGTCTCATTACAGGCAGCTGTTAGAATTGATACAATAGTTGCTGATACTCCAGAGATGAAAAATGGATCAACTAAATGTTGCAAAATTGTAACCACCTGAATTACTGAGCTGCCAGACTCAAACACCAGAGACAGGAACTAGTCATGTGCAGTAGTGACAGGGCCGCCATTAGAATCATGGGGCCCCCTACTACAAAATTTTCGGGGGCCCCTGGGCCACACCCACCCTGACACTCAAGCCCCACCCCTAATCCCGCCACATCACAGTTAAAAGACCACACAGACATCAGTGCTAAAAAAAGTAACCCCCCACACACACAAATTTTAAAAAGCTATTGATGCTCAGGACCCCCTTATAAGTAAAAAAAAAAAAAAAAAAAAACACTGGTGGCAGGGGCCTATAGAATATTAAAATAATACATTGGTGGCCAGGGGGTTCCGTTCATTAGAATTGAACGCATGGCTTCAACCTCCTTTTTTGACTTCGTTTAGCACTTCCGCTGAGAGGGACTTCTGAAATGGCTGCACTTCTTTGGTGCTGTCAAGGGGAGACCGGCTCTTTCTTGTCCCCCCTGTCCCCCCCCCCCTGATGGTGGCCCTGAGTAGTGATGTGCGGGTCAGGATTTTCCCGAACCTGGGCCCGCCACCCGCACTCCCTCCACTCACTCCCATCCGAGCCCGACTTCCGGGTTCCTTTTATAGACCTGCCCCATCTATGATGTCACAAAAGGTGTGTGGGTCTATAAAAGTTCAACCCAGAAGTCAGAAGCTTTTATTTGTAAGGTTGTCGGCAGGAAGAACAGTTAGAAAAGCTAAGCCTGTGACCTGGAAAGGGGGGTGGGAGGTCAGGCCAAATCCACACGACCCGTGGGTCCCATGGGTATTGGGCCGGCCCACACATCACTAAAGCGCAGGTCAAGAAATTCTCAACCCGCTCCCAACCCAACTCACCAAAACCTACAGTGGGACCCACAGTTCCGCGTTTCCGTATATACCCATGCCTGTGATGTCATCAAATAATCTATTATTACAGACACAGACCTTTGGGTGTGTATGTATAGAAATAAGTCCCTATCTCTAGGTGACTGGTTCTGCCGCTATAGGAAACAACACAACATATTCCTAGTCATCTACAAATAGCATCTAATATTAGGCATGAGCACATTTCCCCACCATGTTTCGCCTCTGACGCCCATAGACTTGAATGGTGGCACGCGTCAAAAAAATTTCACCGAGCAACAAGAACTTTGGCATAAGCCCAGTTCTTAGAATCAGCTAAAAAACAGACGCTCTTAGTAATGTTGCAGTGTAAAATTTCTGTAAATGCCTGAAGCACCTTGTTCATACGGCCACAGGAAAGGCAACGTTTGTTGGTTCATTAATGTGAATATAATGGCAGCACATACTCTATCACTAGTGTATACTCATTTGTCCCATTTCGCGAAAAATAAACGTGCGAAAAAGCAGCGTGGGCGCCAAAACTGACGCTGACGTAAAGATTAATTTTCCCAATCCGCAATTATGCGAATTTCCTGGGAAAATTACGAAGAATTTGCGAAACATGTATTTTTACGTCAGCATTAGAGTCAATGGGCGTTCGAATAATTTTGACATGCGACAGGTTTATGTACGTGACTATTCTTATACGCGTTTGATGCGCCACTTTTTGCCTCTGTTTTGCAAATTTATTTACCGGCAGCAAAATTCGTAAATTCATTGCAAATTTGCGCCTGGCGAATGTATTTACCCATCACCATATAATTATATAACATTGCATTATGTACATATATGTACATATATATTTCAGATTGAGACGTTGCTTTGCATGAAGAATCATGTGGGCACAGCATGGTTCCCTGGGCAGCACATTTCCAGTGGAATGGAACTTTAGTTGCTGCCGTTCCCCCTGAGTAGAGTGTTGTGCCGTGGCCCCATTTTACATGTTCTATTGCAGGGGTCCACAACCTTTTTTTTACTCATGAGCCAAATACAAAAGTAAAAAGAGTTGGGGAGCAGCACATACATCAAAAAGTCCCTTGAGGTGCCAAATAAGGGCTGTGATTGGCTATTTGGTAGCCCATATGTGGACTGGCAGCTACAGGAGGCTCTACTTGGCACTATACTTGGGGCAAATTTACTATTATTCACCCAAAATCCTACGAATTTATTCGAAATTCGATAAGCATTCGAAATTCGATCATCGAATGATCGAATATCCGATCATTCGATAATTCGTTATTCGATGATTGAAGAGGCCGAATTTGAATATTCAAATATCCGATTAAATCGTACGATCGTAATTCGATCATATTCAATCGACCATTCACGTGAATTTTGTAAATTTGCCCCTTAGTGTTTATGCAATTAAAACTTGCTTCCAAACCTGGAATCCAAAAATAAGCACCTGCTTTGAGGCAACTGAGAGCAACACCCAAGGAGTTGGAGAGCAACATGTTACTCATGAGCTACTGGTTGGGGATCATTGTTCTATTGGGAAGACCAGACCTTCTCTGTTTTATTCAGCATATGAAGACTCTCAGTGGTAGTGTTGTAAACAGAAAAGAAATAGCAACAAAAATCCACATTTACACAGAGAGGCAAAGGATTTTGAGCAGCTGGAGGTTTCAGTGGAAACCAAACTCAAGGACCACATTGACGCTATAATAAAAGGACCAGTAACCCGAATGACTGTACAGACTCTTTGTGAACATATTTCTTTTGAAACTATTTCCGTGTACAGGTATGGGATCCGTTATACGAAACCTGCTATCCAGAAAGCTCCAAACTACGGAAAGGCAGTCTCCCATAGACTCCATTTCATCCAAATTTTTTAAAAAACATTTCTCTGTAATAATAAAACAGTAGCTTGTACTTGATCCCAACTAAGATATAATTCATCCTTATTGGAAGCAGAACCATGCCATTGGATTTGTTTAATGTTTACATGATCTTCAAATAGACTAAAGGTATGAAAATTCCATATCTGGAAACCCAGGTCTGATCACTCTGGATAACAGGTCCCATCACTGTACTAGTTTATATGTACATCTAAGGCTATGGCCACACTGGGTTGTTTTTACAGCCTGTGTTTATTTTCTGAAACAGGAGAAGCACATCATTCGTTAATTAGTACTATATATATGAGTCACATCAGATGAAAGAAAGGGAAAATAAAGACTATAACACACCTTAACTCAATACTATTTATGTAAAGTATTAAGACAAAAAATGTAATTTCCCTTAAATTCCCGGGGGGGAGGGTGAACACACACAGAGGGGCAATCATATCCCTCCCCAGCTAGTGGATTCTTCTGTGCCCGTGGGCTTTCTCAGGGCATAATACAGAAGGAATTTGCCCAATAGGGGCCCCTTGGTTTAATGACAATTAGGGCATTACAAAGTAAAAAAACACAAAAGCTAGAGAGCTGCAGGACTGTTGCCATGCAATGCTGGGTTCCTGGGTTGGATTCCAGCCTTCAAGGTGCTTGTATGTTCTACCAATGTTTGGGTGAGTTTCCCCTGGGTAACTGGAGTACCTGGAGAAAAAGGACCCAAACACTTCAAATTCATGGGAGTTTTTTTTTTAAAACTCCCATGAAGTCGAAATTTGACCAATCGAAATGTATTTAAAAATTTTCTAAACTTGTGAATAGGATCAACCCGAAAAGTTGAATCGAATTCGAGTTTTAAAAACTTGATTCAAGTTTTTTTCTCGGACAAAAACTCAAATGTCAGGAAGGCTGCAAACAACTCCCATTTGATCCCTGGACCTCTCCCAATTTGTCAGGTTTTCGGTGGCGAATAGTCGAATTCGAGTTCATAAAGGGCCAGAGTACTGCATGCTAAATCTTGAAAAATCTAACTCGATTTATAAAAAAAAAAATCAAATTGATTTTGATTCAAATTTGGATAACTCCCTAGGCCAAATTGACAGTTTTGGCCATAAAAAAAAACCTAAAAAACGTGAAATTTTTTTTAAAGGGCAAGTACCTCGATCATCGAGTGGTCGAATAGATTTTTATTTGATCTATTCCAATCATTCAATACGATCGGATTTTGCAAATTCGGTGATCGAAGTGGCCAAATTTACATTTTTTTTTAAAAATCGTAATTTTACAATTCAATCGAATTTCAAATCCATTCGAATCCTTCACACGAATTTAGTAAATCTGCCCGAGGAATCCTATTATCCTCATATTTTGCAAAATGGGGTACTTTATTTATTATAATACACCAGTTTTAGTGAGTCACATGACAAAAATGACATCACTACTCACTGTTTATAACAGATGACATCACTACTCACCGTCTATAAGGATATAATTTACAAGATATTCGTGGCTTTTGTGTATTATTGGATAATAATAATCGGCATCCCGATTTTCTGAGGTCCTATGTCCCTGGAACCTCTTCATTTCTGACTCTGTCCCCTTTCTATTGATTTAGGGTCTCCTGTAATGGAAAGCTTTGGCTTTTGAACATGGTGCCCGGAGATTAGCAAGTGCCATTACTTTTATTACAGCGTTTAGCTGGGCCTGTTTGAAGTGGGCACATCATGGTGACAACCGATACTGTGGAATGCGCAGTAGCTGATTTTCAAAAGCTGGAGTCTAAGAAATCTAATGGAATTGAATGTGAAATGTGAGTTCTGATGGTTAAACCTCCCCCCCCAACATAAAAAACTGCTTTAACAAGCGGATATTTTGTTTCTGTTGGCTCCCTGTTACTAAGTTGATCCTTTTGAAATCTTATAATATGGCATAGGTTACATGTGACCCCCATCTTCACAAACTAATACAGTGTTGTACAATCTGAACGTAGAATGCTGAACACACGCTGTGGGTTGTGCCCAATGCCAGAGGGGCTGCTATAAGTATAAGGTGCCATAGAAAGTCAGTATTTAGTGGGCTGCTGGGGGCTGATTGGGCCCCTGTGTACCTGAAATGCCAGGGCCTATTTTAATTCTCAGACCAGACCTGGGCATTGGATTTAGGTTTGCTGTGCCCTTTGGGAGTGGTGGGCATTGCTTTAAAAGTGTGGCTGATCCGCAGTTTTTCATTCCAAACTATTCTAACAAATACATCTAACAAATAGCATTTCCCCAGCTCCTTAAACAAAAAGAAAATATCCAGTATAATACATAGCAGCAGCAGCAAACAAAAAGAAGGTAAAATCAGTGCTGAACAGTCCATTTACAGTGCCCTGTAGTATTGAGATTTGCTGATACGAGGAGTCATTTCACTGGGGTATTCACAAGCACTGGGTGCACTAACGGCTGCATTAAAGCACTATATAAACTTGGCACTTGCACTTATCACCACTCACTAGTTGAAGCTCAGTTACAACAAAGCCCTGGATTCATTACTGGCCTCCCTTAAGGCTGGGGCCAGACAGGGAGATTCGGGGAGA
>CM044440.1:20458231-20471243 GCA_024363595.1 Xenopus borealis | reverse complement strand
TTAAGCTGGCAGATAAAGCGGCTGATATCAGTAGTTTAGACCAATTTGACAGCGTGTCTGCCCGTGTATGTCGGTCGGGAAGACCCGTCGGAAGCCCCATACACGGGCAGATAAGCTGTCAAATTGGTCTAAATGACTGATATTGACAGCTTTATCTGCAGATTTTCTTCAGACCCATCGGAGGTCCATTGCACTCAACGTAATCTGATTGTTCGGCCATAGGGCCGAACGTTCGGATTACTCCAATATAGCCCTGCCAGTTAGTGGCATATCGCCAAACGAGTGGATTTTTGGTCAGCTTGAATGTGTTAAGCTCTTAAGATCTGTTTTGTTGGATTTATTGAATAGCAGGAACAGACAGGCACAACCTGCCCCAAAATCATGCTTTTAACAACCCAGCATGGGGCAAAAACAATCACAACTTGCACTTTTACATTTTGCCCACCATGGTTAATGAGCCCTCCAGTCCTTTTGGGTAAGGCCAGACAGGAAGATTCGGGGAGATTCGTCGCCTGGCCCGGTGATTGGTGACACCCTGCATTAAATTATAACCGCTCAATACAGCCAGTTTATCAATTAAATATATTCTCATTTAATTCCAAAAATGATTTAAAAGTACAACATAGTTGGACAGAAGATATATCCTTTCCCAAGGATATTTTTCAGTTGGCTTATTCAGCTATTAAAACTCAAGTGCAATTCCATTACAGTATATAAAAAATAGACTCATGTCTGGGATAAATGCCCGCAGCAATCACTGGGAATCAATGGGACTGGGTAGGATAGAGATATCGTTAGGGATATGAATTTAGATAAATCTAGATAAAAAATATAAAGAACACATTGTGTAAAATGTAATAATAAAACTCTCAGCATTCTCCAAAATACTGAGGGCTCAGGTTGTATACCTCTGATTTTATATCATTTGTTTTGCCATCCTTGTGCAGGGGCCCAAACCTTTTTGCATAGTCACGTACCCCCTTCTAGATTGAGATCATTGCCCTGCTGAATGGGCATTAGCTTAGCAAAAGGATGAAGGTCTCTGTCCAGAAACGTAGACTAGACAAAAGCTTCTAGGCCAACACTACACAAGGACTTCACAAGCCGGCATTCAAGGAACGTTGCTGAGGACACCTAACAGTACATTCCGGCTCCTCAACATTCAATTCCCATATACAAAATGGAACGTGCCTAAATGCACATCAGTAGCTTTAATAATAAAAAAAAATCACAGTTTATTTTGTCAGTATGTAATTTCTTTAAAAAAAAAATATTTTCTTACACTGCATTAACTGTAAGGAGGCTGCATTAATACTTTTGAGGTACGGCAGCCTGTACTTTTTACAGATGAGTTCAGATGGAATTTGTTTCCTTATAAAGGAAGAACAGTAGAACATCCAATTTTCAGTGCATGGCATCACATAAACAAAGTAACACTTGGATAAATACAAAAAAAAAAACACAAACAATCGAAAAAAAAAAACCTGAAAGCTGAAAAATCACGGCTATAGTGATATAAGAGTGGCAACAGTGGCACAAACATTGGAAAATGAAAGGGGCCATGACTCAGGAGTCAAGATCGAGATTTATCTTCTCATCAGCAGCTGGGCGGGCTGATCGGGAACGCCGGGAATACTTTAACTGCAGGAACTCACCCATTTCATCTAGGGCATCAAGGACCTATGGGAGAAACACATACAATTACTACCCATTATTACTGACAGACATATAAACCATACAAATCATTTTGATTATGTTCTTGATCATTGAGGTCCATGAGCAAACCTGGAACCCAGAATGGGCAGCACTCCAGAATTTTGTTAAAAAGCCTTTATTTTTAGTAGCAGGACAACATTCACAGCAATATTTCAAGCCTGTCACTGCTAACATGTGAGCACACTGAATTAATTTCCCTATAAAATTGTTCTAAGGAGAAACGTGGCCCCTCACATTTAACAAAACATCATCTATATAACCTAGTCATTTTACACAATGTCTTTCAAAAAGATTATTACTGTAGACCAGCCTCTCCTCAAATTTTCCCATGAGTGAAAATGTGAATGTTGCCCTGCTACTAAAAATAAAGGCTTTTTAACTAAATTCTGGAGGGCTGCCCATTCTGTGTTTCTACAAATGTTTCCAAGTGTGGAAGGACACTGAGGGAGGTACACCCAAATCATCAAAGAATTGAACAAGGTGTGTGCTACCTGAGTTTTATTGTAGCTGATAGCAAACCTGGAAACCCATCATCATTATAGTATAATATAAAGGTCATAGCTTCTTGTAGGTTGGAGACTCCTTCTCTAGACTAGAACTTCGCTGAGGCTTCAGCTAGGATTAATCAGCTTTCTAACTGGAATTACTATTGACTTTTCATCTGATAACTTATCATTTGAGTTTAATTGGAGAAAAGCATCACTCAACAGTCCATGGACAGGCACTCAGGAATCATAGCTCTGGGTCAACTTTCATCAACCACCTTTCTGATATACTGACAAATTGGCAGTTCCTTTAGGGCACTATTACATTTTACAGGAATCCATTGCTGCAGTCAACGTTGCATGCCATTTTCAAAATAGGTTTCTAATTAACTCAGTTAGTTAACTCATTCTAACGCTAGAAATGACCACCGCAAAGATATTTAGGCGAATGCCTATTTTCTAAATTATTCACCCTATATTCTCTTTATGCTTCAAAAAATTACCAAACACGGGATCTCCCCGCTACACCTGCATTTAGTGTTTGGTCATTGTTTGCTGCAGTATTCTGGGAGAAGTGCCAGATGGGCTGCTATAAAGTGCCATAGAAAATCAGTACTTAATGGGCTGGTGAGTTCTCTTTGGGCCTCTGTGTGGGCTGATTGAGCCTATTTCGACTCTCAGTCCAGGGCTGGACCCCTCCAACCAACACTGGGCACTAAATTTTTGTAGAGGCTGGGGGAAATAGTTATGACTTCCATAACAGCTTTCAAGGAGAAGGTTAAAACTAAGTAAGCTTTATCAGAAAGGTCTATATAAATATACCAGTAAACCCTCAAAATAATGTGGTCCCCTGTCAAAAGAAACACTGCATTTCTTTCATTCTATTGTGTATACATGGGTTTCTGTATCAGAATTCCTATTTTCGACAGAAACCTCCAGGGCTAGGGCTTGAGCATGCTCAGTTTGCTAAACTTTCCCTCCCTCATCCCCTCCCTGCTGTATTCTGAGCCCAGACCTATGAGTGAGCAGGGAAAGACTCAGGCAGAGAGTGATGGCACAGCAAGCTAATATGGCAGCTACTATTTGTGTATACATGGGCTCTTGTATCAGAATTCCTGTTTTCACCGGAAACCTCCAGGGCTAGGGCTTGAGCATGCTCAGTTTGCTCCACTCTCCCCCTCCCTTTTCGCCCCTCCCTGCTGTATTCTGAGCCCAGACCTATGAGTGAGCAGGGAAAGACTCAGGCAGGAAGTGATGGCACAGCAAGCTAATATGGCAGCTACCATCATAAAAAGAGATAGAGCCTCTATAGCTGTTTATTAAGGTATGGTAATGCATTCAGCATAAATATAGAATAAATATAGTGTTACAGCTAATAGCTTGCACTATTGTGGCTAATCTTTCTCCTTTAAAACCCAGGTCGAAACCAGTAGTAGAGAGGCTAATTAAGTCTGCAGTTGTCTTACAGGCATTAAAATGTTCTTCCTAAATGGGAAATCTCTTCCCACTGTATCACTCCGTCTTCATAGGGGCGTTTCATTATGGATTAGTCTTCTTTATGGTGTTAAAAGTTTAATAACATTAAAAAAATAATGTTCAATATCTTCAATATGCTCATATGGTTGGAATCTTGAAAATCTTGGTGTTGCCATTTGTATAAGCCATTATACATAGGGTGCGCCAAAGCAGCCAGACTTGAAAAAAACAAAACACGGGGGTGTTTTTAATTATATTTTAAGCAGTATTGTTGCTAAAACTAATTTAAATCCTCTTATAACTCATCTTGTTCATTTTCATTTTCTTCCCTAAGACACAGGGTTTCCTGCACATTTCCATGGGATTAATGCTTTCTTCTATATAGTACGTTGGTTGTTCTTTCTGTTTCACATACCCTACTGATGATTCTGTACTGAACTGTGAATATTTATTTGTCATACTGACAGCGTAACCTCCATCAATAGTGCTAATGAGGGTCATATTATATTTCTGAATGTTTTGATTTAATTAGGAAAAAAATAGAGAACATAAAAGTTCTGTGATGTGAGATGAAAATATATCCCACTAAATCAAACCACTGGGTGAGCTTTCATCATGTTCTAAACACTTACAGCTCATTAAAAGCCTATTATGCCCACAGTTGCTGACATATACACCGAGGACTCTCTTATTTCACTGAATGTTACTGCTTTTCATCTCCCCATTTTAAAACCAGAAAAGTACAACCCTGGAGGACATGAAGACCTCACACTGGGCCGGAGGAATGCGATGTGATCTATTTCACTTTAAACTCGGCAAATGCTAAAAATACAGAACATGGAAGCACTTCAGTAAAGAGATGTTATTTGCCGTCGAGCAACTCTGACATCAAGCCCATGTCAATGCGAGGAATTCATAGGTATTTTCTACCCCTCCTTCCAAAGCAGTCTTTAAAGGAGAAGGAAAGGTGAAAACTAAATTAGGGATGCACCAGATCCACTATCTGGGATTCTGCCGAATCCCCGATTCCTTCATGAGAGATTTGTCCGATTACCGAACCAAATCCAAGAATAACAAAAAGTTATATGATTTCCCTTCCAGTCCCTAATTTGCATATGCAAATTAGGATTTGGATTCGGTTTGGGCAGGCGCAAGGATTCGGCGGAATCCGAATGCTGCTGGAAAAGGCTGTATCCTGAACCGAATCCTGGATTCGGTCCATCACTAAACTAAATAAGCTTTATCAGAAATGTCTGTATGAATACACTAGTAAACCCTCAAAGTAATGCTGCTCTGAGTCCTCTGTCAAAAGAAACACCACATTTCTTTCCTTCTATTGTGTACACATGGGCTTCTGTATCAGACCTCAAGGGCTTGAGCATGCTCAGTTCATTCCCCTCCCCTCCCTGCTGTAAACTGAGCTCAGAGCTATGAGCGAGCAGCTAGAGACTCAGGCAGGAAGTGATGTCACAGCAAACTACTATGGCAGTTGCTATCATAAACATACAGAGACAGTGTCTTGAGCTATTTACTCAGTTATGGAAAGGCATTCTAAAGAATAAAAATAGTGTTCTATCTTGCACTGTTGTTGCTAATCTATTGGAAATAAACTGCCTTGGTAGCTTTCTAACATTTTAGAAAGGTAACAATTTCCAAATTTTTAAGGAGAATTAGCCTTCATGTTATATTTCTGTATAGCTTCAGGAAAATAAATTTATTTTGATAAGAGCCATGTCCCACTGATGTAAAATATTATCCAATGGAATTGTGCCCCCACTAACCAAACTATTATGAAAAATGGTTGAACGCTTGTTTGACTAAGGGCCTCTTAGACCTAGTAGGTGCCTTGTTTTACCCAACACACCATGCACAACTTCTCTCACTGGCTGTGATGCTAAACATAAAACAATCTGTGGAGATGAAATGGGTCATTGTTGTCATAATGCAAAATAGCCTTCTTTCATGAAATCATTGTTTTTAAGCATCTAGAGAGAGAGAGGCAAACACTACCGAAAACATTTAAAAAAGAGCTTCAACTATACCATGATATATATATATATACAGAGAAATATGGCTACCCCCTAATGTAAAATATTAAATATTACAAGCCACAGCTGATTTCCCTGACTATATCAAAGCAAAAGCTTACAGGAAGAGTGCTTTTATACAGGTCAAGCTAATATCATATTATACAAATGGTGGCATTTTCTTTATTATACATACATTTCAAATACTCATTTGAAACAAATGACATCACTAAGCACCAATTATAACTGATCACATCACTAATCGTGGTTGATAAGTTTATATTTGTAGGTTATTCATGGCTCATATTTATTATATCATTGTTCAACAGCCCCACCTTCTCCAGCGCGCCACTACCAAACCCGCAATCACTCGGCCCTTGGAAACCATGTGGTAGGGGAGAGGGAAAAATGCACCCATCCACCCACCCCCTGTTGAGCCCTTGGCACCCACCTATACTGTCTACCCCTAGTTCTGGCTATGCTTCTTTGGAGTCTGTCTTATCCCTGATGTGGAAGTTAGTTTTGTACACTTTTAAAGGAAAGGCTAAAAAGCTTTATCAGAAAGGTCTATATAAATACACCAGTAACCCCTCAAAGTAATGCTGCTCTGAGTCCTCTATCAACAGAAACACAGCTTTCCTTTCCTTCTATTGTGTACACATGGGCTACTGTATCAGACTTCCTGTTTTCATCTTAAACCTCCAGGGCTAGGGCTTGAGCATGCTCAGTTTGCTCCCCCCTCAATCTTACCATTTCTGCTGTAATCTGAGCCCAGAGTGAGCAGGGAGAGACTAAGGCAGGAATGGATGCCACACAAAGCTAATATGGCAGCTGCTATCCCAGACAAACAGAAAGAGCTTCTAGAGATATGGTAAAGCATTCTGCAGAATAAATATAGTGTTAAAGCTTGTCCTATTGTAGCTCATCTTTTGGCAATAAACTGCTCTGGTAGATTTCCTTCTCCTTTAAGGCATATAGTTAGGGCATCCCTTCAGGCTTCCAATCTCCACTACCCTCTGACTCTTTATACTAATATCCCACTATACACACATTTCAGAAAATATTTTGTTATACAAGGAAAGAAGCCAAGAATCCATGTTGGGGTGGACTTTCTTTTGTTGAAACATAAGAGGATTTTAAGGGAGACTCATGGCATCCATGGTATGTACTGCATATTATTTCCCTGACATCAAGTTGGAAAAGTTTATTTTCCTTTTAAGAAACATTGCAAATAATGTCTTAGAAAAGCTTGTGGATTATCACTGGTGCATATTTAGCATTACTGAATAATGGTTGTGGTTTCAGTAGCTTGTCGCAATTAAATGGAGTTAATTTTAGGGATAAAACAGGTGTGCGAGAATCAATAGCAAGTGTATTGCATTCTCATTCTTAACCATACAGAACATATACTATAGATATATGGGGTGGCATTTTTATGTTCCTGGAAAAAGAAACAAAATCTAAATTGTATGAGTAAAATGCTTTTTGGAATCATTTATTGAACCAGACTGCCATGCTTATCGAGTCATTGGTGAAATTTTAGGGGCAGATTTTCAAAATTCACATGAAGGATTCTAAGTTCGATGGAAATTTAAAAAAGATTTTTGAAGATCACTTCGACCAGTGAATTTTGTAAATTCAATCGAATCGAAAGATTCGTATAAAATTTCATTTGAATATTTGACTATTCGACTGTCGAAGTACTTCCCCTTTAAATTTTTATTCGACCACATAGTTTGCAGAGATCAAAGCTACCGAATTGGGTTTCATTACATTTGACTGAATAAAAAATATTCGATCAATAGAAAAAATAGTTCGAATCGGACAAAAAATCCCGTCGGATCGCAACCGCATCTGTTCGTTGCTGTGGTTCCCCGACCGCCCTTACCTCCTCCGTTATGATCCGATCCTTGGGCCCTAGGGCTCATGATCAGATCAGCCCGATATCGCCCACCTCAAGGTGGGCATATCGGGGAGAGTTCCGCTCATTTGACGACATCTCACTGTGCATGGCCACCTTTAGTTTGTTTATCTGATCTGCAAAATCAAAGTCATTTTTGGAAGTCCACACTCTCAGAATCATAAACTGAGGTCAGACTCTGACCAAACTGTTCACAATTCTGGCCAGCTTTGGGTAGTCTCAGGATAAAGGCACTATGTTATCACCCAGTATTCTTTTTTAAATAATTCTGTAATATTGTTAATTAGAAAGCTTTCGAACAGAGGAACTCTGTTTCTGTAGTTTTGAAGATGCTAACCAAGATGAAATGATTATACTCTGAAACAGTAGAAGCTACTCACCTAGGAGTACTGTAAGTGCCCATTTAGGCACAAAACGGATTAGGCTTCTTGTATGTCCTAATAAAGTCTTTTCATTTTATCTAAACCTGAGCAAAAGGACCTCACCCCACTTTGAATTCTACAATTTTAAAAATAGCTTGACAACCCTTGGACTGGGGGCTGTCCTGGTGAGGAACCATTTATTATGATTTTTCTTTTTCCCTTTTACTTTTGATTTATAAACTTTTATACCTTTTATGTTTACGTTTACCTGACAAGGAGCCTAGAGAACCAAACCACAGAACACCTTGAGCCTTTATATTTAAATAAAAAGAGATTGCCTTGACTTCAGTAATCATGACTTTGAATATTTTGTTGAAAGAAAAAAATGGATGAAACGGCAGAAGGCAATAACTTACTTTGTCCAACATTTCTTTTGTATGTGCAGCTGAAATGCAAAATCTGGCTCTGGCTTCAGTGATGGGGGTCGCTGGAAACCCAACTACAACAACTCCGATTTTCTTCTCAAGCATGTGCCTTGCAAAGGCCCTAAGAGGACAGCAAGATCAAATTTTAGTGCAAATAAATACAAACAAAAATCAACATTGGAAAATGTAGTCTAGTAACCTCTTGATTACACTTTAAAATTACAGTAAGTATGTGACTATTAATGCTGATATTGAACAACTAAATTATTTGTCTTTCAATATATATACTAAAAAAGTAACCAACATTATTTGCTGTTGTTTTGTCTAAAGGGGGGTTTCTTTACCCAGAAAGATGCTTTTTTTTTTTTAATCAAGCGCAGAAAAACATCTGGTTAATTGGAAAGGACTGGTCAAACCAATCTAGGCTGAATGAATATTAAAACTTGATTCAAGCCTGGACATGATGTTATAGGCCTGCTGTTGTGCTTAATAAGAGGGTTCATCATTGATGCCATGCATAGCTGGGATGGTTCTGGTTACTTTTGCCAAATGCCAATGAGAACAAATCTCCAGAGACTTAATCATGCCATAACAACAAGAAAGGATTACATCAGATCCATATTAGATAGCTCTCCATCTGTTTTCATAATTCAATACATGCACTTACATTCACTAATTCCCTGCTATTTCTGTAACCACACACTCCTACCTGTACTGTATATTTATATAACAATGAGAAGATTTGCACTAAAATGGTTTCGGGTGAAATCTGGTTGTTTCTTAGACCAAACCGCCCAACCACTCCCTGAATGGGGCTTTAACTGAATGTCATATTATTGAATAACTGTAGGTCTGTTGGGCCTAGAGTTGACACCTTTCCCCCCCACCGAAGAACTCTGGGGAGAGGTGGGGCAGTGAAGCAGTGGGTACGGGGTAGTGACATAGCTGGGTGGTGCCATGACATTGGCACAGGGGAAGAGATATTGGTCAATCGCCATGTAAATCCTAGGAATTCTTAATTTGAAAAACCAGGCAGCCAGTTTTGATTCGAACAGCCCTTCAAAAAACAGGCTGTCCAGGTCAAAACCGGATAAGTGGCAACCCTAAATTGGGCCTGAAAATCAAGCATATATGAAAAGTCATAATCTGACCCAGGGCCACTTCTTCCCACCTCCTGTGCACAGTCATAAAAACAAAAAACACTTTGTGCGGACTAATTCCACCAGAGGTTGGTCAGGTTGCATGGAGATGGCTTTGTATGGCTGGATTTCTACTCTACTACAGCAAGAAAGATGGTCATAATTCTAAAAGGGATTACAGACTCCATGGAAATCAGAGGGACTTTAAGTCCCAGAATCCACCACTGCAACATGGAATCAAGGTGAGGGAGATGTTGCACAACTTTGCTGCCTAAGGGGGTGGTGGAGAATGGCCCTTGTGAGCAGAGGCAGACTATCTTGGTTTGCTTTCATGTTTAGTTATGTTAAAAAAAATCTTTATGTATTTATTTTTGGCTGTTCTTATTGTATTTGGGCACCTTTTTACATAAACCAAAATTAAAGAGCTGATGTAAAATAGGGGTGTATTTAAACTCTTTAAGTGCCCTCCACAATTAATGGATATGGAAAAATAATATTTCTGACCGAGGAAAACAGCTGTGCCCGATATTTATACATAAGCCTTTATCCAGTAATACTTACCCTACTTTACCTGGCATGTACAGTAAAACTGGTATGACAGGCGAATCCTCATTCCCGTAAGTGATGAATCCCATGTCACGCAACCTCTGCCTAAAGTATCTGGTGTTTGCTCCGAGCTGTTGTACCCTCTTCAGTCCTGAGAAGTAAAAATTCACATATTAATTATTGTGATCCCAATAAAAAGGGCTTTGCAACGAGCCAAGTATTCTGTATATTGTTTCTTTATGTTATTTAATGGACTAAACAGACACAGTCACGTCATCTGTCAAGATTACATGTCCTTGTATAATAAACTCTGTTAATCCGTAAACCTGAGACCCGGGCGGCAGCTGGGGGAAGAGATGAGCTACTTTATGCAGCGTTAATTCCAGGCAGGTGAGAGGTCAAGGTAGTCAGAGAACAAAACACAATCATCTGATCAGTTTAAAAGAAAATGTATATATTCTTAAAGAAGAGGAGGAGGAACTGGGAGCTCCAATTAATGGAAGTTCTCCCTCCCTATTCATACAAAGTGTGAGTATGTATTTCAACATCAAACTCCACTGACTGTGCTTGCACCCAGGATGATGGAGAGGTTCAGGGTGCAGGCAAGGAAAAAGGGTAGGGTTGATTCTAGACCTGCATTTTTTCCCACAGGCTGAGAATCAGCCCCAGTATGCAAACAGCCTTACTTTATCTTTTAATTTCTTCTAGGGATGAATCCAGGATTCGGTTCAGGATTCAGCATTTTTCAGCCGGATTCGGCCAAATTATTGTGTCTGGCCGAACCGAATACGAATTCAAATTTGCATATGTAAATTAGGGGTGGTGAGGGGAATGTTTCACAATTTCCTTTCACAGCCCTAATTTGCATATGCAAATTCAGATTTGGGTTCAGGTATTCGGACAAATCTTTCACAATCTATCCCAAATAGTTGGTTCGGTACATCTCTAGTTTCTTATACAAGGACTTATTCTAAGCAGTTTTTAAAGGGATGCTGTCATGGGAAAAACATTTTTTTTTCAAAATGCATCAGTTAAAGTAGAAGGAAACACTTTCGGCGCAAAACCCCTCCCCCGTAGGCCCCCCAATGGTTTTTGCGCTAAAAGGGTTTCCATCTCCTTTAATAGTGCTGCTCCAGCAGAATTATGCATTGAAATACATTTCTCAAAAGAGCAAACATTGTCTTATATTTCATTTTAAAATCTGACATGGGGTTAGACATATTGTCAATTTCCCAGCTGCCCTAATTCCCGTGACTTCTGATAAAGTTCAATCACTCTTTACTGCTGTGTTGCAAGTTGGAGTGATATTACCCCTTGCTTTTTCCCCCCCAGCAGCATAACAACAGAACAATGGGAAGGTAACCAGATGGCAGCTCTCTTGTAGATCTAAGAACAGCACTCAATAGTAAAAACCCATGTCCCACTGTGACTCCTTCAGCTACATTGAGAAGGAAAAACAACAGCCTGCCAGAAAGCAGTTCCATCCTAAAGTGCTGGTACAAGTCATGTGACTGCGGGCACCTGGGAAATTGACAAAATGTCTAGCCCCACGTCAGATTTCAAAATTGAATATTAAAAAATCAGTTTGCTCTTTTGAGAAATGGATTTCAGTGCAGAATTCTGCTGGAGAAGCACTATTAACTGAGGTGTTTTGAAAAAAACGTTTTCCCATGACAAAATCCCTTTCCTAACCCTTCCTATTCTGGATCATTCCAGCCTGCAGCTGAATATGCTGTCTTCTTATTGGGAACACAGTCATACACAAGTCTACGTTTTCAAAAACAACTTGGAAAAGGTCAATTAAATGATTGTTCGATGCTGCAGGACAGTTTTCTTTTCTTTTTTTTTCAAAAGGAGCATTGGCCTGGGGGAATCATTATCAACTGCATTTCCTGGGGGGTGTCTGATATATGAATTAGGGTTTTCCCTGTCCTTTAAATTACAAACTTGAGAGCAGCAGGACCAACATTTATTAAATCATTTAAAAAAAAAAAAAACTCTAACAATAGAAAAATGAAAATGTTCATTCCCAGCTCCAGCCAAGATTAAAAACTACCCGCAGATGCCTACTATTTCATTACTGTGTGTAGTTCATGGATCACAGAACCCAATGAGGAAAGTAAACAATGGTTTTGTTTTGTATCACTAAAAGCACTAAAGGGATGCCCCGGGCAGTTCCTCTTGCAGGATGTTCCAGCACATTGGCCACTTTTTAGTGTGTAACAAGACATCCCCATCTGAACAGAAGAGTCATTAGATTTCCCTTCCTCTCATACATGATGCTTATATTCATGGTCGCAAGAGCAGAACGTCATACTGTCAAGCTGGTTTCAAGAAACCTTCAGGATCAAGCGGAAGCTTAGGAAATTCCCTGAGGGCACCAGGAACATCATTCAGTCAACCAAAGTAAGACAAAAATGTATTTACTCATTACCCAGAAACAAAATGCACCTCCTCAGTTGGACAAATAAAACCACATTTGAGATATTTCAGAGTAAAGTAAAAACAAGGTTCAATTAAACAAATTCTAGTCAAAGAAAAGGTGAGACAACTGGTATAGAACACAAGTGGTTCAGTGATGGAGCATTAAATGGGGTCATTGATGGTCCTGTTCTTCTATATGATCAGATTGATGTAGGTGTAGGACTGGCCAGACCAGAGATTACATTGATGTAGTTGGCTGGCTTTTTTTCCTTTTATTTCAATGTATGGACAAACAATCCCTGTCTTGTTTAAAAGGGAAGGCAATATTTAGTAGCTTAAGGCACAACATATCTCAATGCTCTTTATATATTGACAATGGTTTGTGCACTATATTTGTTTAACCTGGAAACTCGTTATCCAGACAGATCTGAATTATGGGAGGGTAATTTCCCATAAACTTCACTTTAATCAAATAAATAAAAATTTAAAAA
>CM044440.1:20413339-20431442 GCA_024363595.1 Xenopus borealis | reverse complement strand
AAGGGGCAGTACACCTTCCTTTTCAAAATTAGTCCAATGCACAGGGCTTGTGCTAAGCATTGAGTGTGACTCATATAAGAATCCCTCTGTACAATGCAAGGCCAAGAGGTAATGGTGCTAAAGGCAGAGCCTTAAACCCCTCCCCGTACTTTTTCCAACTTTTAAAAGGGGGGTCACTGACCCCATCTAAATATAATTGCTCCGTAAAGCTACACATTTATTGTTATTGCTACTTTTTATTATTTATCTTTATTTATCTATGCAAGCCCTCTCTTATTCCCATTGCTAACCCTTATCCAATTCACTGCATGGTTGCTAGGGAAATTTGGATACTAGAAACGAGATTGCTGAAACTGGAGAGCTGCTGAATAAAAAGCTAAATAACTCAAGAAACACAAGTAATAAAAAATGAAAAACAATTGTAAATCATCTCAGAATATCACTCTCTACATCATACTAAAAGTTAATTCAAAGGTGAACAGCCGCTTTAAGTTAAATTTGTGTATGATATAGAATGGCTAATCCTAAATAACTTTTTCACTGGTCTTCATTTTTTTCTGTTCCATAGTTTTTGAATTATTTGCCTTCTTCTAACTTTTTCCCACTTTCAAATGGGGGGTCACTGACCCCCATCTAAAATAAATGTTCTGTAAAACTACAGACTAGTGATGGGCGAATCTACCCTGTTTCGCTTCGCCGAAAAATTCGCGAGTCGCGGCGCGTTTTTGACGTGCATCGCATCAACTTCGACGCGTTTTTGTTGCACGACTCGTTTTTTTGATCAAATATTCGCCAGGCGAATTTATTCACCAGCGGCGAATCGTGGGAATTCGCCGCAAATTCGCCCCTGGCGGATAAATTCGCCCATCACTTCTACAGACTACTTTTTATTGCTACCTATTCATATTCCACTTCCTTATTAAAATCAGTGCACGGTTGCTAGGGTCATTTGGATCCTAGCAACGAGATTGCTGAAATCGTAAACTGCAGAGCTGATGAATAAAAATGCAAAACACACAAATAATGAAAAATTTAAACCGGTTGCAAATTGTCTCAGAATATCATTCTCTTCTAAAAGTTAATTTAAAGGTGAACAGCACATTTAAGGGATTTTTACTACTAAAATAAGCCTCTGAAACTCTAAATTATTAAAGATAACCCACAGCAATACAAATAGTGCAGTATTCTTTAGGCTTTTAGCACTGGGTTGCTGCTCTGCATGTTGCCAGTAAACACTATACGTGTGGCAGTTGCACGAAAACATAACCTCCACCTTTGGAATGTTTATCCAAACAGCATCTTACAAGAGTTGCCCCATTCTAAGTATTTTCTGTACAATTTAAATCAGCTGCAGACCCCCCACATAAACTACAGCCATTGTAAGTTGCACCATTGCAATAACAAAGCCACACACAGAAACAGCAGCAGAAATCCCCATAGCCATACAAAGCAGTCATTTTAGATCCTCAACTGAAAGAGCATAGACTTCTATTCTCTGTCCAATATGAAAATCAAACCTGGCCGATCAACATTGGGCCAATTTGTGGCCAGAAATCGGTCGGGTGGGCCTGTCGGAGGTCCCCATACACTTGGGTTGCAACCTGGCCGATATTTTACTGGCCTGGCCGGTAAAATGGTTCGATGGTTGATCCCAATGTTAATTAATAGAGAAAAAAGATAAATATATTGGAAGGCATGTATTTTTTTTTTACAAGAAAAGGTGGCAACCCTACCATACATGGGCAGATAGACTGGCGAGTCAAATGGGTTTCAAATCAGTAGTTTAAATCTGATCGTGTGTGGCCACCTTCAGAGGGGCAGATCTCATTTAAATGAACTAAGTATGATGTAGACAGTGATTATCTGAGATGATCTGCGGTTTGTTTTCATTTTACATTTTTGTGTGGTTTTTAATGATTTACATTTTTTTGTCCAGCAGCTCTTCAGTTTGGAATTTTAGCAGCTATCTGGTTGGTAAAGCTGGCCATACACAGGGAGATCCACTCGTTTTGCCATGAAAACAAACTGAAACTTAACAAAACAAACTGAAACTTAACAAAACAAACTGAAACTTAACGTTAGAATGAATATTAAAATTATCCAAGGTAGTTGTACGTGTTAAAACTACAATTAGGAAAGGGCACAGTATGGGCTTAGTCTGGTAGTATGTGCTGGATGTTTGAGAATTAACAGTTATCAGTATAAAACTGATTATGTGTAAAACATCCTCTGCCAGGACTACCTGCAGCCCCTGTACAAATTGGTGCAGCCATAACTAACTTTCCACAGCCATCCAGCACCTCTCCCAGGATTATATATACACAGGTTAGAGAAATTGGGTTATGATTAATATTAATGAGGGTTCTGGTGCTGTTCCCAATTAAGCTGCGGCATAACAGTGTCCCCTTTTTCCCCACATGAGAACCGATATTGCTATGGCTGTGATCCTGGACCAGCCCTCAACCACCCGCAAATCCCCCCCCCCCCCGCATATATATTTGGTCACGGCCATTTCCCCAGAACAGAACCAAGTTCCCTACCTAACTGCTCCAAAAGAATTAGCACCTGACGCGCGTTTTGTCAAAGGCAAAAAAAAGGCAGGCCATTGGCATGTCAGGCGCAAATTCTTTTAGAGCATTTAGGCAGGGCACTTTATTCTGTTCCGGGGAAACAGCCGTGACCAAAAATACGTGGGGGAGACTCCTGGGTGGTTGAGGGCTAGTTTTCCCATTATACAGTATCTAGTATTAAGTGTAAATCAACTGAAGTTTTTTCACCACTCAGAGCAGCTGCTTCTGTTCTGAATAGGTTTAGGGCAGTGGCACACTCTGCTACTAGAGGAAATTAGTTGCCCAGTGACAAAACGCTTCTTCTTCAGGCGACTTATCCCCCCTAAATAATCCAAGTACAGTAGAAGGAAGAGGAACTCCAGCAGTATTAATGCAAACAACTTTTTATTCCAAGCAGTGGAAATCACAATATGTTTCGGGTTCAATATCCTTTATCAAGTGAAGGGTATTGAACCTGAAACATTTTGTGATTTCCTCTGCCTGGAATAAAAATTTGTTTGCAGCAATACTGCTGGAGTTCCTCTTCCTTCTACTGTACTTGGATTATTTGCAGCAGTTGCAGCACAGAGCAACTATTAAGGAATTGGACGCAAATCATTTGGAGAAGCTGTGCTGACCACCATCCCTCTCTTCCATGTGGTAATCCCCCCTAAATGCCTTTCCGCTGGCTAGAATGTAAATCGCCGGTGGGATGGCACTTGGATGGCTTTGTTGTTCCCGAAGTCTCACGAGCAGGGGCGCTCCATCAATGAGACGAGTTGAGCCACTCGCTTCAGGCGGCAGCGCCCCTCTGGTTACCAGGGGCGGCAAAAAAGCCACTCCTGGTAACTAAGAGCCGAATTTCCTGTTTCCTGTTATCGCTAGAATCGCCCCTGCTCATGAGGAAAGTTCAGGCGGCTTGTGAAACCGAAGAATTCCGAGTGCCATCCCACCGGCCATTTACATTCTAGGAGGTGGGAGGCAGTTTGGGGGGATTAGTAGCCTGAAGAAGAAGCAATTTGTTGCTGGGCGACTAAACTCCCCCAGTAGCAGTATGTACCACTGCCCTTAGACTTAACCCTACTATTTAACGTATATCATACTCTGGATGAATGAGACTCTCCATAGACAGTGGTGTAACTATAGATTAAGCAGACCCCGCAGTCGCAGAGGGGCCCAAACTGTGGGGTCTGCTTCCTCTATAGCTAATAAGTAAAAAAAAAAAACCTCCTCCCCACCCACTCGCTAAGGGACGAGGAAGAAGATGCAAGTGGGGGTGGGGCATGGGTGGAGTCAGTCAAGATGTGGGCAGAGTAAGGGTGGGCACAAGGGCACGGGGGTGGGATGTAGGCGGGAGGTTGGGGATTGTAGTGCACCGTGCCCCTCTAGCACACTCTAGTTACGCCACTATCCATAGACATTCGCATAATTAATAATATTCAGTAAAACGATGGCTGCCCTATTTATTTGCTGCCATTCATAGATGAAATCATTAGAAACATTCTACTCTGTGGTGCTTTACCAACACAATATAGGCAAGAAGGACTTAGTGAAATGCTTGGATTTACCTGTAAATGCCTTCAACAAGGATGAGGATTTTCTTCCAGGCCCTGTGGGTCCGAGGCTGCCCATTTACCACTGCATCTCGCAATAACTTTTCCAGATTCTGCATATCTGAAAATACAGCAAGAAAGAAAAAAACCTGTAAATTGCTTTTCTGAAAAGACAACATTAAAAAATAATGAAAGCAACAAATCTACAAAATCTATATCAAGTGATGAGCAGTTAGATTTTACTGATTGAGTGCTGCTGTTGCAATACCACCCCCTCCTCAAAGAATGAGGAAAAAGAATGAGCATCGTTACAAAGCATTTTCCAGTATTTGTAGCTGTAGCTACTGGGAACTGACATCTTACTCTGAATATTCTTATATAGTCTAACATATATTATAATATCAGTTCAATGTCCAGTGAAAAGGTTTATGTATACAAGAAATGTCACAACTTGGTAAGCTGATGAGGGGCTTTTTGTGTAACACAACTGAACTTACAACTCCCAAGTCTGTACCTGTGCCACCAACCATTGCCCCCTAAGTCTGTAACTGTGCCACCAACCATTGCCCCCTAACTCTGTGCTTGTGCCACCAGCATTGCCCCCTAAGTCTGTACCTGTGCCACAAGTCTGTACCAGTCATTGCCCCCCAAGTCTGTACCTGTACCATCAGCCATTGCCCCCAAGACTGTACCTGTGCCAGCAGCCTGTGCCAGAGCAGCAGTAAAAATATTGCCCTAGATCTGTGCCAGGCAAAGGGCAAGTAAAATGGAGGTGGGGACTGAAGTAGAGCAGAACACTGTTGATGGAGACAGGCTGAAGTTAAAACTTAAAGAAATTAAAAAAAAAACATTATTTCCCTTCAAAAGTTCGCCCCCCCCATGACTGCGCCCTAGGCGGCCGCCTACTCTGCCTACCCCTAGTTCCAGCCCTGATTGGTTAAGGGTAACCGTGTAAACGTTAATGCAAGAATTGTGGATTTATCTTAAGAAGTGTCTAAAGAGCACAATAAGGATGTCCATTTACTGTAGAACAGGGCAATCAAGTTCTTATCCATACAGAAACCTCAGTAATCATCTTGTTTCCAACAGTGGCTCCGCACTGCTTCTAACTTGGTTAATGTGAGGGAGGATGAAGTCCTATCTTGCTTTCTATGCATAGACTGTTTCTGTATTTGGATTTAGGGCAGAGACACGCGCGAAGATTCGGGGAGATTTAGTCGGCCGGCGACTAGATCTGGCGAACTAGGCAGTCGAATAAAAATTTAAAGGGGAAGTACTTCGACTGTCAAATATTCAAATAGATTTTTATTCAAATAAAAAATTTGCTCGAATTTTTTTTAATTCACTGGTCGAAGTTGTCTTCAAAAACATTCGAAAATTCGAATTAGAATCTTTTTGAAAATTTGATCGACTTTCAAATCCTTCATGTGAATTTAGTAAATCTGCCCCTTAAAATCAGAGTATGTAAAATTGACATTTCACTGTAAATATAAGACAGAGCTGTCAACCACCCTATTTTTTTGGAGATCGACAATTTTGGCCCTCTCCACCTGATCTCCCTTCATCCTACAGTGTTCTCCTGAGTTTCAAGCATTCTCCCCAAATTTGTTTGCAGGTTCTCTTTAAATTCCAGGTGTGCAGTAAAGATTCACAATGTCTTTTGGAGAATGTGCGCAGAAATGTGTCCATGAATGTAATCTTACTTTTGGGGGCGGGCCAGTGACCATGACATCAATCATATTCAGGTCTCGGGGGAAAAGTTTAGGTGGTGTGCTATGCACGCCATGCTTGATCCCCCAGGTAGTCTATCACAAAAGTGGACATCTTTGAATTGCTTAGATTGCCCTTCTAAGTTATTTTGCAAGTCACATAGATTTTTTTTACCCTAGATTTAAAGATATTTGGAAGTGTTACACTGCTGAAACAACTGTGCCACCTGCTGGCCAGTCCTGCCAACCAGGCAGGAGAAAATTTCAGGAAAAGAGCAGGAAAGCTGTTGTCTCAAGCCAACCAGTAGGTGGCGATGTTGTTTCAATCTCCTTATATAAGCAGTGCAAACTTTGTTGGGATATTGTCATGGGAAAACGTTTTTTTTTTTTTAAATGCATCAGTTAATAGTGCTACTCCAGTAGACTTCCGCACTGAAATCTGACATGGGGTTAGACATATTGCCAGTTTCCCAGCTGTCCCAGTCATGTGACTTGTGTCTGCATTTTAGGATGGAACTACTCTCTGGCAGGCTGTTATTTCTCCTACTCAAGGTAACTGAACTTGACTTTTACTCTTGAATGTTGTTCTTAGCTCTACCAGGCAGCTGTTATCTTGTGTTAGGGAGATGTTATCTGGTTACCTTCCCATTGTTCTGTTGTTAGACTGCTGGGAGGGGTGTGATTTCACTCCAACTTGCAGTACAGCAGTAAAGAGTGATTGAAGTTTATCAGAACACAAGTCACAAGACTTGGGGCGGCTGGGAAACTGACAATATGTACTGCCAAACAGAACCTCTTGTAGCCTGCTGGTCCACATAGAGGCTACCAAATAGCCAATCATAGCTTTAGGTTTATGGCACACTGGGCGTTTTGGGGAGATTGAGTTGCCTGGCGACTAATCGCCTCCACTTTGCAGAGACCAATCTCCCTGAACGCCTTCCCTCACTCTGCGCCTGGCTTAGATGGAAAATCTAATCACGCCCGGCGATTCGTTTTCTGAATGTCGCCCGAAGTTACCTTGCCAGGCATCTTCGGAAAACGAATTGCAGCGTGTGATTAGCACCGGCGATTTTCCATCTAAGCCAGGCGCAGAGTGAGGGAAGGCGTTCGGGAAGATTGGTCGCTGCAAAGTCGAGACGATTAGTCGCCAGGCGACTCAATCTCCCCAAAACGCCCAGTGTGCCCTAACCCTTAATTGGCACCCTAGGGACTTTTTTCATGCTTGTGTTAATCCCTAACTCCTTTTACATTTTAATGTGGCTCATGGGTACTTGCGCTGCCTTCTATTTGCACGTGCCATCAAATCTATCTTAGAAAAGACATTTTTAGCCACTAAGAATATACAAACTTGTAATCTGTGATATGATGAATGTAAACAACGTGCTCATTTCGGGACATTAACTTGATTTGTTTAACATCTGGTTAGACAGAGACATAACACTGACTTGTGAAGTCTTTTTTTTATTTGGGGATTATTTGGGCCCCGCTCCCATCGTCATCTGTGTGCAATTACACAAGCAGCTCTTTGATCAGGATGCATGGAGCACAACAGAATAAAACAGTCCCTTATAAGATGTTGAAGAAAAAGAGAAGAAGTCTCATTAAATGGGAGAAAGTATTATAATCAAAACATAAAAGACAAGCCTGTAATATACCAAGCTGCTTTTAAGGCAATGATGCACAATCCTTGTAATTTTGATGTAATAGCATTTCAGCATCTTCTTGCACAGGGTAAACAGAACCATAACGTCAGTATGAGCTGGTGAAGCTTTTGCCAAATTTAGTAGTGGTGATACCCAACTTCACAATGGGAGCAATGAGATGAGAGCAGCATCTTTCTGTCTGTTTCTGTACTGCAAATTCTGTGTCCGGAAACAATGAAGCAGAAGGCAGCTCCTCTCAGGTCTATTCATCAGCTGGCTTCTGCTACGTTGTATTTCTACCAAATTATATTTGCAAATATCTTTAAGTAGTTGAAAATGTGTAATGAATGTACACTGGAAAGGCGAATATGAGCAGCTTTAGGGTTAGAACTACACGGACGATTTTAGTTCGTTTCCGATGCTCGGCGACAAAACTCACGCGTCAAGTTTGATGTGACGGAAAACAAGGTAAGTAATAGTAATGTCGGATGGTGTTGCAGCGTTCATCTGAGACAACACGACTGTCGGATGCAGACGGAGCTTGTGACTGTCGAATCCACGCTGCGACAGCTTCTGCCATTACTATTGCTTACCTTTTTTCCGTCCCATCAGGCTTGACACGTGCGTTTTGTTGCCAGGGTCACATCCGCCAGAAACGCATGGAAATTGTCAGAGTAGTTCTACCCTTAGCCCCATATGTAATAAAAGGCACTAAGCCAGGCGCACTAACCCGTAGCAACCAATAAGATGTTTGCTTTTTACCAGATGACCAGTGAATTCTATCCACTGATTGGTTGCTAAGAGTTGCTGCTCCTGGGCAAACTTGGTGCCTTTTATGACATTTCCACCATAGGCTGCAAACATCAGGCTCTTGCCTAAATAACTCTCTCTGAAAGTTAGAGAACGAGCAATCCAAGTGCTTACTGACTGCAGGAAGGGCATACAATATGAACAGACAGTCGGGGTCAGTGAGCAGTCTGAATTGTTAATAGGGCTCAGCTCATTCACCATGACTAAATTATCAATTGTCCATCTTTTGCGCTTTGTCCACTGCGTGGGGCATTGAGCAAATTGCCGCAATCTATTTTGGAGCACATAGACCTGTGGATCATGGAATGAATGAAACACTGCGTGTGGCACAGCTCCGTTCAAGAAGGGTGGGTAGGGTACGACATAAGCTCCCCCACTCCCTGCCGTATACCTTGAGTATCATTCACATAAAGACCAGAGTGCCAGGGGGTACAGTCTGCATCAGAACCCTGTCCTTAATACCTGCCTGGTAAGGACAATGCAGGGTCGGACTAGAGCATTAGGGGTCCACCAGGACTGCAATCCAAAGGGCCCTCCTGGCAGTCACCTGGGGTGGGGCCCCCGCGCACATGAGAAAACAGCCATGCTAATCAGGGGAGCAGGTCCCACCAGGTTTTTTCCTGGTGTCCTGCTTGGCCAGTCTGACCCTGGGACAGTGTAAGCTGTATCTCCTGGTTCTGCATTTGTCACCGAGCGCTGTTTTTTTCATGTGACGCTTAGTGCAGAGTACTGATCCTTTCTGAATGAGCACTATGGGGTGTGCTCTTGAACTTGTGGCTTCCACAGTCAGAAATGATACCTAATATCTTACAATCAATTAAAAAAAGGAAATGAATGTACACTGCAAAATGTTCAGGGTAAGGGTAATACTCAGGTAATACATAGGGTAAATGTAATAATGCTCAGGATAAGGTTACTACTCAGGTAATACTTAGGGTAAGGGAAATAATTCTCAGGGTAAGGGTGATGCTCAAGGTAAGGAAAAAATGCTCAGGGTGAGGGTAATCTTCAAGTAACACTTAGGGTAATAAAGCTTGGAGTAAGGGTAATACTCGGGTAATAATTAGGGTAAGGATAAAAATGATCGGGTAAGGGTAATGCTCAAGTAATGTTTAAGTTAAGCATTATAATGCTCAGAATAAGGTTAATACTCAGTGTAAGGGGAATAATGTTCAGGGTAATACTCAGGGTAAGGGTAACAATGCTCAAGGTAAGGGTAATACTTAGGGTAAGGATAATAATGCTTGGGGTAAGAGTAATACTCAGGTAATGCTTAGGGTAAGGTAAAAATGCCTGGGAAAGGGTAATACTGTAGTAATAGTAAGGGTAAGGTAAAAATGCTCAGGGTAGGGGTAATACTTAGGGTAAGGGTAATAATGCTTAGGGTAAGGGCTAATACTCAGGTAATACTTAGGTTAAGGGTAATAATGCTCAGGGTAAGGTCAATACTTATAGAAAAGGGTAATAATGCTCAGAGTAAGAGTAATAAACAGGTAATACTCAGGGTAAGGTTAATACTCAAGTAATATTCAGAATAATAATGTTTAGTGTAAGAGTAATACTCAGGTAATACTTAGGGTAAGGGCGGTGGCTTAATTAGATATTACTGGGCCCAAAGCAAATAATTTTTCAGGCCCCCAAAATGTCTAAAGGTTGACCTGTTTTACCAATATTAATTGAAATTTTATATAATTTAGGGCCTCATGGGGTCCCTATATCTCCTGGGCCCCCTGCAGTTGCAGAGTCTGCTATTACCCCTGGGTAAGGGTAATAATGCTCAGGGTAAGGGTAATACTCAGGTAAAACTCAGGGTAAGGATAATAATGCTCGGGGTAAGGGCAATACTCAAGTAATACTTCGGGTAAGGGTAATAATGCTCTGGGTAAGGGTAATACTCAGGTAAAACTCAGGGTAAGGATAATAATGCTCGGAGTAAGGGCAATACTCATGTAATACTTCGGTAAGGGTAATAATGCTCTGGGTAAGAGTAATGTTCAGGATAATACTCAGAGTACGCTAACATCAGTTATTTATTTATATAATGTATTTTAACAAAATCTAACCAATTTTACTGACATGGACTGTAAAAAATAAGCTTGTTGACAACTTTATCAATAGGGAAGATACAAATATAGGAGGGTCTGTATTTCTTACAAAAGAGGTGGCAGCCCTACCCGTCACTAGTAACTGAATTGCAGACAGTTATAGCTTTAAAGCTACAGCACCGGCCAGTAAGAGACTTGATAATACCAGTCAGTACTTACCAATTGATAAGTAGTCTATGAAGATATTGAGCCGGCCCTTCATATGAAAACCCTGTTTTATCTATTAAAAGTTACCCTGCTCCTGTAGGATCATTGTTAAATGTTGTATTAATGCTGCAATACTACATTTAACATACAAACCTCTAGATGGCACTAACACACATAAAGTGTTAGATTTATACGAATAAATATTCACAGCTCAAAGATTCTCATGTTTTCAGTACTTTCTATGTTACTCCTGCTTGTGAGTGTAAATGACAATGGTCACTTGGTACATGTATGGGACCTGTTTTCCAGAATGCTCTGGACCTGAAGCTTTCCAGATAACAGATCTTTTCATAATTTATATCTTCATTAAAATTAAATAAATAGGATGGTTTTGCCTCCAATAAGGATTAATTATATCTTAGCTGGGATCAAGTACAAGCTACTGTTTTATTATTACAGAGAAAAAGGAAATCATTTTTTAAAAGTTAGATTATTTAGATAAAATGGAGTCTACTGGAGATGGTCTTTCCGTAATTCGCTTTCTGGCAAACAGGTTTCCGGGTAACGAATCCCATACCTATAAAGCCCAAAATGCTCATCCAGCACAGGCCTGCGAAAGATATAAGGCTAATTTAAGCTTAAGAAAACAAAAGGACTTCAGTGTCCCTACAAACCGACAGTGCACATGAGCTAAATAAATAGGGTTAGCCCACATCATATTTTATTAACATATGAAAAAGCTATGCTTTTTGTTCTTTCACTAAAAAACAATATTAAAGGACAAGGAAAGGCAAAAGATATAATCCCATTTTTACTTTTTTTTATGAAAAAGAAATCTATCTCCAATATACTTTAGTTAAAAATGTGTATCTTTTTTTTTTATAAGAAACCTGACTGTATTCAGTGAAATTCTCCCTTCATTTACTGCAGTTTATAGGAACTGCTAGACAATCCCTAACTGCTGGGCAGGGAAACAATCATACTTATGAACAGCAGGGGGAGCCCCAGCCTTACTTCCCAGCCATGCAGAACTCCAGCAGCTTTGTTTGTTTCCCTGTAGAGCAGTTGTTGACTATGTAGACATTGGTATTGGATTTTATTTATGCCTTTTTCATCCCCTTTAATGTTTCCAACTCCAGCTGCAGGGACAAAGATCATGGAGCCATATTTAAACAGATAAACTAGTATTCTATTTGGAGGATTATTTTGCTGAAGCCACTTGTTCTGCAGAGTTGGAGAAAGTAAATCCACATTAGATTACATGACAACACAGAACCCAGTGCAGTCTGTATATTCTGATTATTAATCAGTCTTGCTGTATCAGCTTCTGCCAGATATTATTTGACTTGTGCTGTTTTGATCAGTTATGACAATCCCTAAGCAGCCCAGATCACACTGAGCATGTGCACAGTCTTGTAAAGATGTTTAACAAAGTTACAAGATGTCAGCCCCCTGTCTGTGGCCAACTTTGAAAGCATAAATCATTTGTTTGATTAGGCTTGTGGTGCAGTAAGTTTATGTTTATGTTTAATATACAAAATACAGCATTTCTAGCCTTATTCTATTTTAGACTTTACTAGTCCTTTAAACTGCTTTCACTTTCTGACTTCCCATTCACCAAAGTAATTGTTTGCAAAAAAAAAAAAGAAACTGATTAAACAAAATGCTACTTATTGCAGTTTCAAGTTTAGAGCAAGTAGGGGGCTTTTTTCTACAAAGACATTGCTCTCCCTTTGAACAAATTGTGGGAGAGGATTGTGTGAGTTCAGTATAGTTTTCCATTTGTACTTTATTAAAAAAAAACAAATTGACAGAATATATTTTCAACATAAATCCCAATGTCTAGTGCTGATTTTCTCTGCTGAATGCCTCAGTCAAGGGCAGCAATATGCAGCTCCCTAACTTATGCTTCACAGTAAAATATTACTTATAGGCACACTCAAATAAGTCCTGGTTCATGATAGGGTGAGGAAAGATTAACATTACCCAAGATCAGAGGATACCTCTGTACTGCACGGCTGCTTGCATGTTTGCTTAAAGGAGTTGTTCACCTACCAAACACTTTTTTCAGTTCACTTGTTTTCAGATTGTTCCCCAGAAATAAAAGTTATTTTTCAATTTCTTTCCATTATTAATTTTTTTTACTGTTTTTCCAAAATCTAAGTTTAAAGTTGAATGTTGGTGTCTCTGGTGTTTGAGTTTGGCAGCTTCAGTAATTCAGGCGCAGACTCTAAACGATTACAATTTTGCAACATTTAGGGGCAGATTTACTATTGGTTAAATTCGAGGGTTAATTGACCCTCGAATTCGACCATCGAATTTTGGTCGAATTTTAACCCTTCAAATTCGAATATCGAATTTGAAGGGTTTTAATGAATGATTGAATAGTTAAAATTGGATGGAACGATAGAGTAGTTTGAATCGAACTATTTTAACCATTCCATCGAATTTTTTTTATTCGATCTGAAAATGCTGGAATAACCCTATGGGAGCTTCCCATAGGATTATACAGCAATTCAGTAGGTTTAATCTGGTGGACTAGGGATTAAAATGTTTTTTTAAAGGGAAAGTACTTCTACCATCGAATGTTCGAATGATCGAATAGATTTTTATTCGAGTCATTCGATTTGATCGAATTTTTGAAATTCGATGGTCGAAGTGGCCACAAAAATTATTCGAAAATTCTAATCTTTTTGAAAATTTGATCGAATTTCGAATCATTCACACGATTTTAGTAAATCTGCCCCTTAGTTGATACATTTCGCAGCAGCATCCCCAGGGATTCGGCTCAGCAGGGACAAAGATAAGAAATTTATCAACTAAATGTATCAATTTAGAACAGTTTACTGGGTCGGCGAACCCATTCTACTTTAGAAGGTGAAAAATTACACTTTACACTAGAGTCCTGCAGCGGGTCAGGTACCTGCGGGTTACTCTCAAAATATTGCGGTACCCTGCGGGTTGCATGTAGAAGATCCTAGTGTGGGTATAGAAGCGGTTTGGTGGTTCTGGGGGTTTGCGGGTTGAGGGTCGGCCCGCGGATCTTCTCCATATTGATTTTTACTCATTCTTTCTGAGCATGTTTACAACCAATTATGTCACTTCCCGTTTACAATGACAGCACTTCCTGTTTTATTCCTTTTTTTATGATCACGGCTACTTCCGATGATGTCACTTCCGGTTTACAATGACAGCACTTCCTGATTCTTGATGGTCAGCGGTACGCGGGTCTGGGTTGCTGATAAGGTATTTGTGGGTCGGGTTGTGTCGCAGGTCCAAGCGGGTAAGAATGCGGGTTGCAGGATTAGAAAGACAGTCACACATAAAAAATAGAAAGTCTTTGGAAAATGTCGTTATTTCTGGTGATCTATCTGAAAACAACTACAGTAGTTGTTTGAAGCGTAACAACCCCTTTAAATAGTAAATAATTCAGCTTGAGAATAAGGTCAAGGCTGCTGATTGTGACACCAGCATCTGATAAAAGAGAGGAAAAATTTACAGGTCACCACCCCAGAGTTATTGTGCACTGGTACCATACAGACTGGAGAAGTGGTTGCATCACAGGGCAGTAATGACATATAACTCACATATTAGTGTCACACATTACAGTACTGCTGCCCAGGCTCACGTGTTGTCAGTGATATATGAAGCTGTCAGGGAATACATTTACTCACTGTTCTGTCTCCAGCTGATTTGTAACAGGAGACTGACTGACTGGCTTTTTAAAACACCAGGGCCTGATTTGCATTTTACCTATTTCAATTGATGACCAGACACGGGAGCTTGCATTTCCCCCTATATTGCCCAGTGATTTATAAAAGCATGGCTGGGAAGCAGTGGGCTCTTCCAAATGGAGTTTTATTTAACCCTTATTCTAGGCTGTTTGAGTGATAGTTTAAAGGAAAACATTACCCCCGATATGAATAGTTAAAGGAGAACCAAACCCATACTTTAAAATGTATATAGTCCCCCCTACCTGCTCCCCCACCCCAGCCTACTTGCTACCTTGGGCAAATACCCCTAACTTTTTACTCACCCCTCTCAGCAGATTCAGACAGGCAGGAGTTCAAGGCAGTAATCTTCTTCAGTAAACTTCATGTCTTCTTTCGGCTCTTCAGCGATTCCCGTGCGCCAAAACTCTGTCAATTACCAAAATTACCAAAATAGATGGCTGCTGTAATCTGCAACGCCTGAATCTTCTACAAGGGATTAGTAAAAAGTAAGGGCCGGAACTAGGGGTAGGCAGAGTAGGCGGCCGCCTAGGGCGCAGTCATGGGGGGGCACACTTTAGAAGGGAAATAACGTTTTTTTATTTCTTTAAGTTTTAACTTCGCCCCTGTTTCCAGCAGCAGCGTTCTGCTCTACTTCAGTCCAAACCTCCCTCTTACTTGCCCTTTGCCTGGCACAGATCTGGGACAATATTCTCGCTGCTGCTCTGGCACAGGCTGGAGGCACAGGTACAGAATTGGGGGCAATGGCTGATGGTACAGGTACAGACTTGGGGGGCAATGGCTGGTACAGACTTGTGGCACAGGTACAGACTTAGGGGGCCAGCTGGTGGCACAAGTACAGACTTAGGGGGCAATGGTTGGTGGCACAGTGACAGACTTGCTAGGCAATGGCTGGTGGCAGAGGTACAGACTTTGGGGGCAATGGCTGGTGGCACAAGTACAGACTTAGGTGGCAATGGTTGGTGGCACAGGTACAGACTTGGGAGGCAATGGCTGTGGCAGAGGTACAGACTTGGGGTTCACAATTCTGGCCGCTTTTCATTCTGCGCATGCGCGTGACGTCAGTAAGACGCGCACTTGTGGGGAGACAGCTGCTCGCTCCGGGAGTTCCCTCCCGGAGCGAGACCGCTAGCGCTGGGATGGGGCATTTAAAAAAAAAAATAGTGAAACCCCCAACCGGAATGCGGGCTCTATCAGCCCATACCTTTGGTTCGGGGTACAATTTTGCCCCAGCAGGTGCCCTTTAAACCTTTCTATCTTGCTGCTCCTTATCTCTGGAATACCATCCCTGAATTCCTCCATAAGGAGTGGCCTCTTATTGTCTTAAAGGAGCAGGAAAAGTTAAAATGAAGCAAGCCTTATCAGAAAGTTACACCTAAATATACCAATAAACCCTCAAAGTAGTGCTGCTCCTCTGTCAAATGAAACACAGCATTTCTTTACTTGTATCGTGTACACATGGGCTTCTGTATCAGTCTTCATACCTTAAGCATGAACCTCCTTGTCCTGGGCATGAGCATGCTCGGTTTGCTCCTCTTCCACCCCCCTTCTCTGCTGTAATCTGAGCTCAGAGCTATAAGTGAGCAGGGAGAGACTCAGGCAGGAAGTGATGTCCCACCAAGCTAATACTGCAGCTGCTATCCTAAACAACCAGAGAGCTTCTACAGCTTTTTACTCAGGTATGGTAAAGCATTCTACAGAATAAATACAGCATTCTAGCTTGTACTATTGCAGCTAATCTATTACAAAAGTAAGAAAAAAAAGTCTACCTTCTAAATAGCGATGTGCAGATCCCCAAATCCGCACCTGGCCCGGGCCCGCTGCTGCCCTATATTTATAGCCCCCACACGGCAGTAACGTCACCGGAAGCTGGAACTGCTAGGTCGTGGGCAGAGAGAGCAGTAGAAGAGCTCCACACCCCTGCGACCCAAAGACTTAGTGCAGACAGCTTATTGTAGTTCTCAACACTACTTTGAATGTCTCAGCAGTCAAGAAAAACAGCAACTCATATGAGAGATCCCCCCAGAAATAATGACACTACACATGTACTGCTACTAAAATAACTACAGGTCATGATGGGTCATATAAAAGGCTCATAGTTGGTCGGGATCATCTGTAATTATAAATACTGATAAATAGACATTTTTAAGACTGCCCCCCCCCCTGAAAATATTATCTTACAAAACAGAAGCTAGGTTTCAAAGTGAATCCTTTGATTGGAATGAGAAAATAAAGAAGGAGGGAAAAGGAAATATTTGCACAACTAGTAAATTATACGACATCTTAAAGGGGAACAGCAAGTTTGGAGAAATTCCGTAAAGTTTAATATCGGAGTTTAAAGGGCAACAAGGGGATGAGCACTACATTCTGTCACAGATGTCTTACATCAATCAAGTTTGTTTTTATTAGAGGAGACTGGAACCATCAGGGAGTAATCAGCTGAAATATCTATAGAAAGGTTAGAAGAAAGAAAGGCCTTCCCCAATAATGTGTTCCATAAAAAGAGGACAGAGAGATAAAAGATCTTAATAATAACGTCCCACCTCACATGGGGTTTCTTTTGATATCATGATGAGAATGAAGCAGGATATTTTTTTAATGGGGTTAATATTCTGAATGAACAACATATTTTGTGAACGCAGCCATCCTTATTTAAAATACAGAAGAGGAGGGTGGTGGGTGCACTCCGAGTAAAAATGTGTTTAAATACAATGGAATTAATCAATGCACATTCCTTGGTTCCGTCTCCTAAATCATTCAGTATAAGTATGCGATCCGTTATCCAGAAAGCCCTGAATCACAGAATGGCTGCCTCCCATTTTATCTAAATAATCCACATTTTTAAAAAGTATTTCCTTTTTCCTCTCTAATAATAAATACAATATATAAATAATCCTTATTGGAAGCAAAACAACTTTAGACTTTAGATATGGGGATCCAAATTATGGAAAGATCAATTATCCGGAAAACCCCAGGTCTCAGGCAGTCTGGATAACAGGTCCCATACCTGCAAGTGCATGTATTAACAAAATCAGTTTTTTTTTTAGTTACAAAGTTATGATGATAAAATTGAGAAACCACGATACCACATCAAGGTAAACCCCACACGGTGGTGCCTAAAGCTGGCCATAAACAGAAAGATCCGATCATACGAATCCTCCTTTGCCCGTTTATGGGGGCTTTCAATGGGTCTTCCCAATCAAGATCTGGCCAGAATTAGGGATGCACCGAATACAGGATTCGGTTCAGGATTCGGCCTTTTTCAGCAGTATTCGGATTGGCCAAATCCTTCTACCCAGCCGAACCGAATCCGAACATTAGGGGCGGGGAGGGAAATTGCATGATTTTTTGTCACAAAGCAAGGAAGTAAAAAATGGTTTCCCTTTCCCACCACTAATTTGCATATGCAAATTAGGGTTTGGATTCAAAATGTAACAGCTAGCATTCTGTTTATACTAAAACACAATCATGCAAGGAATAAAAACACTCCCCTGTGGATGGCTTAGAAATGGTTAATGCAGTAAGATTTGGGATTAACTTGAAGGCCCATTAAAGCCAAGAGGCTTTACCCAGTTCCCAGTAAGAGTACACAGCATTACAGATCAATTTCACTCAAGCACAAAGTTCACCTCTCCTGCCAGTGACCTCCAATATTTATAAAGTCGATGCAGAAGGGTCTGCTATTTGCTTAGGACGTGGCCTCGTTAAGATTTCATAATTTTTTACTTTAAGGAATTTAGTGAATGTGCTCTAATAAATGTCTCAAGTGACTCATCAACAGCGTGGGGAATTCTTTGCATGTCACGTTTGTACAGTGCAAGAGACAGAGTGAATGTGCCCATGCACCATACACAAA
>CM044440.1:20225036-20245298 GCA_024363595.1 Xenopus borealis | reverse complement strand
ATATATATATATATTTGTTTTAGGTTGGTGATTCACTTAAATGTAAAACTTGCAAACAATGATCATATTCAGCCTACAAAAAATGCAATTAAAATGTCATTCATTTAAAGATGTGAACCAAAATAATTCACATCAGCAGTTCATTTCTGGTTCTGAATGATACTTTCTAGTATCCTTAGCCAGCTATTCTCAAGAGCTGGAGGGCAGGAAGCCTGGCAGCCCTGATTCAAAATTGCCATGTTTACATAGACTTCACCAAACAGGCAAAATAATTAGGCATAACATTTAGAAAATAATAAAACATTTCAGTTTTGCTTTTGTTATGAACTTATTTAAAGTCAGATACAAGAAATCATTTCCTAATTTAAATAAACCTTGATAATCATCTTGTCTGACATTTACAATATACAATATTATAGAATATATGATATGATAATCCTCTTGTCTGACATTTAGAATATTGCTACAGCTGCGGGCAGACTATGGCTCCATTATGTGTTGGCTAAGGTTCAGTAAACATATTTAACCTTTGTTGTCGGCAACTTCTTCTCTTCTCCCAACAAAATGATTGATTTTTTTTCAAAAAGAAGATTTTTGCACAAATATTTAACCCAGATTTAAATCTTGAGTCAGGCAAGTATTTCTGACTTGCAGTATCCATTGAAACATGAACATGGCTGCTTGTTGTGGATTTACATTTCATAAATTCTCTGTCAGCTGCTGTTTGCCATTTGCTTTAATGAACATAAAAGTTCTCTTTGAATATGCCAGCTCTGTATTTTAAACACCAACAGACAAGAGAAAAAAATGAGATTTTCATGCAAATGACCTAATTCAGTCTGAGAGGGCTTTAAACTTGTAGAGGAGGCATTTACCCTAGTTTGGTTGAGAAGAGAGGCCACTTTTGATCTAGTTCAGTTGACAAGAGAGGACATTTTTGTTCTAATTCAGTTGACAATATAGGCATTTGCCCTTGTCCTTAATACAACAAAATTTGGCTTCATATTTTAATCCTGCATCCCCCCTTCAAGTCTCTAATACGGGAGATGAAAATGACTAATGCCTCTCTTTACACTGGGTGGGAATGAGGAAAACTTGGCTTTGACTTCACATGTCCATTCGCCAGAGCAAAAATCCATCTGGCGTTAGAGTACGAAGCAACGCTAGCATATATCTCCTTTGCTAGCGAAGGGGCACCTACTCTTGTTAGTAAATCGGCGAAGTAACAAAATTACATCACGCTGGCAAATTTTTGCTAGTGTTAGAGACATTGCCCTTTAGTAAAACTGTCCCTATACAAGCACCAACACAGTGTAACTTTGCAAAAATGTGGAAGAAGGCAAGTCATTGCCTGCATAGACTGGTTTACATCTGCTCAAAGATGAACACTTCAGCCCCTAAAATATAAGTTCTTTGGGACACAGACCCAATCTCCATCCCCTAAAACTCCAAACTCTGTGCTGTGTATAGCAATAAGCATAATGGACGTGTGTCTTTTTTCAGCCTAACTTACTATGTTACTATATATATATATATATATACACACACATACATAAATATACATAAATATGCCCCTGCCTACTACATAGTAGGAGCTATGTTCATTGGAAGACACAAACAAGATGCAATGTGGATATATGTGGAAGCCTTGTTGCACAGATCTTCAAATGGCTTACAGATGGGTTGTAACTGGGGTTCCATTCAGGTGTCTGGATGAATCGACTAGGGAGGGGGCACAGGAGCCTCTGTTAAAAACCAATGGGAAATGGCAATGCCATATTTGAGGTTATTCTGGAGAACATTTTATGGAAAGAAGGAACATTTAGGTGGTTATTTATCAAACTCTGAAAAGTTCTGAAAACTACTGCGACCAAGTCTGAACTGACTTTGATCAAGAAGTTTTCAAGAATTTTTCCTGTGCTTGAAAAGGCACAAAAAAAATCCTACGATTTTTTCAGATTTTTTCAGATTTTTTCAGATTTTGCACTTGAAACCTATGATTTTTTTTTAGCAAAATTGCCTGAAAGCTGCAATATTTTCAGAAACCCAATGAAACTTTTTATGAGACTTTTGACACCATTAGACTTTATTAAATTTCCTCTGAAAAAAAAAATGTATTTTCCCCTTAATTGTCAGACTGGAAAAATACGGAGATTAATAAATAACTCCCCTAATTTATTTCTGTTGCTGTGTTTTCAACGATTCATTTGCTAACAATGAGGTATAGAAATGTATAGAAAGCCAAAGAAAATTCTAAAATGATTGACCTCTGTGGCTCAAGCAATTGGTCTTACCATGTCCATAACCATTCTGCAGGTTTCTATTTGAGACAACTTTTTAAAATGTTCATCTTTTTGTTACATTTTAATGGCTTGTTGCTTGCTTTTAGCTCCTGAAAGGAGGGTTGCACTTTTTTTTTAAGTATATGTTGAATTATATGATGGAGCTACAGCAAGTTTACTGACCTATTGATTTTTGATTGAATGGGCCATTAATGGTTACAATTAAGAAGTAGTTTCCATTAAAGGTTGTATTTAATGTAGAGCAAGCCATTTTCCCAGCAGTTACTGCATTTAGATTGACATAAAGTCAGTGAATAAATTAGTAATCACTGTTCCCTCTGTTAGGCTTTTAAAGTCCGGGGTCCAGCTAGTTTCAATTGAACAAACAATTTAATTGGCCATATACTGAATCCATGCTGAGATCCAAAGGACCTGCTATGCCATCAGTGAGATTTTCATGTAAAGTGGCAAGTATCTCTCAGAGATAATGTCTCAGGGCTCAGCAAGCTCATATTTCTTTTATACTAAAATAGAAGTCATTATGGGATGTTGTTTTTTTCTGGATTGCCCTTATTGCCTGTTTTTTCTGTTATTCTCAGTATCCATAGAACACATCTGCTTTCAAAGTGGGTTCTGAGCAAACTGAAATCGTGGTGATCACATACTGTATGTTTTAGAATTCACTCAAGTATTTGCTAAAATAATCAGCATTGGGCTGAATCCAACATAGGGACTTAAATAATCCAAAAGAAATATCTTCCCAAGATAAACACAAGTGGGCTTTATTGCCCATAAAATGAGCTTAGCTTCACATATATAATAGGAGGCATTTACACAACTGAACTATCTTTCTGTGAGTTTTGGAATGCCATGGTATAGTCACTGTGGCACCCTGCTATGAGTTCTGGGGTATTTGTACATGAAATAGTCATTATGCCATTCTGCTATGTGTTCTGGGGTATTAGTACAAGGGAATTTTCTTGAGGTAAATTGGAGAGGCTTAATATGTCATCAGTTTTTCTACTTTCTCTGGATCAACAATAAGTTAGGAAGGTATTCACTTAGACCAAAAGTGTGTCATTTTTTTTCAACCAAATTTACTGCCCCCACTGCTGTGGTTTGGTTTTCCTGAAACTTCAGGTAAAGTGGGTGGGGTCTGAAAGGTGTGTCCAAAAGTGGGCGTATGCCTATGAGGCACAATATGATAAGGGAGCCCTGTATTACCTCCTTAGGGAAAATGTTTATCCCAGGACTCATTTGTGTCAATGAGTCCTGTTCTTTTCTCCCTTTGTCTATTTTCATGTAAGTCTGGTACTAGCCGAAAGTGTATAGGGACAATTAACCTTCTGAATCAAGTTTTAGTCTTGCACAATTTAATGTTTTTTTTAATTTAGCACTTTATTATTTCTGCCGGAAATGTCACTTACAGAATGCACTTGGGATTCCTGATTCCTGCTGTTTTTCTGCAAAGGAGAGATACACTAGCAATACTGTTGTTGCCAAAAGAAGTTCTTTAAAGCTTGTGTCAAGCCCAATAACATTATCGTTTATTCAGGAAGAGCCAGCATTTTCTGCAGTGCTGTGCTGTATACACCAAACAGGCCCCATCTGTTCTTCGTGAATATATTTGAGGCTTTGCAAAATTAATGCATTAATTTAGATTTTTTTTATCTGTCAGTAACAAGTCTCTCTTAATTTGTTTTTCATTTTAGAAATGTTTTTATCATACCCATTTGTATTAATGTTTGAATAATGGAACACGTCTGTAAATACACATGCAATTGCTAGTTTATTATTGACCTACTGCAGCCAATGAGAGAAGGATGCGTGTGTCCCCTCTTATTCCATATGAAGTAGTGTGCTGAGGACCATACTTTACAGGTAAGGGACCAAACTTTTATACCTACCCTAAACCTTAGCCATGTTCTTCAACTCCCATCTACCAGCTAAACTTTATTTCTGCTATCTTCCTCCCAGTGGAAAAACTAACATTCCCTATAGCCATTTGTTGATTTCTAGACTCCCTTCCAGCATCTCCTAAAGTTTTTTACCTGGACATGTCCTTCTTGAAGTAGAGTAGGGGGCTCTCCTTGCATCTTGAAGTGTTCTGAACATTTTCTTTTGCAGTAGAGTAAAGCCATATGAGCAGTTCACAGTAGAAACCTAAGTTGCCATGGAAGCTCAGGAGCCCACCATCCACAAAGAAAGAGGTTGCACCCAAGCAATAAGTGCCCAGGAACTTTGAGAGGAGACTATGAGGCAGGCAAGCCACACATCACTCCTGTGTCCTACCCTTCAGGAAAGCTAACTCCAGTCAAGTCATCAAAAAAGGTCCTTCCAAGTGAACTTTACAGGAGCTTTACATATAAGCAAACATGGGTATCCAGTCTGCATGTTTACACCATATTTTAAAGTACAACTCCTATCATCTATTTACAGCATTTACAGTGATTTGGAGATGTTTTTTAACTAGACTAGCGAGGAGCAAATCTGTCCCATTTCACTACACAAAAAATTTGTGAAACGGATGACGCATTGATGTCAATAGACAAAACATTTTTTTCACATTAATGTCACATTAATCCCACGCATAAAAGGAATGATGTCAGGATAAGAGTGAGAGGATTCTCACAAGAAAAGTTGGAACTTGTAACTTCAGCTTTTCCCAAACAGCAAATGCAATTTATAGCTGTTGTATTCACACCGGAAGTTGCGCAGGACTCACTGGTTATACTTAAACAACCGGCTTAGCAGAACTCCAACATGGCTAACTTTGAAGATAGAAAAGCACATCCACTAGCAGAGAGAATACATAGTAATGAAAGAACATTCAACAACAATAGCAAATATCAGAAATCAGACATCTATCTATCAATCTTCTATCAATCAATCATCTATCTATCCTTTATATCTATCTATCTATCTATCCATCTATCCATCTATCCATCTATCCATCCATCCATCCATCTATCCATCTATCCATCTATCATCTATTTCTATCTATCTATCTAATCTATTTGTCTATCATCTATTTAGCTATATCTATCTATCTATTAATATAATCTAATCTACAGTTGTCTGGGCACTTATTATTAGTATTATTATTTAAACTTTGATTTATAAATGTCCTCAATTATTGTTCCATTATGTTCACACACTTTATAGCAAACATGAGTACTGTTTAAATTTAGATTCCAGACCAGCAATTCAGTGCCCACCACCCCTGTCCAAACCAACAGAGGATTGTACTTTTCCTGCCGGCACTAAATGGTTTTTCAGATTGAGTACTGCTGGAGATTATTTTAAGTGATTCTGGTATAATTCTTTTCTCTGGCAGGATGAGTAACTATAGCTCTCAAAACATAATTTTAATCATATACATTTTATGCCAGGCATAGGGGTAGAGAAGCTATATGATTAAGTGTCCTATTAACATGAAACGCATCAGGCGAGAGATGACTATATAAAATAAAGTTTTCATTTTTATTTATTATTTTTTCTGGTCTGATCTAAGTGTGGGTTCCAGTGTGCCTTGCACCAACTAGTTTGTGTTACATATACAAATCTCAAGGCTTGAGAAAGGGTCCCACGAGGCCTGAACCGTTGCCCTTTTGTTGTCTGCTTTATTAATTTTGAGCCAATAAATACACCAATTTGATTAATCACTCACAAACAGTGTGCTGCAGTATATTGGACTAATAGGCTTTTTTTCTAAGTCTTTTGATGAATTTCAATCGTACGCTTCGAACGTGTTTCGAAAGTGTTTTTTCTCTTTTCGCAGAATCGTTCGATTGTACTATTCGGGCGAATAGTCGAAAATGCTTTCAAAACCGGCGAAATTCGAGGGCTAAAAACCCTCAACAATTCGACCCTTAGTAAATCTGCCCCTTAATGTCTCCATGGAATTAAACTGGTGCAGGGATACTGAATTATTGCATCAGCTCTAATAATTCTGATGCTTTTAACTTTATCTACAAATATGATCAGGTACATAATTGGCAATTCTTGTAAGTACATCTGGATGATGTTGTTAAGATCATCAATCATAAAGTGTAATTGGCTCAGTACAAGAATAAATAACAGGTTGAGCAAATTAAGAGAGATGAATGATTGAGAAATTAATATAGACATATAGTAATAATGAGAACAATTTGCTATTTCGGTGTCTTGGGTTGCTGAAATAATGTCAGGCTCCTGCACAGTAAATTGAATGACATGTTCGCCCATCAGAGATCTCTACAATTATAGCTGTATTTTAATGCAACAAATAAGTACAAATACAATAAATACAAAATTCATACCCAAAATATATGAACCTCTGTATTTATAGTAAATTTCTATAAACATTCATATATATTTTACTGGATAGTTCATATAAACAATATTATATTTCATTCAGTTTTCCATACTAGTTAAAGTACTGTGTTTTCTATAGATAGGATTGTGCATAAAGTGGACTATGCAGCATATACGCTTACATGTTGAGCAGGCACTCAAAGACCAGACTTACAAACCAGGTGAATAAACTCAAGCAGAATCTTTATGTACACACAGAGGCAGTCTGATGGGGTTTGTGTTAATAAACACTTATATAAGCGTATCGTTGTTTAAGGGGGGTATTTATTAAAAATATAACAAATGTCTTTTTTTTTTTAAATAAAAATTTGTCCTAAATCCCATCCAGGATTTAGCTTCATTTACTAAAAAATCCAAACGAAAAATTGTGCGACATTTCGTATGGAATTTTTCAATTTGTCGCCCAAAAAAAAAATTTAAAATTTGTCAAGTTTACGAATGAAAACTAGCATCAAACAGCCCAAAAAACTTAAAACATCATGAAGGTAAAAACCGTCTTTCAACTGTAGAAGGAACATCTGCTATTGACTTTTACATGACAGATTTACAGATTTTAGCTGGAGCATTTTTGGATTCAGCTTTTTAGCAGCTTTGGAGCATAATAAATCTTGAAAAATTCTAGTTTTTTTCTCTAGAATTTGAGTTGTTTTCCCCTTAAAGAAGAATGAAAGGTCTTCTAACTTGGAGGTGCCAAAAGTTAGGCACTCCCAATGAGCTAAAACCCTGGTGCGGTGCTCTGATCAGAAGAAAACTGTACACCAGTTGTACCAGTGCAGGGCAACTGTAAATTGTATTGTCATTCCTTTAAAGCACTTTTATTTTTTGGTGTTACTGTTCCTTTAATGCACCCCTGTGACCAGCTAGACTATGCATCATGAACCCCAATTGTCTTTATGTGTTTTGATGACTATGCAGCATAAAACTCAATTTCTTCAGCATTTTAGTGGCAGTAGACCATTGGCAGTAACTTTAGGAGTGATCCGATGGGAAAAGTAAAAGGCAATATTGCTGCTATTTGGGCTGTTCCATCCTACCAGGTTAAAGGAACAAAAACACAAAAAAAAATGAAAGTATTTTAATGGAATTGCAATATAATGTAGTTTTGTCCTGCACTGGTAAAACTGGTGGTTTGTTTTTATAAACAAACTGTTGTGTAGCCATGGGGGCAGCCATTCAAAGCTGAAAAAAGGAGAAAAGGCACAGGAGAACCTTGCCTCAGGTGGCACAGAGCGGCCAATTACCAGAGGCAGCAAAAAGTTTTAACTTTTTGGAGTTACTGTTCCTTTAACCAAGGAATGAAATTGAGTAATGCATTAATTGGTTTGCTTCAAGAATTCTTTAAAACTGGACATCTTTTTTGGGCTCTATAGTTATTACTTTAGTTGCACAACATTAATAATTCAGTACATGTTGTACATGTGATTAGTAATCAGATCAGGCATATGCTGTATACTACAGCGCCATACATGCAACCACAAAGCATGTAATTGAGTGAATCATGAATAAGTCATACCCAGCATGCATTTTTTATACATGTCGCTAAAGGGTTGATGTGACTGCCATATTTATCAAACAGATGACACTCAGTCCCACTCACAACAAGCACAATATATGATGATGGAATTCTACTGGAAGATGCAAATAATCTTCTTTCTAGTGATGAGCAAGTGATTGTGAACATGTGTGTGTGTGTGAAAAAATTCACAAAATGGGGAAAAATCAGCAAAATGCATTGAAGTAATGGGAACTTACTTCTTGTGACGACTTTATTGTCCCAGCAACAATTTTTTCGAGGCTGTTGTTTTGTTACTGTGAAATTTTTCATGGCAGATTTTTGCAACAAAAATTTGCAGATGACAGAATGGCGAATTTTGCCACAAATCCATTCCTGGCAAAACAATTCACTCATCACTACTCCTTTCTCTTATTACTGGAGTTATTTAGGCAGATTAGGAGTGATTATTACTACATAAATCTGCATTGTCTACATAAATGTCTATTTTTTTGCTTAATTGCCCATTAAGGGAGCTTTCATCTCTATTCACGCTTATTGTGACTCTATGCCTGTAATATATGAAAGGGAACAGAAGGTATATCCTGCTGCTACAGCTGTACTGCATGAGCATGGGATTTAGTGTTTACAAATAATGTATGAATATTTATAAGTAATAATGTGTGATAGTGTGCTTGGAATCCCTGTCTTTTTGTCCAGGAACTATAATGAAATATGTAGCTTTCTGATGTCTGAGAAAGCTCATGGTGTGTTGTCTGCTAGAAATAGGTTTAAGGATTACTTACCGCTAGATAAAGTTTACTTTTAGGCTAAGGCCAGACGGGGAGATTCGGGGGAGATCCGTCGCCTGGCGACTTCTCGCGGCGACTTCTCGCTCCCGAATCTCCCCGAATAGCTTGTCACCGCTGCGCGCCCGCTAGGCGTAAAGTCACCTGTGCTTGTTCAGACTCAGCGGCCCGGTTTTAAAAGTCGCTCAGAATTGCCTGGCAAGGCAATTTTGAGCGACTTTTAAAATCGCGCCTCTCCGTCTGAACAAGCGCAGGCGACCTTAAGCGTAGCGGGCACGCAGCGGTGACAAGCTATTCGGGGAGATTTGGGGGAGATTCGTCGCCGCGAGATGTCGCCAGGCGACGGATCTCCCCCGAATCTCCCCGTCTGGCCTTAGCCTAAGTCAAATAAGGATTACTCCCACTCAGATAAGGTTTACTCCTAGGGAGTAATCTGAATTTTTCTGATTACTTAATAAAAAAAATCCAAACAAACTCATGATTTACCCTTATTTATCACAAAAAAAAAAACGCAACGTTTTCCGACTGTTGACCAAAATACTTGACTTTTTCGCATGAAAAATCTGAATTTTTTTGGATATGAAACCTGAAAAGTCCAACTTTTTTGTGAAATTGGCGGTACAGCCCAAAATGTTCAGATTATTGTATGAAACCCAGCGCAGACAACATTATCTTCAAATTGCAAATAGGACCTTTACCATTGACTTCTACATGGAGTATTTTTGGATTCTGATTTTTTTCAGCCTTGGTTTATCAAATCTCGAAAAGTTTGAGTTTTTTTCCCTTAAAATTTACATTTTTCAAGTTTTTAGCATTCTAACGTTAATAAACAACCCCACCCCCAAGTGTTTACATATAGCCAGATAAGATTTACTCCCAGTCAGATAAGGTAACCATATCGCAGCACTTCACCAGGAGTAGATTCACCGGCACAACGATAATTGACTAAAATGCAGAGCTGGGTCCATGGTGCCAAATGCTGGAGAAGTTGCGCTAGTGTTACTTTGTCAAGCAAAGTGAAGTTGCGCTAGCGTTGCCTAATTTGCATACGGCGGGAAGTTAAAGCTCAATGGACGTATATGTTGCAGCAAATATGTTAAACAAGCCCGGGAAACCTTAATAAGAAAATAGAGTTGTTATATTGCCCTATTCATGTGCCCACTGTATCGTTTATGTTCTATATGTAAGGAAATGTAGGGGGGAAACCAGGTACCCAAAAAATTTTTTTTCGATCTTTTGCAGCCTATCACCCTGTAAAAAGGAAAAGACGCTAACATTGTTTGGGACTTCAACTATTCTTTGAGGAATATCTACTCTATCTACTCTATTGCACTTTGCCTGGTCTGAGGTGGCACAAGAGGTAACGCACAGTAAAATCCGCATCTTAGTGAATTGGCAGAGTTACATGAATTTGCCAGATCAAACATTCATCCGGGCGTTAGAGTGCAAAGAAACGGTAGAGTAATCTCCTTCGCTAATGAAGGGGCAATTTTTTCTAGCGTTAGTCACCTAGGTGTTCATGGTTTAGATCCCTGGGGTGAGGGGTTTCTGTTTTTAAATATTAGTCAGAAGCCCGAAGGCCAACGTATGATAGTAACCCTATTGAGAAATAGTGAAGGTAAAATCCTGTTTTATGTGCATCTGTCTGTTCTCTGCACAAGAAATCTGCTTGCCTAATCTATTAAAAAGCTACCCCCGCCCCACACACGCAATGACAACAGATTGATTTGAATGTTGTTGCCCTTTAAACACATCCTTTTTAATCCACTGCATTTATTAGGATGGGGCCTTATGACATCAAGACATTGGCCGTGTCGGTTGTATTTTCCCTTGCATATCATTCAAGCACCGAAGAAAATGTCAGCATTTGGTTAATTAACTATAAAAACATTACATTTCTAAATCTGATGGCTTCAATCAGTGGAACAGAGCAGAATGAGAAGTTTACCTGCTGAGTAGTATATTCATTTCTGCACCAACCATTACAGTTTACTTCACCCTACAGTACAGTGCGACAGAAAGATTTGTATTAGAAATTGCTTTGTCACCCTGATTAAGTTTAAGCACTGGTGTGAGAAATTGAGTTCCAGCTAAAAACACATCATTATAAAGAGGTTGTGTGAAAACTAATTCTAGTTATTTCATGGACAAATGTTAAGAATATCACCTCTGAGGAATTCAGGTCTGACTACAAGAATAAAAGGTAAAAATTTTCACCAAGACTAAAAACCCACCGCGAGAAAACTTCAATGTTGACTCCCCTTGACTTCAATGTGTTTTTCACATTCTTCGGCATTTCCAAATTTTTTGGGACAGATTCGGTCATTGCTAATCCACACATTTTGAAGGCTCACATATGTAAATCTAAGGGCAGACCAAAAATTACAAGGGGGTTATTTATTAAAGTCAGAATGCCAAAAACTTGAAATATTCAAGTTTCTTTTACTATAAAAAAAAAAAAAACTTTTAGTGGGAGGGAAAAACTTAAATATTTGTGATTTATTATGCTACGAGGCTACTAAAAGTCCGGATCTGAAAATACTCCATCTCCAAGCTGTTGGGGCCCCGTAAAAGTCAATGGCAAAGGTCCCATTTCAAATCATGATTTTATGGTCTGCTCTGAGTTTCAGTCAAAAAAGAAAAATTACAAGTGTTTCCGGCATAAAACCAGAAATATTCAGAGGGTTTTTATTGCAGAAACCTGCATTTATAGAGTTTTTTTTCCAAACTGATTTTATGGAGTTTTTTAAAAAGCTAAATTAGGTCAAATCGTGGATTCTAGTTTGATCATTGCATTGGACAGAGATATGTCATTAGCCATCAATGCCCTTTAAAGTTCTTCTTGCTGCCATCAGCTGTAGTCATGTTTTATTGCCTTACTGGCATTTTGGATTCATTTCCATGTGATGAAACCTGATATAAAGAATCAGTTTCTGACGAATGTAGATACATACTGTATGTAGACTCTATGGGTAAATCATTTCATATTCTTTCTGTGATTAGCAATTCTCTGATTTTACAGTAATAAACCTTATATTTAATAAGTGTTTATTTACCTGCATTTAGTTGCTTTAAGGCTCCTCTTCTGTATCAGATCCATGATTCCATACCATGTTTTCTTCCAGGTCCTAAATAAAACTGAACCAAGAGGTATTTGTTGAACTTTCCAATAAGGGATTATGTTATTAGCGCTAAATTGCAATATGAAGAACAGCACAGCACAAAGGCTACATACACCTCTATAGAAAATAATCTCTATAGGACAGTACTAATAAGTAAATGTTCATATATTCCTTTTTTATTCGTATGTGGTTACCTCAATTTTGTATAATGCTGAGCCATGATCAGCTGCACTAATATCATTTAGCCTTGAATGCTCCCATAAACCCCCTTTTTGTTTACTTCCGTACTGTATCCGTACAGGTATGGGATCCTTATCTGGAAACCCGTTATCCAGAAAGCTCGAAATGGCCATCTCCCATAGACTCCATTTTATCCAAATAATAAAAATTTTTTTTTTTTAATTATTTCCTTAATCTCTGTAATAATAAAACCTTAGCTTGTACTTGATCCAAACTAATATATAATTAATCCTTATTGGAAGCCAAACCAAACTATTGGGTTTATTTTATGTTTAAATGATTTTCTATTAGACATGGACAGGTATGAAGATTCAAATGACGGAAATATCCGTTATCTGGAAAATCCCTGGCCCCAAGCATTCTGGATAGCAGGTCCCATACCTGTACAAGTCTCTCGTAATTAGTGATGGGTGAATTTATTCGGCAGGCGGGAATTCGCGGCAAATTCCCGTGATTCGCCGCCGGCGAATAAATTTGCGGAACGCCAGCGAAAGTTCCCCTGCCGAAAATTCGCTGGCGTAAAAAAGAATTCGCTATTTTTTCGGCGAAGCGAAACGGGATAGATTCGCCCATCACTATTCGTAATCTTAACCCTGACTTCATTCCAATGGTCATTTTTATTCTTTAACTTATGTTTCCTTTCTAACCACGGATTTGTCTTCCTAGTTTATTTGTAGTAGCTGCTGTATTATTCTTGTGCTGGACTTCTAAACAGTCCCTACTTTATTATTCCCATGCACATTGCAGTGCTAGCAGTTTTTTTCCCCTGTAGTCAGAGTGAACAGCAGATTGTGGGCCTAGGGCAAGTTCCAATAAAGAGGGACTCTGGAAAGTAGAATAGAAAGCAGGCAAATAAAGACAGCTTTCTAATTTTTAAGAGACATAAACCCAGAATGGGAAGTACATTAGCTACAGCCAGGCACCTGTATATACTCAGAGATGATTGTGGAGGTGAATACAAAACACTGCATAAATGTTCAATTTATTTTAATACCAAATGTTTAGTTTAACTACTGCACTTCTTTAGCTTGTACAACGGCAGCAAATAAATGGCACTCTATTAGCCAAAGCTCTTATATATATATATAAATACATTCTTTCATTGACATTCACTTGGCATAATGATTGAGCTGATGTCAGCTTCACTAAATAGACCCTTAAGGTCCTCATTCTGTCTCAAGCTTTCCCCAAATCACAAAATGTACTGCAGCAGCAGAACGCCAGATGCTGACTGATGATACACTTGTAGCAGAGAGTTGCTGATGTTCCCCGCACCCTTGGGGTGCTGGTTACGTGTATTGTGCTTGGGGGTTAATTGTCACATGTGCCCTTGATTTCCATGGACTCTGCGGGACCCTAAGCCCAACCTCCTCAGCAACGGCCGTGTACATCTGTTCTTTATTTATATATGAAATATATTCATTCCTGTTGAATCAATTATTGGGATATTGTACTTGATTAAAAATAATGTTTGCTAGATCTGTAACATCTGTAAATCAGTATAGTGAATTTTCCCATTGCAGCCCCCTGTTAGGTTTGTGGTCAACCAATAAACCACCCAGCCTCTCATTCCTAAACAGAAATGATTTCTTATTTATTCATTTTATAATTAGACGTCTGGCATATCTTTGAAACGCAGTCTCAGGGAAAAGGATCCACAGGCATGCCAGATGTTTAAGCTGCACCTTAGCTGATTAAACACCACCCCCAATGCTTTTGTCTCAAGTTAGTGACAGCTTTGGGTATAGTTTTGTTTCTCCTCCTTCCACTAGATCAGTACTGTCCAAATTCGGTTGCACCAAGGGCCATAATTTATCTGACATACATGGTAGAGGGCCCACAAAGTAGGGCACGCAAAGGCAGAGTAGGGCAGGTAGAGTATGTCAAATACAATGAGCATAGGGCAGGCAGAGTATGGCACACAGGGAGCATAGGGCAGACAGAGTAAGACACACAGGGAGCATAGGGATTACTTGAGATAAACAATTATGGGGCGATTATATAGAAGATTACCCATAGAAGTCAATAGGAGCTGTGCTGAACAGTTTGGATCTTTTTTTAAAGGAACAGTAACACCTATTTTAAAGTGTTTTAAAGTAAAGAAAATATCATGTAGTGTTGCCCTGTGCTGTTAAAACTGATCTGTTTGCTTCAGAAACACTATTATAGTTCATATACATAAGCTGCTAAGTAGCAATGGCGGAAATTGAAAAACGGCTATATGGCAGAGGATAAGTAATGGATAACAGATAACATTATGTTCTACGGAGCTTATCTGCTATCTGCTGTGTAACTTGAGCCTTTTCTTCTTTAAATGGCTGCCCCCATGACTACACAGCAGCTTATTTATATAAACAATAGTAGTGTTTTTGAAGCAAACACTGCAGTTTTACTAGTGCAGGGCAACCCTGCATTATATTTTTATTACTTTAAAACAATTTGTTTTTTTGATGTTACTGGTCCTGTAAGCATTTCTGACTTTAAGGGGCAGATTTATCAAGTGTCGAATTTCGAAGTGAAAAAACGGACTGTTTTCAATGGAATATGTCGGTTTTCGATCGATTTAAAATGGTTCGAAACGTTCAAAAGATTTCCTACAAAAAAAATTGAATTCTCAAAAATTTCAAAAAGTCTCCATAAAGGTTATAGGAGGTCCCTCACAGGCTAGTACTTTGGTCGAATTTTTCAATTTCAATAAAAAAATTTCAATTTGAATCAAAATTTTGGCCTATTCGATAGACAAAGTACCCAAAAATTACTTCGAAATTCGATTTTTTTTTTTAATTCGAATTTTCACTTCGACCCTTGAGAAATCTGCTCCTGTTTCTCAGGTGGGTTTTTCTGGGTTTTTTGTATGAGAAAATACAATTTTGTCTCGTTAAGCTCTATTTTTGTCAGTGCTTTTTATATTGTGATCTTTTAATAAATGATATGGCATTCGTGAGGACTCCAAGGAGTCATTTGCGCTGTTAAGTATAAGGGGGTTGGGGGTGCATTGAGAGGTCAGCACTAGAAGAATAAAGGAGAGGGGGAGACAGTGGATGACTTGTTGGGGCAACAGGGCTTTGAGGTAGAGGTCTCAGAGGAACTGACACTCAATAACAAGGACACCCAGAACCCGGTGTTACCCGTGGTGGAGGTGAAGCAGGCAACAGGCCTTGGCCTTCTAACTCACACTCATGTAGGTTATGATAGATATTGCATGTGTTATACAGGCCTATGTTGGAAATTAGTTATGGCATGATTGAAACTACTCTAGGCAAACCTTGAGCCATTGGGATGGTTGCTATTACTATAATGCAGTGATCCCCAACCAGTAGCTCGTGAGCAACATGTTGCTCTCCAACCCCTTGGATGTTGCTCCCAGTGGCCTCGAAGCTGGTGATTATTTTTAAATCCCAGGCTTGGAGGCAAGTTTTGGTTATATAAAAACCAGGTGCACTGCCAAACAGAGCCTCAATGTAGGTTGACAATCCACATAAGGTCTACCATTTGGCCAATCACAGCACTTATTTGGCACCACAAGAACATTTTTCATGCTTGTGTTGCTCCCCAACTCCATTTACTTCTGAATGTTGCTCACAGGTTCAAAAGGTTGGGGATCCCTGCTTATAATGACTCACCTAAAGTATATCACCAGGATCTTTATATCGTTTAAGGGATTTGTTTCCAGCCTATAGAAAGAAGTATTGCACTACCTCCGGCCCGGAATGAGCTATGGAAGCAACAATCTCTCTTGCAGTCTTCTCCTAGGATGGTAACTGAAGATAATGTTGGACGGCTTTGCACGTGTCATCACTACAGAGGTTAAACATGGTTTACAATTAAAATGTATGTTGTTCTTTTTCCTTAGACATGAGCAAGAATCATGTGGCAAACAAAATGTTTCTCCTTGAGCATTTTACATAAATAAGGATTTCATTTTAGAAATGATGCTCATTCAAAATAAAGTTGTGACATGTTCCTGTGATTAGACTAATCTCTAAATAATGAACACAATCCTTGCCTTGATGAGTCAGTCTAGACTCCCGTAAACAGATTAACTGATTAGGTACTTTAGTTGATTAAATCATCAGGCTAAAATGAGTACATTTAGGAAAAACCCACAGGTAGTTTGCATATACACATCTGATTCAAATCCCAAGAAACGTTCACATAGCTGTAATGTAATTCCTTCAAATATTTCCATGTGCGTAATTTGGATTTTGGAATTATATAGTTTTAAGATATTTTTATTATGACTATTTTTAGATGGAAATTACCCTTTTGTGAAAGCAGAAGATCAACTACCCTAAACACTGTTTGCTGCAGAAAGTGACTGTTAAAAGACTCCCCGCAAGAATTGATATTGATTCAAAACAATATATTCATCTTGAATTGATCACTTGCTGTTCCAGTCTATTGTATTTAATCAAAACTGGCATTGATCAAATCAATGGAGAACAAAAAAAAAAGCCATCTATGGCATTTAACAATCCAGACCAATTGCTTCAATTGTTGGCTGGCAAATTATAGCAAACCAATCCTGAAGGTTCAGAGAATGATTAATATCAATTTAAAGTAATATTCTTCTAATGGAACTGAGCCAATAAAGCATATTGATTGGCTATTTAGATCAAATAGAGATGCATGATTCATGGATCAAAACTGTTGGGATAAATATCTATTATCTGTGGGATAATTTAGCATGAATGCTAAACACATAAGTCAACCAAAATGTACTTTAGTAAGAATTAGCATCCTATAAACCTGGAGAAGACGGTCAACAAGAATGTATAAAAGCTAAATGGCCAAGAAAAAAGAAATTTGCACTTGCACTTTTTGAGTAAAGTAATATTCTTCTAATGGAACTGACCCAATACAGCATATTAATTGGCTATATAGATTCATTCAGAATTGCGGGATTCATGGATCAAACTGCTGGGATAATTATCTATTATCTTGGGATAATTTAGCATGAAAGCTAACCACACAAGCAGGCCTGGATTTGTGGAGAGGCCACCTAAGCCCAGACCTAGGGCAGCAGGATTTTAGGCGGCGGCATGCTGCCCAACCACACCCACATTGGTCATGTGTGCCAATTCCCATTGCTCTGTCCAGATGATGAAGATGGGCAAATAAAAGGGAGTGGACAGGGGCGATAAAAGACAGCAGGCCTAGGGGCGCCCGCTTTATAAATCCGGCCCTGCACACAAGTCAACCAAAATGTACTTTAGTAAGCATTGGCATCCTATAAACCTGGAGAAGATGGTCAACAAGAATGTATTAAAGCTAACTGGGCAATAAAAAGGATTTTGCACCTTGCACGGAGTTTCACCTGCGCAATGCATGACATCACTGACTAACAAAAAAAAATATAGAACTAATTAGGTGTCATTTACTAGGTCCTGGGTAGAAAAACAAGAGGTACAAGAGCATGCCCATTAGTGCCGATGCACAGTATTTCTGGAAGAAAATTTAGTGTAGGTTGCTGAGTGGAGAGTCAGTGGGTGCAGACCAGCCCTGTGATCACCACCTTCTACAATGTATGAGGAAAGTACCAGGCCGTTGTAGCTTGTGCACACCAACACTCTCCCTATCTTTGTGAATCTTAATGAGCGTTCAGCAGTGCCATATTTATGGTGATAGCTGCAGGTAACTGTTCTACAAAACAAAGCACTGAGACCTACAGCCCAGGTCCAGACTAGGATTTAAAAAAGGCCCTGGCATTTCAAGTACACAGAGGCCTAAACAGCCCCCAACCTGCCCAACACATAGTGACTGTCTATGGCATCTTACAGCAGCCCCTCTAACATTTGATAGAATCCACAGTCTCTTCTCTCAATGTGTTAAATCAAGAAGGTTCTTAGTATTAGTAGAGCAAAACTGCCCACTGAAAAATTTAGTCAACAGGCATTTTGTTTACTACAGTTTTTCTGATGCCAAATACATTGAAGCCAATGGATTCTTACTTAATGTTGACAATGTTTTCACACATTTTACTATTTTTCCTTATAGTTCTTGAGACATAAAAAGTTTTTTTTTTTTAATATGAATCCTCATCCTGAAATTGTTTCCTACTACAAACATCCCCATCCTTGCTTTTTGTCAGTATTGCACTTGCCAGTTAATTGATGATCCATATCCTGGAATCAGCCAATTAGAGCAGGTGGAATCTGTCAGTAACTCACAGCAAAAATGTTTTGGTTTCAGCCAAAGAAAAAAAAATGTTGAGTTGAGGAACTCACAAATAAATTGTCAATGACTGTACTGTATATAAACTAAATGTGAAAAAATATTTAATAACTCGTGTAATAATGATTGTTCCCAACAGTTTAAAGGATTATTTTTTTCAGTTCAGTATTTTCTGTTATTTGTACTGATTAACTAACAGGTTGAATTATATAGATATAAAGAAATGCACATATGAAATGCTTTACAACAACAGAATAATAAAACCGACATGTTGAGGTTCCCTGTAATCATTGGTTTATTAGTTTATCATTAGTTTAACATGTCAGTTGTCTATAGTCTATATTGCGGTGGTTCTTCGGAGGGAGTAAATAAGCGTATTGTGCTCTGTTTTAGATTTATTATCTGACAACCTTTGCCTAAAGAGAAATAAATGAATGTTTGCTTCTTTCAAAATGGACTGTGGGTGGGAAGGTTTGGAATAGTTGGATCTATAGTATATAAACAATTCTGTGATGCATCACTACATGCGCATCTTGTGTCCAGTCAAACACAGTTTATTACAAAAGCATTAATTACTGGAAAACAAATAATATTTGCTGTATTTTTCCAGTGAAATCATTCTGATAATGTAGCCCATCATTGGGTGAGACTAGTATACTAAGCTCAGCAACACCCCTGTACCTCCCCAGACTGACAAGAGTAAGTTTAAGGTTATTTAAACAATAAGATCCCTGGCAGGAATCTGAATGTAACCAACAGAATCAAAGACATTCTGTATATGTTTTTTTTTCTTCAAAACACATCCGTTAATAGTGCTGGTCCAGCAGAAATCTGCACAGAAATCAGTTTTTAAAAATAAAAAACATTTTTCTATATTTAATTTTGAAATCTGATATGGGACTAGACATATTGTCAGTTTCTCAGGTGCCCTCAGTCATGTGGCTTGTGCTCTGATAAACTTCAGTCACTCTTTACTGCTGTACTGCAAGTTGGGCAAGTTGGAGTGATATCACGCCTGTCCCCTTACCCCCCCCCCCCCCCCCCCCCCAGCAGTCTTACAATGGAGCAATAGGAAGGTAACCAGATAACAGCTCCCTGGTACATATGAGAATAGCACTTAATAGTAAAAATCCATGTCCCACTGCAACTTATTCAGTTATATTGAGTTGGAGAAACAACAGCCTGCCAGAAAGCAGTTCCACAGTGCAGCACTGGCTCTTTCTGAAAGCACAGGACCAGGCAAAATGACCTGAGATGGCTGCCTACATACCAATATTACAACTAAAAAATATATGCTTGCTGGTTGAGCAATTACAGTTTATATGGTAGAGGAAATTATTTGCAGTGCAATTTAGAAATAAAAACGACACTATAAAAACCATGGCAGTATCCCTTTAAGCAAAACAAACACAATTATAAACAGTGACACAACCAGAATCACATATATAAAGTGCCACAAAAAAAAAGTATCAACAATCTGAAATGATTTGTGAACACTGTATGTTCTAAGTGAGAAGCTATTGGTGCTGTACTTTTAAGTAGCCAGTTAGCGATATAAAGGTGGTAGCTCAGTAAAACAGGGATTATAGCTCAGCAATAACAGGATTAGATGTTATGGATTAATGGGCACACAGTCCCTCAAATGAGTAGGATACTGGCAGGGGTTTAAAAAAACCTTGATCCATAAATCACACACTTTTCTTCTGATCTGCACTATATTTTCTTGAAATAATATGGCAGATAGGAGCTGTGCTTTTAAAACAAGCCAAAAAAAAGTCTAGAGGAAT
>CM044440.1:20196724-20207622 GCA_024363595.1 Xenopus borealis | reverse complement strand
AAAACCAAACTTTAAAATCGGCTTTTTCGTTCAAATGCGCATGTGTCAGTCCGGGGAAATGCGCAGCAGCGTGGTGCTCGTGTCTATAACCCAGGGCTGGTGCACATTTCTCCTAATTGGAGTTTGAGGTACGTCCTGGGTTTGAGGTACGTCGCTATAATCACTTAGGGGTGCCTAACGTTTAGCACCCCCAAGTGTATCCAGCCTTTCTTTCTCCTTTAATAAGAAAACCATGTTTTGTGTATTTATGCCTTTATCTATTCTTTAATCTTCCAGGTTAGCACATGTCTATGTAGAGGCTTGACAACATTTTTTCTTCTTCCTTGGCTCTTTCACCTTTTCAAAGAATCTACATTACTGAGAAGTCAAAGAGATATATAATATTTACCAGGGTAGGAAATGGACCAGCTTTTAAGCTTTCCGTTGGGAAATCTCCGGCGCTACGTGTAGTGCAATCAATTCCATGTATAGAGATAAGCAAGATCTATCATTTTGACAGGTTTAAGGCAAAATGTCAGATTCATTAGAGGAAACATCATATTTGCAACAACTACCTAGCGGATATATTTAAAACTAATGACAACTACCACCTTTTTTTTTAAATATCAAGCGAGGGAAAACAAGCAGAGTAGTGAGCGGTACCGATGTTTATTATTAGTAATGATGAGTGTGTTATTTATTGTGATGGTGTCATTGTCCCCTTGTTTCCTTGGGGTTTTAAGCCTTCTGAACTGGTCATTGCCTTTTTTTCCACCAGTTAAAGGGACTATGTTTTCTCATTTTTAATACAGGTTCGGTTATCTGGAAACCCCTTATCCAGAAAGCTCCGAATTACTCCCATAGACTCCATTTTATCCAAATAATGAAAATTTATGAAAATGGTTTTCTTTTTTTCTGTAATAATAAAACATTAGCTTGTACTTGATCCAAACTGAAATATAATGAATCCTTATTGGAAGCAAAACCAGCCTATTGGGTTTATTTAATGTTTATATGACTTTCTAGTAGACTTGCGTTCAGAAGATGCAAAAGATCTGTTATCCAGAAAACCCCAGGTATCAAGCATTCTGGATAGCAGGTCCCATACCATATAAAGACGTTCAGTATACAGTAAATCCCCCATTTTATAGGGGTAAAATCTGGAAAATTATAAAAATCAGGGAAATGCATTAAGTGCTATATACTGGTGGGACAAAAAAAAACAAGAGGGGTCAGGGTATATAGAGTTGAGGTTTGAGGGACACCACTGTAATCAAATTGAGACAATTACGATGAAGAAAGTGACAGTTGCAATAAAAACCATTGGATAGAGACCAAATTAACCACCATCAAGCAAGCTGCTGTCATAAACACAATTCATAAGCTGTTTAGCTCTCATGAAAATGGTGCCACAGAGACCACTGGAAGAGAAACCATTGCTATAGACAGTATGGGATTTCTCTATGGCAGTGATCCCCAACCAATAGCTTGAGAGTAACATGTTGCTCACCAACCCTTGGATGTTGCTCCCAGTGGCCTCAAAACAGGTGCTTATTTTTCAATTCCAGGCTTGGAGGCAAGTTTTGGTTGCGTAAAAACCAGGTGTACTGCCAAACATTCTCTCCTGTAGGCTACCAGTCCACACTGGGGCCACCAAATAGCCAATTACAGTCCTTATTTGGCATCCCAGGAAGTTAAAGCATACCTGCGTTGCTTCCCAACTCTTTATATTTTTTAATGAGGCTCACGGATAAAAAAAGATAATGTGGTCAATTACCATTACCGAAAGAGTTTGATTATTGGAAATTGTTACTAGGGAGAACATACTTACAATTAAAATCATGGCAGCCATTGTGGTTGTCATGAAAACAGCTGCCATGAAATTTTTGCCATGAACAGTTATGATCAAAATAATGGATAAGTGATATTTGAAATTAAGACTGTTACAAAAACCGTAGTTGGAAGGGGTCATTAACTCCATCTTTGTAAACCCTGCCTGCCATGCAAAATGAGTTTCTTCAGGTTTCTACACTCTTGCTTAGTGCACAGAGACCTACAATCACCACCATGAATACAGTGCTGCCTGTATTCACAATGCTGTATTCATGAGTGGCGGGTACTTACAAGGTCTTTGCAAATTACCCCTATATAAAACCTTTGCCTTATTGACCCTAGTTATTTATACTATGATGACAGTTACAACATTTGCACCAGAAGCCAATCAGATGCTTGCTTTCAAATAGATAACAAATGAATGTTACCTTCTGATTGGTTTGTCTTAGTTTACAGATGCAGGCACAAATTACTTCCAAATGCAACCAAGAGCAGTTTCCAATGAAAGCCCTTGCATTAATTTAACTACTGACCTTGACCTCACCGTGTATATTTTCTCCATTTATTTTAGTTCTGCCTCCAGTGTATTTAACATATAATTGTACAGCATCATCCTTGGCTACTATACTCTGGGTTTTTTAAGATTAAATTACATTAGCGACGACAAGACTGAATAACATTCATAGTGGGAGAAAATAAAATACAGAAAATGACAGTTATACTAAGCTTCATTTAAATTAGATATAGTATTCATGCAAGTAATAAAGTTTTATGAAGTGCTAAAGGTTACACTGGACTTCTCGGTTCAAGCGGGTTTGAATTGAAGGCTCATACTGTTTAATCAATAAAATGGATGAGACTTTTCATTATTATGTTCACGGCTGTATTTTTATATATGTATTAGTCCCCTCTGCAGTGTAGCGTGTGGAATAAACACATTTCAGGTAAGGTTAGAAAAGAAACCAAAATGCTACTGATCAATTGTATCATGAGATATTTGGTTTTCTATATATATATATATAGTGTATTTTGTATATGCTTTGCCAGCACTAAGAGGTAGATAGTTCTCAGAAACCATGAATTATGCATTTGCATTTCTGGTATGAAAATGAGGGGGGGCAGGAGACATTTATGAGATGTTGTTAATCTGCAGGCTGAGTACAATAAGAACTATAAGAACTGTATGACTATAGCAAGGTCAGACAGTATGGGCCTTATTTATCACAATCCAAAGTTTTCAGAATATTTAAATAAAAAAAAGTCCGACCAAACTAGAATCCAGGATTGGCCCTTATTTATTATTAAAAAACACAAATTAATCGGTTTGGGTTAAAACCCGAAAAAAAATAGGAAAAAATCTCATCATACCATTTTTTGTGACTTTTTCCTGAAAAGCATGATTTTTTTTGGATTGTTGCCCAAAAACTCATTCCAACACGGACCACAGACATTTCCAAATAGGATAGGGGCCTCTCTCATTGACTTATATACAACCTCTGTAGGTCTGAAATGCCAGATTTTTCGATTCAGACGTTTTGCAGTCTCGGGGTTAGGTTCCACTAAAATTTGGATTATATACAGGTATGTGATCCGTTACCCGGACACCCATTATCCAGAAAGTTCCGAGTTACGGAAAGGCCGTCTCCCATAGACTCCATTTTAATCAATAATTAAATTTTTTTTTTTAATTTGTTTCCTTTTTCTGTGTAATAATAAAACAGTAGCTTGTACTTGATCCCAACTAAGATATAATTAATCCTTATTGGAAGCAAAACCAGTTTATTTAATGTTTACATGATTTTCTAGTAGACTTAAAGCAGGGGTGTCCAACCTTTTGGCTTCCCTGGGCCACACTGGAAAGAGGAATATTGTCTGGGGCTACACATGAAATACACAAACAAACTTTTGATTTGTAAAACTAAAGAAAATACACAGAAAAGAACTGCAATACCAGTTGGATAACCAGATGGAGCTATACACTGGAATATGGGACACAAGGATATTAAATAGACTTATTATTATATTATTATGATGTTTCCTCAGGAACCGAACGTTTCAAGCTGGGCCACATTCACATCCATCCCGGGCCTCATGCAGCCCTCGGGCCGTAGGTTGGACACCCCTGTATTAAGGTGTGAGGATCCAAATTACAGAAAAATCTCTTATCTGGAAATCCCCAGGTCCTGCGCATTCTGGATAACAGGTCCCATGTAGTAAAAAAACTACTGTTTTTTTTTTTAGATTTTTGCATAGGGACCCTAATAAATAACTGCATATGTGTTGTCTCCTGATGGTAGAAAGCAGAATTTCTTTTTAGAGTCAAATTTGTTCGTTGCAGTTGCATTTCTGAAAAACACAGGGGCATAAATAAAAATTGGAGATGTTACTAAAGCAAAAGTGAACCGTTAATTCTCTCTAACTGGTGACATTTATATAACATTTGAGTAAATTTCAGAAAATGAAAACATCTGGCAAAAAGTCTGCAGAGCCCATTTCTGAGAGATGATGTGCGGTATCACAAATACGAGAGGGAACATAGAAGAGCCCCAAGGCTAATTAAAGTGCAATTAAACTTGAAATTTCTAATTTGACCAAAGTCCTGATCTCTGTTTACTCTGCTTTACTAGTATTTATTTCTTTGCAAATGCATACATTTATAATAACAAGAGTTAAAAAGCCCTTGCAAAGAATACAGTAGGGTTACTGGTCTTTCAGATTCTGGCACAATCAGGTAAGATTATATTCCAGCGTACACAGACTGCTGGAGAGCAAATAAAATACCTGCACACGAGGACTCAACTATTTATCTGGATAACTAAAATAAGAGATCATCCAAATGATGCTGGATGGGATATTTAAAGACACAGTTCAGTTCCTGGCAATTTTTCCAAGAGATGTAAGGCTAAGACCAGACGGGGAGATTCGGGGGGGAGATCTGTCGCCTCGTGACTTATCGCTGCGACGAATCGCCCCCGAATCTCCCCGAATAGCTAGTTAGCGCTGCGCACCCGCTAGGCATAAAGTCGCCTGCGCTTGTACACACGCAGCGGCGTGATTTTAAAAGTCAAAATTGCCTGGCGACTTTTAAAATCGTGCCGTCGCGGCGATAAGATCTCCCCCGAATCTCCCCGTCTGGCCTTGCCCTTATACTCCCAGGTAATGCTATTTCTCCCGGTGTATCTTTATTTCTCTACACAGGGGCCACAGATTGTAATCATATCAATAGAAGTCAATGTACTTGGCACAGTGGAGAACAAAGGCAGATCAGAACTCATTAAATCTATCTCCACTGCATCTTTGCAATTTGCTGAAGGGAGCCCTTTTCAGCCTCTAGTGCAGGGATCCCCAAACTTTTGAACCCGTGAGCAACATTCAGAATTAAAAGGAGTTAGGGAGCAACACTAACATGAAAATGTTCTTGGGGTGCCACATAAGTGTTGTGATTGGCCAATTGGTAGCCCTTATGTGAATTGTCAGCCTACATGGAGACTCTGTTTGGCAGTGGACCTGTTTTTATACAACCAAAACTTGCCTCCAAGCCTGGGATTGAAAAATCACCTGCTTTGAGGCCACTGGGAGCAACATCCAAGGGGTTGGAGAGCAACATGTTCCTCACAAGCTACTGGTTGGGGATCACTGCTCTAGTGGAATCATCTTGTGTTGTGTGGGTTCAAAATTTGACCCTTGCCCAACCCTAACCCACCCACTACAGATCTGCACCTGACATTAACCCATCCAGCATTTCTAATTATAGGGGAGAGGGGCGTTGGAGGAACACCAGACTGCTATGATAGGGAGGTGGCACATTTGGAAATTCCTATCCAGAGATAGGGCACAGATGCTTTTAGTGCACGCTGGACTACTAGGCCCGAAAGGGGGGGAAGGTACTTGAAAGGGATGCATGGTCCATGAAAACTAGGGTTGTGTATTATACATGACTTGGGAAAGTAGAAGGAAGACCCACAGACAATGTGCAGGAGTCAGCCAAACCAGCCTGACCTGTGGCTACCGTGGGTATTGGATCGGCCCACACATCACTAGCATCATCATTGTTTTAGGAAACCATATCCAGGCTCCTACTGAGTCCTCGTTTTTTTCTAGAAGTGCTTTGCGGCTGCCAGAATCCCAGTGGCACAATTTTTGCCTGTTGGCCAGTTGGATTGCAATAAAATTATGCAAAGAAAATAAACAAACAACAAAAGAAAAACCAAATCAATTCATGAAATTTTATAACAGCAACAAAGTTGACTCTATAAATTAGTGAAATGCTTATATTGTGGAAAGCAAATTCAATATCTACCATTGCAGTAAGAGTGTAAAATAGTAAATATATAATTATACAAGAGCAGTGGCCAGTTCCTTGTTGTAGCTCCCAACCTTTCCAGTTACAGTCAGGTGATATCCCAGTGGTGGCCAATAAAAGGGAAACCTTGTTTGGAAGTTTTAACCTTGAAAGCAGCAAGTGAGTTGCAGGTAAAACTTAGTAAGTTGAGTGCAGAGGACTTCTTCTATTTCTATATATATATATATATATATATATATATATATATATACATATCCTTGTTCTGACATTCAGATCATGTTTCCGATTCCAAAAAAACATACTTTTCATATTATAAGATGCCCCATTCCCTTAAGAGAACAGCTCAATCAAGAGCCCATTAAGCCAGCAAAAGCCGAGCGAAGATAATGGGAGCCCTGCAGACACTCTCTCTACTACTTTGTGGCCTTTGGTGACTTTTATGACTTTCAATAAAATACAGCCCCCAAGCTTTCAGATGGTTTTATATCAAGGTTTGCTGTCTAAATCTAACCCAAGGGTCCTATATTCTGTAGTTAGGAACTAAATTAACAGTTCTGGTAGCATTCTTGCCGTCTTTTAATACCAAGGCTAAAAATGCAGCAATGAGCACAAATATTCAGTATAAATCCCATTTTCAAAATACTATTTTGGAAGGGCATAAAGAACGAGATTTATTAATCCCCTAGATTATTTAGTGTGTGCCCTTCCCACCGCCCTTTAGAGTTTATTTGGTTATTACTGAGTTTAATAGATATAATGGGGCAAGAAAATGCACCTAATTAGCTGCACCCACTAATAGTAAATGAGACCCCCTTAGAAAAAACACAAAGAATGAATTGACGCTTTAGTCCTGACCCATTACAGGGGTGTGTTTTGTGTTAGAAAATGTAACCAGTACTAACATTTCAAACCTTGTCTTGTTGGTGACACAATAAAGTGCAGTGTAATTGATATCTTATATTTATTCTTATATTCCTTTTTCCTGTTTTTATATGAATGAAATTGTATCATTCTGCAGGCGTATTCTGTATATCCCCTAGTGTTTTATATTTTATTGCCACCTGAGCTGTGAATAATTTGTATTCATTCTTGTTTCACAGTCAATGCATTTGTTTTATTCCTGAATAAATCCAATGGGAGAAAGCTCCAACATGTCCCCCTTTTTCCATGCTTCAGAAGACTCGTTGACAATATTATCTGCCTTTTTAAATACCCTATGTATGGCTGGTAATATTTCATTTAAAGTGATATCTTCAACATGGACATCATCGCCTTCTTCACAGTTGCTTTATTTTTTCATCAGGAACATTGCAATGGATGGAACAGGGTCCCATTTATTAACAGATGCAAAGTGCAAAAAAAGTATAACCCACCAATAATTTCCTAAAATTCTATCGTAATTGTTTCAGCTGAAAACCAAAACAAGATTTTGTAAAGCGTTGGCATGACACTTTAACCTTACACGATTTATGTATAAAAGGACCTGTGAGCAGGGTTTAATTATAAATGTCTATAGTACTGTGCAGGTCAGCCCAATAAACGCAGGACCCATGAGTCAGGTGGGTTCAGACCAACTTCCACACAACATTATTGGGTTGTGAGTGGCTTCCACCTTTTATAGAAGACTTGGCCCTGCCCCCTTCAGTGACATAATAGCAGAGCAGCATGGAGCTATAAATCTGGAGGAGCACTGGGTTAGGGTTGGGTACGGGAGGTGGAGCAGCGGGTTAGGGATCAGGTGAGGGTCCACTTTTTTTCAACCCACACATCACTAGTGCAAAGTGCAAAAAAGAGGTGTAAGGCTCCATGTTTTTTGCACTTTGCACCATGTCCCTACTATGTGCGCCTACAGGTACAAGTATATGCACTCCAGAACAGGACCTGCAGTTCCCTACTGGATTCATAAATGGGTAGGCTTGGGAAGGCATTTAGGCATGTAATTTAGATGCACTAGTTAGAGAGCACTGGTGGGTGCATAGTGCAAAGGAACCCTATAATAGTGAAGGTGGTAAGGGCAGGGCTGCCTTTTGCCCACCAGTGCAGTTATGGCCCAGGCACAAATGCCCAGTGAATGAGCGCTGAGGGGGGTGATTTTGCTCCCATTAGTCAGGGCCGCTCCGCCATGAGGCAAATAGAAAATCTTGCCTCAGGCGGCAGGGAGCAGCCAGTTACCAGGGGCGTCAAAAATTTGCCTATGGTAACTTTAAGAACCGAAATTCGCAATAGCGTTCGCTGCATTAGCAATGCGGCCCCTCCTCGACACGCTCAGATGCTAAAAGTTAGAAGTGCGGAGAGGGAGACGGGTGGCATCAGGGCAGCAGCAGCCCCTAGAACCCCCCTGGTCTTAGTGAACTTGCATCAAGGCATTGTTAATTTGCCAGTGTACCCACTTGTTCAAGAAGAGTGCAATGAAGAAAATATTTTTCTATGGTTTTTGTTATTTCTTAAAGCAAACGGAGCACATGGGTACATTGAGCAGTGTAAAATCCACTAATATGATATCTAATTAAAGAAGAATGTTGCTATTCCGTCTCATGACACCTCTCTGCTTCATTCTATTACTCCTATCACAAGAGAAATAAGCAGAGGCATAACCTACATCAGTAAATTAAGCTGTCACCGTTCTGTCTGACTCTGGCCCGTCGCATTCGCACGTGGTCTTTGCACATTGCTCCTCTATTAGTAAAGGAGTTCTTGTGAGTATCTGACCTGTAAACATTTCATTTCAGTTTTTAGTTTATCACACTTTCATTTCACGGTGTTGTTTATCAATGTTTACCTTTAGTGCATACAGTACATTTCTATGCAAATCAAAATATCAATAATATTATCAATACAAATTATATCGCCCTTTGTACTCAGCAGGTTCTCTCTTCCTTCCAACAAACCTGCCGTTCCAGAGCAGTCAGACCTATTACAACCCAGGGTGTAATATAAATCATCTCAAGATCCAAACATTTCATTACAACACAGAAATTTCCATATTTCCACTTTCCACTGCTAAGTACAATACAAAGACATTGCACTACAAAAACTCAGCAGGTATCAGAATGATAAAAACATGGAGCAGTAGAAGAAAAGACACTTTAAACAAGGCTAAAATGGAGTCATATTTAACATATGCTTATTTCCTAGCTCTTTACCCAATAGGATTGGCCTGAATTTGAGCTCTGAGCCCTTAAGTCCATCACACATCTGGTTAATGTGTCTAGTTTTCATTGTTTTGGAAAACATTATGTTGAAATGTGCTACTTAAAAGGCAGATGGTGTAAGTTCAGTATATCTCCTGTATCTTGCTATTCAAACTGCTGCGTTGAACATTATATTCATCTGACACATCAACAAACACAAGCAATTCTACTTGTTTTCTAATCTCTGTACGGTTCATGCATAAACTAGATCTCTTGTTGGATTGTTTTTCTTGTAAAAGGTCAACAGTTTTGACTTGTACAGAAACTCAGTTAGATACAACATGAGATTCTGTATAAATCCACGTAACCCTCTACTCCATGAAGTGTGGGGAAAATTAAATTCTGTAAAATATAAGATAATATCTAAACTCAGGGATGCTTTCACCTTACTCATACTCTCAGGCCTGGAAATAGACCTGGGGTGGGGTAGGTTTACTTCTCTCTCCCCACTGTACTTTTAAAGTTCTTCCACCTGTTCCTTCCTTATCATTCTCCTCATTTGAGGTTCACTGCATTAGGCTCTTTTCTCCTGTTTCATTCTGCATTGCTGTCATATATCAACCACCTAGACCAACCACACAATTTTTGGACCGCACAACTTTGCTGCCTGGCTTCCTTACTTTCTTTCATCTAACACCCCATCCTATTAGGTGAATTTAATATACCTGTTAACAACATTAACAGCCCTTCCATCTCTAAACTTCTTTCGCTAACATCCTCTATAGGCTTATACTTGTGCTCAGACTCCCCCTCTCACACCAGTGGTAACGCTCTGGATCTCATATTTACCAGACTCTGATCAACCACCAGTTTTACTAACTCACCGTTTCCCCTCTCTGATCACAATATGCTCACATTTCACCCTCTGCTAATCCCCAAACACGTACCTACCATGACGTGCAAGCTCTGGATGTGTCGCATCTCTCTTCTTCCTTTGACTCTCTTCCCTCTAATATCTCAGCTATCTCTTGTCTTAATGCTGCTACCTCTGCTACTATAGCACACTCACCACTGCCCTTAATGAGTTGCTCCTGTAAAAACTAAATGTGCTGGACCCAAACCACTCCAACCTTGGCACACTGCTTATACTAGACACTCACGTGCACTTGAGCGTTGCTGGCGCAAATCCCGCTCAGAATCAGACTTTTGGAGCTACAAATCTGCTCTGCGTTCCTATAACACCAGCCTTTCCCAAGCCAAACAAACATACTTTACTTCACTCATTAACTTTTCCCCACCTTTAACACTCTCCTTTTCCCTTCTCCACCCACTCCATGCACATCTGTCTCTGCTCAAGACATTGCTGAGCACTTCAAAAACAAAATTGACAGAAGGGACATTACACTACTCAACCCCCCTAGGCTTCCACTGCCCTCCCTCCACAATCTCCATTCTCCCCTGTGCTCCTTCACCCCTGTTACTGATGAGGAAGTCTCAAAACCTTTGGTCTCTTCTCACCTTACCACCAGCCCGCTTGATTCTATTCCTTCAAAACTTCTCCACAATACCAATAGTTGTTTAATCAAAGCCTTAACTCATCTATTGAATCTCTCGCTCTCAACTGGACTATTTCCATCTCAACTAAAACATGC